>JASXTE010000007.1:18060000-18572500 GCA_030280995.1 Hemileia vastatrix
AAGGCCTCTCTTTTTGGTTGTTTTTCATTATTTCATTACTGATTTATTTATTAAAACTACTTACCATATTTTTTACTGTCTATTATTGCTTTAGTATTTACATTCACGTGACTCTAAACCATTAATTATAATAATAATTTAAAATTCTACCTCTTCTCTATTGAGTAAATATTCTATAAGATAAAGAAATACCTATGCAAGTAGGAACTCCATAAATTCTGTTGTTACCGCCATTGGACCACCTTGAAAAACCTTCTAGACTTGAAAGACCCCTTGAAAAAAACCGTTATGGTTGAGGAGTAAATTAGGGCTTAGGTTTAGAGGCTTTTCTCAACTTCTTCTCAAAATATTCAACTCATTCTATTACAGAATTTGAATACTTTGACTTCACTTTAACTTTAGGAGTTGTTGCCAAAGAAGGTGATCCAGTGTTAGGTGAGACCTCTATCAAATCTACATCCTCTAAAGAAACCCTAGCTGCTTGGCGCTCTACACACACAGCTTCATTTTTTCTTCTACAGCAATTTCAACTTTCTCCAACCTTGGAAACTTTTAGTCTCAAAACTTCCTTACCGATTTCCCTTCACTATCAAGGCCCCTCTTTGCCCAATCTTTGACCTCAGGTGCTAGCGCCTCACAAAATTAATGTAATGACACACTAGTATCACTAAAGTCCTCATTATGAACCAAATAATCCTGGACCTGATCAAATTCTTGTTGGAATTGTTTAAAATCTTTAGGCTCTATGATACCTCCTCTTGCCTTTGCCTTATTTATCAAGACATCCAAGTCTTTAATTGTGTACCTAGTTTCTTCTGTAAGTTTAGGCCATATTTTTCATTTTTTCTCTTTTAACAGCGTCCAGTTGCGTTTATTGTGACCATCCAGTTCTTCTAGATTGTCTTAATATTTATTTGCGACAAAAAATAGCACTTGATGCAACATATCATAATCCAGTGCCCCATGTACTTCTGCTGCTTGTTCAAACCTCCTCAAAAACTTTTGAGTGTTAATGCCAGTAAATTGCAAGCTTTAATCTTTACACCTAATAATTTTCAGACCCTAGGAAGTATCAAAACAGTAGAATTGGAAATTTTTGCCCTCTCCTGAGGACTCTAGATGTAGTAGTTTTAGGATCCATTCTACCTTTTCTTAACTACTACAATAAACAAAAAACAAATAAGCACTAAAGCTTATATCAACTATATTCTTTTTAATACAGCCCTACACTATCCTCTGATAACAGCTCAATCCACTCTTTGAAGACCCTACGACAATTCTCTTGAAGCACCGGCTTGATTATATCCTCTTTGTAAAACCCTAATAAAAAGAAAAAAATTACCATACTTACAATCTGGATGCCACTTTTGGGACACAAAATGTAGAGAAAGAAGACTTCTATAATACTAAGCTATAGAAACCATTCTGAGATGGTTTGATTCTACTTTCTAAAACTAATTCTAAAAAGAAGTGCCCTCCACTCTCAAATTTAATGACAGTGGAATCACATATTGTAAGTCTTGGTTATCTATATTTTTCTAATGGAGGAGGAAGTAGAATAGATTTGTAGAGATCTTTTTAAAATAAAAGGGGAAATATATTTTAAAATAAGCAATCAAACTTTTGGCTATATCTATTCTTAGTAAGTGCTAGTATTCTCATTTGCTCCCTCTTGAAGTGCTCTATCTAATACTATCCTTACTGTAGCAATAAAATAACTCTACAGCACTACTTCTGGTATGCACACCCAATATGTAAAAATAAGAAAATATATCCAAATCACCTTTTTTTTATTTAAAATAAAATATCTACTTTTATTTATTTTCTAATTTTTCTATTCTATACTTTACTTATCTACTTGCTACTCTTCTTACACTATTTAAAAGTCAGTGCTTATATAAATTTATATTATCAGCACCTCTTTCCTATTTTTCTTTACCCTCTGGGTTTTCCCACACAAGTTAAGCACTAATAAAAGCATATAAAACAGTATCTAAGTATCTCATTAGTCTGTGTACCATTATTGTGTAAGTCTTGGTTCTAATAGGGCGTGGAACTCCACTCTTCTGTACATACCCTACTCTTCCTGAGGTTACTAACTTAAATAATAGGTACTTTACCACCTTCACACCAATTGTATAAATCAGGCTTTCTACATGAGTCCCTGATAATAATTAAACCATCTGAGCCAAGCAATCAACTTCTCTATTTTGGTTTTTACCTACTATCCTTCGTTTGAGTTCTACCTTCTTTCTTTGAAATGTTTTTTATCTTTCTGGGTGAGCACCTCTTTTCCTAAGAAGCATTATCCTTATCTTAGGTGTGATTTTACATTTCATTTCTCATCACTGTTCCTTAACTCCGTAGTATGTGTCTGGAGCTAACCATAATTTATGCAAGTACATATCATACCCTTTAATCCTATAGTCCAGATACATATTCCCTTCCATTCTTTACTTGACACCACTTGTGTGTCCTTTCTGCCCCAAAAAAATGTGCGCGGAGGGTATAACTTTCCCTGTGCTTTGAATATCACTTAGTTGTGCTTCAGTAACCATCCTACCTGACAACCCCTTTGTTGAAATTTTGAGAACTGAGCCTTTTGCTGCACTCCTTGAAACTTTTCTGGGTTACTTCCAGGTGCGCACCACAGCTGTGAATTCAAGTGTGTCTGCAGTAGGCGCAGTTTTTATGAAAGAGGATGAGGAAGGAAATGATAGGCCTTTTCTTTATGACTCAAAGACTTTTACAAAGGTAGATTCTAGGAACTCAAAATCTAAGTTACCTTTGTGTGGGGTTGAAAAGTTTTTTAACAATTTTCAGTGGATCCTTTGGGGGCAACATTTTGAGTTGCAGGTTGATTCTCTATCTTTGGTGAAAATGATCAGTAGTCCATGTTTACTAGATGCGCCAATGACTAGATGGGTGGCTCAGATTAATTTATTTTCTTTTTATTTAGTCCATAAACTATGAAAATCTTTCATGACTCCAGACTCCTTTTCAAGAAGCCTGTTGTGTGAAGAGTATTCTGAGGTGGATAAATTTGAAGAGGATAAAAGGTGGATAAATTGAATATGTTATTGTTATCAGAGGTTTAGAAGTAGGAAAAAGGTTGTCTGGGAAGACATAAAACTAGCAACTAGCATCCCTAAAGATGTAAAAATGATGGCTGACATCCAGAAAGAGGAAAAACTATCATCAGTATTTTAAGGCAGCCTCTGCTGTGACCTTAAACTGAGAAAGTTTAAGGAAAGTGATCATGAGGAGATGAGTGCACAAGAATTTGATGTTGAAGACAATATAGTAACAAGAGGAATATCAGGAAAAGCAATTCAAGAATCAGATGAAGAGGATAATGGATTGACATTAAGTAATGAAGAATATACACTATAAGAGGACAGGGATTTAGTCAAGAAGCCAATTGAGCAAATAAATTGGCTGAGAAAGTATCTGGAAGGAGATAGTCAACCAGAAAATTTTGATGAAGACACATGGAAAAAAGTAGGGAAGCTCACTAAAGATTATTTTCTTAAGGATGGACAGGTATGGAGTGAGCATTCTTCTGCGCTGCAATTAGTAATAACAGATAGAGCTAGGTAAGAGAAAATTCTTAAAAAATTACATGAGAATTTACAAGATAGGGGACAAGATGAGACTTATAGAAGAGTAAAAGGATGATTTTGGTGGCTAAATATGAGAGCTGAGGTCAAGGATTGGGTTCAATCTTTCCCAGAATGTCATCACAGAAGTTACAGAAAGCCTAAAGAAAAGGTAAAGGAAATGGGTGAGGATACCATTTTTGGCAGGATTAGCTTGAATGCAGTTCATATTAAAGAAGCAATCTTTTAGTACTTGGTTGTGGCCAGGGAGGATCTGTCAGTATTGTTTAAAGCATAACCTTTAATACACCTTAAGGTGAGTAATGTAGCAGAAATTTTAAAGAAGGAATGGTTGTATAGATACAGGGTAATGAAGATGGTAACTGTGGATGGGGCATTGAATTTACTTGTGAATTCAAAGAATTTGTGAAAGGGATTTGTGCCAAGATTTGAGTTGCTACAATGTATTATCCAGAGGCAGAAGGTATGATCAATATTATTCATCAAGTAATAAATGATTAATTAGTTAAGCTATGTGGAAATAATGGGGAAAAATGGAAGAATTATATGCCTTTAGTATTACTTGCAGATAGGATTTCAGTGAAAAGGACAACAGGTTTTTCACCTTATGAACTTATGTTTGGTCAAAGGGAGGTACTACATATTAATCTGTAAGCTGAATCCTTTCTAGGATGTGATTGGGATCTAGTGCGCTCAACAGAAGATTTAACTTTAGAAAGAGTTTCCCAGCTTGAAAGAAAGGATGAGTTTGTGGCAAAGGCATACAAAATTATGGTGTAATTTAGGGTTAAATCTGTTTTATATATTGGGATGAGTGCTTAGCCCATAGGTTAAGAGAACCAATGAAACCAGAGGACTTGGTATAAGTTTACTATGGAAGTCTTGAAAGTCAATGGGGTAAACTTTTTTCAGACAGATTGAACTGTCTTTATAGGATCAGGAAATAAATTTATGTAGGAGTTGGATGGTACTTAATGGAAGCAACATGTAGCAGCCAATCAGATAAAAATATTCTACCCAAGAGGGTTACCAGTGATGCAAGAATAACCTTCAAAAGGAGGCAAAACTATCAAAAAAAACCTCTGGGACAAGGATTAACTAACAACATTATTTATAGTTGCTCCAGAAAGAGTAGAAAATATTATCAGTATATTAAACTTTTTGGGACTCTAGGATGTTATGACACAGCTGTGACAGATACGGTGCTAGTGATGGTGGAGAGACTATGGCTGAAAAGGAAGCTGCCATTATCAACTAGAGTTTCTTGTTATGGAGTGAAGATTTAATATTGTAAAAGGAGGTATGAAGAAATGGATGAGCTAGATAGAGAAACAGCTCTCTGGGAAAATCAGAAGGCTACTGGAGATTTAGTGGAAGGTGGTTACTTGGCTTAAGAAGGTTGGCAGATGGAGTGCCAAAATTTAGGCATCTAAGTCCTTGTAAAATTTCTGATGATTAAGGTTGATTAATGGGGTTGAATTTATTTTAAGATAGTAGAGGGAGCACAGTCAAGTCTTCTCTGATGCACTAAGAAGGTGCTCATGGAAAAGACAAGGGTATTGCAAGCGCTATGCACTTTGCTCATGGTTGATGAAAAATTTAAAATTATTTTTTGAGGAAGTTCAGCATAGTTAATAAGAGAAACTATGTACAATTCTAATAAGAAAGAAATGAAGGAAGATAATGATTAATTGGAATCACCATTGAGACTGGAGGGGTACCCTTTCCATTCTTTGGGCATGATGAAGTTATTGGGATCTGCAGGAAAACCAGGAATTGATGTGGAGCTGATTTTGTTCATTAATTAACCCATCATTTCAATATGTTTTTAATGAGAATTTCACTTATTTTTTGAAAATTCAGGATCCCGACTCTAGGAAGATGACATGGCGTCATTTGTAAGGTAAAGGTGTAATAAGATTTCCATCAAATGCACAAATGGGAGAGGTCAAGGGACACATCCTAAGCAAATAGGTTAGATAAAATCTTTGAAGAATTGAAAATTAGAAAAGATTGTGTGAAATTAATGTGATGGACTCACTAGCTAACAAATTTTTAGGACACACAGATGGGGATAGCACTATAAAATAGTTTTGAGCCTTTGAAGAGGATGGTTTTATGCCACCTTTTGTTCAGAAGATGAGAGAGATTCTTCTTTGGGCTGAATGGAGATTTCTCACCGACGGCATGTAGGGAGAGATGCACTGTCAGAAAAAAGGTTTCAGAAGAAGGATGAGTAGCACTACTAGGAATAGAAACTATAGTAGGAGCACTAGAAGTATCTCTGGAAGGGAACTGGGTATAGCCATTAAAAGAATTAGGACATTCATATGAAAAGGTGCAAGTCTTATGAAATTTGAAGCATTTATCGCAAACGGTGTAGATAATCCTATAGTACTAGCTATAGGCCTTGACCAAGGGAGTTGGAGAAAAACCAGAGAGCGAATTCCCTGTCCCTTTAGAAAAATAGAGTGAGATTTACCTGTTGCAGAAAATTGGAGGTCTGTTTGCTAGACCCTCTAATTAAACACTCTTGACCTCTTTGAAAGTGAAAGATAATAGTCCCAGACAGACTGCCAGAAAGAGTTGAGATGAACAGTAATATATTCCAACAAAAAACCAGCCAATGAGACAGTGAGGATCAGAGAGGTGATGAGTAAAGAGATAAGATCCTTCCCTGAAAATCTTCCCACACACGCATCATACAGCCAGTGCACAGACCACCCTGACCAATTCCCCACCCAAAATCCAGCTTTCCCAGCCTTTTTCATGCATAAAAGTTCATTTTAGCGCTTCCCCAGCACCCAGGAGGGCACGCCGCTACAAGCGGGGCCTCCGCTTAGGTGCCGTAAGGCTGCTTCTAGGCCCTAAAACACCCATACAACCCATAAAAGCCCTAAAAACCCATAACTTCACTAATAAACAAGATAAACACACATAAGACATACCAAAATGAAAAGAAAATAAGGGAAAATAAGATGAGACATAATAAGTGACCCTAGCTTAATCCTAAATAAGCACCCCTAAGCAATAAACTTCCAATAAATACCAATAACAACACCATAACTACCCTATAAAACAAGGTAACCACCCATAGGGATACCAAAATGAAGAGAAAAGAAAGGACATTAAGCTGAGACATAATAAGTGACCCTAGCTTAAGCCTCCATAAACACTAATAAATATTACCTAAAGATGAAAAAATCCACTAATAACACCATAACCCCAATAACATCTTACATACCAAATACCCCCAAATATGCATTCCAAAGGCCTACCCAGGTTTGGATCACCACATCCTCCCTCCAATCAAGAATTTCCCCATTCTTCCTTTTCCAAAAACCATGTTCAAACACCTCTCCAGAAACTTTACAAACAGCCCATTTCTCTCTTCCACCAGATCCTATTACATCCTTAGTGAACTTCTGAACCAGCATTTCAGGCTTCTTTAAAACTTCTCTTGCACCATGCCTTTAAATTTAATCTATCCCTGTGAAAAAATCTCTTTCTTCTTTTTCTGAATTCCAACTCTGGCTTTACCAGCCTCCAACCATGAAAAGTGATATCCAGGTGTCCAGTCTTCCTGACTATAACCTTCTACCAGCATAAAGAATTTCCTCATTTTATAGTCTTGGGGGACTCCCAACCCTCAGTTTAAAGTCTTGGGGGACTAAAAGACCTCATTTTAAAGTATTGGGGGACTAACAGCCCTCAGTTTAAAGTCTTGGGGGACTAACAGCCCTCAGTTTAAAGTCTTGGGGGACTAACAGCCCTCATTTTATAGTCTTGGGGGACTTCAAAAACCTGAATAACAAAAACCAGAACCAGAGATCAACCAGAAAAAGATTTAAAGAAGTAACTAACTTTCTGGGGTAACTTGATATAGAGCTGCCAGCCCATCAGTCACCCCCAAACTTGCCTTTACAAAATTCAGAAGTACCCCTTGGATCCTTCTGCCTTTAAACTTCCACCTCACACTGCCTCCCATTCCTCAGTTTATAGTCTTGAGGGACTTTCCATCAAAAAATATTGAACCCATAATTAAAAGATCAGTTTAAAGTCTTAAAGATCTTTCCAGAAAAAAATCTTGAAAATATATCCCATAAATCCCCAAACCAAAAACCATTAAAGCCAAAAAATTTAACCTCCTTTAACAAATAAAACAAAATAAAATGGTATCCCCCATCCAATTGATGAGCTGATCCCCTGATACCTTACCCACATCCAAGTGCACCTTGATGTGATCACACCTAAAAAAAAATTTTATAATTTTTTTTTCTGATTTTGACTCCTCTTCTACCAAAAACATTGCCAGAGCCCTATCTTGAGCCTTTGAACAAACATAGCCTCAATAAAAAAATTAAAAGAAAAAAAGAGAAAAAGGAAAATAATCTTGAATCCACCACTTTCACAACCAACACCCTAAAACCACATAGCAAAGCCAGCTCCATGTCTACAGAAAAGATCACTGGGTGGGTTCCCTCCAATAAGTAAAAATGATGGGAGACCACCAGTGATCCACCACCAATCCAAAATTGCCAAAAGACATCCAAGGAAATCCAGTTTAAAGTCATAGAGGACTAAAAACCTGAATCACAAAAAACAACACTAGAATTCAACTAGAAAAAAACCAAAGGCTTGAAACAGACATTCTGGTGTAAATTTTCTACAGAGCAGCCAGCTCATCAGTTACCCCGACACTTGCCAAAATAAAATCTAGAAGCCCCCCCTGGGTACCTTCTAACAAAAACACAACATCCAACAAAATTAAACAAAACCAATAAGCATGAGGGGTCCAGCACTTAAAGACCAAAAGAATTTCCAGTTTAAAGTCATGGTGGACTAAAAACCTGTTAAAGAAAAAAAACCAATACTAGAATTCAACAAAATTAAGAGAAGGGGTTGGAAACAGACAATCTGGGGTAACTGTGGTTAGAGCAGCCAGCCCATCAGTTACCCTCACACTTGCCAAAATAAAATCTAGAAGCACCACCCCTGGGTACCTTCTAACAAAAAAAAGATCTTCCAACACAAATCTTCTCCCATAAAAAACCAAAACCATCAAAAAACCATTAAAATTCTTGAAAGCCAAAGAAATCCAATTCAGAAATAAAATTTTGCAGTTTAACCTCATTCTGGAGGTTAGATAAAACCAATGATCATCACTTTTATCTTCATTTTCTTTTAAATAAAATACCCATCTTCACTTGAATTTTTCTTTTCTTCCATCTTCATTATACTAAGATTTTTTTTCCTTTTTTATATAGAGACTTGAACCAGAGAGACTGATAAGAGTTGGATAAAACAAAAAAAATTCCTGAAAAAATACATAGAGGCCAAATTAAGCAAACTCAAAAAAATTAAATAGTTTATCCTCATTTTGGAGGAATCAGATTCTTGAAATCCTAAGGTTGAAACCAATAAGTTTGCCCCTAGGGCCTGAACCCCCTAAGCTCCTCTTCCAATTCTGATATCCCAACAACAGACCTCCAAACAAATCTTCCATCCTCCTCCATACAATTAGTCTACCATAGTTCACATCGCCAGAATCAATAAGTTCTCCAACCTGTGAAACATCTGAAACCTCCACAACATCTTTAAAATCAACCTTCATACCAGTGACATCCAAAACATCAAAGTTTTCCTCTTCCCTATAAGAATCTTCCTTAGAATCTGAAAAATCCTCCAGAATAACATCCATAACATTAAAATAAAAATCCTCCTCCAAGCAGAGACCTTCTTGTCTTGAGGGAAACACCTGAAAATAATCTTCCTATATTAGAAAAAGATCCAAGACAGAATCTTTCTGTCCATCCAAAAATTCAACTGATACATTCTCCTCCAATGAGCCATTATCTGAACCTTCTAGTGCATACATCTCCAAAACATCCAGTGAAACACATTCCTGAGCTCCCATGGTATCCTCTGGAAAAGAAAAGTAAGCTTCACAAACATCATCTGAATCACCATCTTCTGAAATTGATGGCGCCAACACCTCCCCAGAAGCTGAACGTTCCACCACAGTCTCCTGAACCTCTCTTTCCAACAGTATTTCCTCTCCAAATTCCACATCCCTATCCTTCATACCATCCAAATATACCAAAATAATCTCCTTTAAAACAGCCATAGCAGGAATCCTATTTTCCCCATTTGGAAGAGTCTTCATCAAGTAAGCCTTGAAAAGAACATCCATAACCTCCACCTTTACATCCCTACCCATGGCACTCCAAAATACATACTTGGCCCCATCTTCATGTGGTAATATATCATTATATATCAGATAATCCAGAGCCTCCCCAAACTCCTTCATAAATTCCCCATACTTAGAAAGAGAAGTTACACCACATTTCAATTCCCACTTCCTAGCAATGCCATGAAGATCCACCATTGAGAAAGTAGTAGGCCACCTTTTAACCATTTCAATCTTCAACTTTCACAAGTCCTGACTCTTATATCCTGCCATACCAGAAACTTTCTTCTCCACCTCCCTATTACCAATGAAAAAGATTACTTGCCTAACCATGTCCAACAGTGAGGCCCCATCAATCTCAGCAGAAACCTCAAACCTAGCCAAAAACCCCTTTTCATCCTTCCCCAAAAACCTTGAACCATCCCAAGCTGAATCCTAACCATACTAGAAAATCTAAGTTACAGCCTCCAATATCCACCAAAGATAGCCAAAGTCCCCCCCAATAGACTTAAAGACCTAGGAGTGACCAAATCCAACAGAAAAGAAGACCCCTAGACCAACCACAAAGAGATATAGCACCAAATTCAAAATCCACCAAAGGAGATCCACCAAAGAGAGAAGCCTAGATCAACAGAGATTCCAAAAAGCCAACAGATTTTCCCCCACGTTGGGCACCAGAAATGTAGACAATCCTATAGTACTAGCTATAGGCCTTGACCAAGGGAGTTGGAGAAAAACCAGAGAAAAAATTCCCTGTCCCTTTAGAAAAATAGATTGAGATTTACCTGTGGCAGCAAATTGGAGATCTGTTTGCTAGACCCTCTAATTAAACACTCTTGACCTCTTTGAAAGTGAAAGATAATAGTCCCAGACAGACTGCCAGAAAGAGTTGAAATGAACAGTAATATATTCCAACAAAAAACCAGCCAATGAGAAAGAGAGGAACAGAGAGGTAATGAGTAAAGAGATAAGATCCTTCCCTAAAAATCTTCCCACACACGCATCATACAGCCAATGCACAGACCACCCTGACCAATTCCCCACCCAAAATCCAGCTTTCCCAGCCTTTTTCACGCATTAAAGTGCATTTTAGCCCTTCCCCAGCACCCAGGAGGGCACTCCGCTTCAAGCAGAGCCTCTGCTTAGGTGCGGGCAGGCCGCTTAGGGGTGGGCGGGCTGCTTCTAGGCCCTAAAACACCCATACAACCCATAAAAGCCCTTAAAACCCATAACTTCACTAATAAACAAGATAAACACACATAAGACATACCAAAATGAAAAGAAAATAAGGGAAAATAAGATGAGACATAATAAGTGACCCTAGCTTAATCCTAAATAAGCACCCCTAAGCAACAAACTTCCAATAAATACCAATAACAACACCATAACTACCCTATAAAACAAGGTAACCACCCATAGTGATACCAAAATGAAGAGAAAAGAAAGGACATTAAGCTGAGGCATAATAATTCACCCTAGCTTAAACCTCCATAAACACTAATAAATATTACCTAAAGATGAAAAAATCCACTAATAACACCATAACCCCAATAACATCTTACATACCAAATACCACCAAATATGCACTCCAAAGTCCTACCCAGGTTTGGATCACCACAACGGGTCTAATAGCAGAATAGTCACAATGCTTGGAGAAAGTAAAGTTTAAGTTGCAATGGCTCCCAAAAGTGAAAGACTGATCTCTAGATAAATTATGGTATATGGTCATGGCTAATTAGAACTTGTGAAGTGTAAAGGATTGGATAATGTAGAAGAGTTGATTACAGGCCTATTTATAATATTCAGGAACTGTGAGGATGCAAGGAAAAGGCAAGCACTGCATAGTATCCAAGTGGGGCCACCTATCAGTGGAAGAATATAGTTTATCAAGATTTATGGGAAAAGAAGGTTATCCCTAAGGAGCACAAGATCTTGGGAAGATCTAAACTTACTTCAAGAATATGAGGATAAGTTACATGAGGCACTAAAAAATTAAGTTATGTGGAAAATTTTTATTGTCTCAAGGATTATTCAGAGGGAGTCAAAGAAGACTTCACAGGAGCAACTTTTTCATTTTCCTTAAGATCTAATAAAAAAAAATTCTCTCACTATCACAGAATAATAATGTGAAATATTTGGCAATGGAAATTTTTTGATGAAAAAAGATGAAATATTTCAAACCCCTTTATAAAATATAATAAGTGTTTTATTAGTAAACACTCCAATCTCTCAAATACGATGATCTCTGCTGAAAGTACCTAATCATATAAAACATAAAAGAACTATTAATATAAATATAGAAAAGAA
This sequence comes from Hemileia vastatrix, assembly GCA_030280995.1. Taxonomy (NCBI): domain Eukaryota; kingdom Fungi; phylum Basidiomycota; class Pucciniomycetes; order Pucciniales; family Zaghouaniaceae; genus Hemileia; species Hemileia vastatrix. The sequence goes on from JASXTE010000007.1 coordinate 18,072,118, forward strand.
AAAGAAAGAAATCACATCCAACCTATAAAGGTAAGTAAATATTTGATGAGCAAAAATAACAGAGATAAGGAAGGAAAACGACACATCAGCTCTATATAAAGTAAAAAAAATTGCTTTATCATACATTGGATATGATTGAATAGTACAACAGAAAACATCTAAAATGACAAGAGACATAAATAGAACAAGACGCAATTGGTAGGATATAGACTAAATGACATAATTATGGTGTGCTAATGTGGTAAAAATAAATAATAGTATGATAGTATGAGTCATGTATTTTCACAAAAGATTTTATTGTTATGAAAAGGGAAATAATAATATACTAAAGAGATTCTTACAGAGGAGTACAAATTAGGAAATCAGGAAAGTCTAAAAAAAACTCTGAAGGGAATTATTAAATTCAAAGTTAACCTTATAATAGTGGATAAGGAGAAGTATAAGACTTACTTTATTACCTATCAAGAAAGGGAAACTCCCAGTCATTGTTAATATTATTGTAAGTCAAATTAAGGGTTTTGACTAGAGAAACTTGATTTTGAACATCCTGCTTGTTGAGAGCTGGAGTGTTTTCAAGGTAGGTAAATACTGCATTGAAGGAAGTATTGACTTGATCAATGGTGCAGTAATAGGGTGATGCAATGACTTAATTTAAAACTTTCCAATCTTGAGGGCAAGGGAGGTGGATTTGAGGAGTGTCTTCCTTGAAGGTATTATTTGACATTGGAGGGGCTTAGAACTGATTTTCGCGAGTTATAGGTGGAGGAGTGGCCTCTTGTTCATGGCAGGTAATTTCATCCTTGGTCACAGGGGAGAAAGTAGTGCCAGGCCCTATAGCCCAGAGAGAATCTTCTTCTAGACCCAGGATGAGAATTTCAATGCAAGGAGTCAGAGGAGTAGAGGCATAAGAAGTATTGGGAGCCCCCTACAAAAATGAAAAAGAAGATTTTTTTTTTAGAAATTAAAATAAAGAATTAGTGAAAAGTAGAAGGACTTAAGGTTTGAATTTAATCTTCACAAAAGAGTGAATGGAGTTTTGTGTTTGATGAAGTGCCTGGAATAGGTGAGTGGTGGATTTATTTAGCTCTCTTAGGAGCCAGACGCTTGATGGCCAGCTGACCCATTAGGTTCATTGGCATTGGGAGTGGAGGTTGGAGCAATGGCTGGTGGAACATTGAGGCTGCATTTCTTTTTGCAACTTTTTCAAAAGTTGCATGACTAGTAAAAGGAAGAAGATGAGATCAGCATCAAATATTAGAGAATAAGAAGAAAAAGAAAGGACTTACTGTAAAGAAGCCGTTGCCAAGGCAAGCTTTTGAGAAATGAAACAGAGTGATGCCATTCTCTGGGAAGTGGTGACAACACTTGGGTCCAGTGATAACAGCCTTGATGGTGTAGAGAGTTCTAAAGTACTAAGCAGTAGACACAATGCGAGATGGGTTGGTTCTCCTTTTTATATTTCTTAAAAGAAGCGCCTGCCACTCTTATTTTTAAAGACAGCGCAATAATGTGTAACACAGATATATGATTAGAAATTTTATAAGGTGAGAGATAAGTTAAAGATCAGGAAAAACAAATATTACTATCTGGATATTTCTATTCTTAACAAGCGCTAATATCCACAGCTACTCCCTCTTGAAGCGCTCTCTTTGAATATGCCTTATTATAGCAATAAAATAAATCTAATAATAGTCAATCCTACTGAATCTATATATTCTCAAACAAATTACCACAGAAAAATTAATATCTTATACTTGACTTCACAATTATTAACTAATTGTATGTTAACTAATTATTTGTCAATTGTTATTATTTTCCTACTAGATGCGATATCCCATCCCTATCAAATAGTCCTCCTTTTTTATATTTTTCCAGCGCTCAAGACACAGTTCCCTAGTGGATTTCCAGGGCTGGCTCTAGCGCCACATTAGTAATACAATAACTATTCTATTAGTAAACTACATACACCGCTTGTAGCAACTACAGCACCTAATCTCACCCTATACTTACTAACGCTAGTTTTTAACTTATTTCACTCATACTCCATATTCGCGCTCTTGACTATACTTTTTTTTGTTTCAGGGCTACTTCCAGGTTTGACCCATTTCAATGCTGATCCTATTTGCCTTGACTCTTGGGTAGTTTTCTTTTGTGATTGATTCCCCATTCTCCTTGTCTCATTACTAGTCGATAGTCCTGGTAATTTAATTGACTAGTTAGACTCTGCAACTTTCATTACTTGTCTCAGTAATTATAGCACTTGCTGCAGTGCAGTATATTATGCACTTGGTTCCACCTTAAGCCATAACTCCTTCCTTAATGTGTAGCCCACAATTATTGGAAAATCCAAATCCATATTGTTTAGTGCTTGTAGTCCTAAATTGATAACACACAATTCCCCATTGTGCGGCACATCCCGCTGCAAAATCCGAGCGCACTGACCCTGAATCCTTTTTTGCACTTCTATTCCCCTTTCTTTGAAAGACACAAATACATATTATATTTTAATACTATCTACAGCACTAACTCCCCTTTTGTTCTTCCTGGACTACGCGCGCAGATTGGTCTAAAACCACGCTTCCTGTGAAGCGTGTACCACATCCTCCCTCTACTCGGGACTGTCCCCAGGATCCTATAAGTACCCTGCATCTCGCAGCGTTTTCTTCCTCCATCTTCTATCTTCTTCTCTTATTTATTATAATCATCTTCTTTTCACTCTTATTATTTTTTATATCTTTCAATGACTACTAGAAGAACCCCTCCTAACACTGAAAATACCACCAACGTTGTGGACACAATTTGACAGTTTGTGCACACTCAGCCCCCTGCTGGTCCCCCAACAACACCAATAACTACACTAATGGGTGGGACAAGATGAACCCGCTGCATCAAGAATGGCATAACTCCTTTTCATTTCTCAAAATCCTGCTGTGGTAATATGTTCTTTAGTGTTATACATCTTCACTTTCCTTCCTTCCTTATTATTACTAACTTTTCACTTCTTCCTTTTCCAGTCATGCAATTACGGCAAGAAACGCAAAAAGAAGTGTAGTTACGATGGGCCACCCACTCTTGCGCGCCTGGACCCCAAAACTTCTACAACTAATATGATGAGTCAAATGACAATCAAGCTCCCGGCACCTGCTCCTACCACCCCACCTGGCAAAAAATGAGCCAAGGTTGGTTACTGCACACCTACACCCAGTAGCATTGCTTCTGTCCCAAGATCTCTCTTCTCAGAGGAGAGCACAGTAAGTTTTTTTTTCTTCTTCCTTCTCTTCTTTCTTCTTATGCTAAAATTTTCCATTTTTCTCTTTTAGAATGTGCCAGGCACACCTTACTCTGAAGTGCCTCCGCCTCCTAACATCCCTTTATTCCTTCCTGCCTTGGAAGAAGATCCCATCTGGGATACCAAACTTACTCCTGAGTGTACTCCTTGTACACCCACCCCTGACTGGACAACTATGCAGCCAGTCTTTGATACCATTATCCCGGATGAATGGCCCACCACAACTCTCCCGGATGTCGATGATGAAGAGCCCGTCATGGCTCAAAACTGGGAATTCCCAGAGAAAGTTGCCTGCGCTTCATACAATGCAACCATGCGTCATATGAACAACATGCTAACTGCCGTTAAAGAATTCCTCAAGAAAATCCTGGTTTATACTTGCACCGAGTATAATAAAAGAAAACAGCTATTAACCACCTTGCAACAAAACATGCAAGAGGCTGTCAAAAACTGGGTTTTCTGCGACCCTATCCTTGATGACGCAGAATACTAAAAAAAATATCTTCTTTTGTATTTATTCCTTGTAATGTGTATTTAGCCTTGTAAAAAAATGTAATATATTTATTTTTATTTTCACTTAACTTTACAGTGAGAACTCTACAACTGCGAGATGAGTTTCCCCCAAAAAATATCATCCTTTTTCTAAGAATCGCACCCTTCTACTAAGTGCCTATGAAAGATGAAACAACAAATAATAATAAAAAAATAACGACTTGAGATTGTTGCTAGTTTCTATATCAGCAAATACTCCCCTGCGTCATATATGCATGCGCTCTCTTGAAATCTTCAGATCTTCACAATATATGACTTTCCCTTGACTGCGACAGACTCTCCTTTCCTTGGGTCCTCCATTATGTCAAAAATATTTCACTTTCTTCTTAGAAACCATCCAGCTTTCAAGTCAGACATGGCGCGACTGATGACTCCTCTATAATGCCATTGATATCTTATAAATAGCCCATCTAATAACCTAGATCTCCTTCATCCAAATATCATGACTCAATACCTTATGTTTCCCAAAGATCAAGTGTTCTTGTTTTGTAAATGCCCCAACTTTCATTGTACATTTTCTAACCCTTAATGGTATGCCTCCTTTAGACCTGCCTGTGACAATCGCTTTAGATACCACAAAACTTGCAATATCTCTCTAAAACAGAATACTCCTCAGCCTACTGGCTATATTCACTTTCCACCTATCTCTACTAGTAGCGCTCACATAATTAAAACCACTAGTCTCACTATTTCTACTAATAATAATGTTCCTTATGAATCACCATTGCTTCCTAGTTTTCCCAGGTGCAAAATATCTATACAGCCTAGCACTACACCTTCTTCCACTCTGAGCTCTAATGCTTTTATGTGCTCAGGCTCCACTACAGCTGCTCCTGACGCAGTTACCATTACTTCGCCATCAGCGCGCCCATAAAACTTATTAGCAAGTAAGTGTCCTTCATTATACTTACGTTCTCCTTGCCCACTGACTCCTTGTCAGGCTTCAATGAATCCATCTCCCTGGGATGGGTTCCTATTCCTTTACCCTTTGTTCATTCCATGTGAATGTTTTCCAGACTTCATCTTATATATGACGCTATGTCTCTATCGTATTATAACGCACCAGCTTTTTCTGACGCTGAACTTGAAGCTTGCTATACCCATATAGAAATGATAGGTCAACTAATGAACAAAATCAGCTCATCAACTATTCTTGGATTCCCCACCAATCTCTGTCTCTTCTTCATGCCTGAAGACTGGAAAGGATATCCTAATAGCTTTAACCACAATACTGAATAGCCCACTAGCGCTCTCCTTATGAGCCTCCTCTGTCCATTCACCTTGTACAAAGTCTTCATATATTTTTCACACTATTCCTTTAAATAATCATTTTAGACATGGCACTATTTTACTACACTTGTCTTCCAAATTTAGAGCACCTAACTTTGCTCCCTCTACTTTCTTTAAAAGACTGTAAACCCTAAAAAATCATAAATAACCTTTATATCATAAAAATCTACCTCCTTTACTGCGATAAAGAAATATACAATGTAAAATAAGATTGAACTGTAGAGTGCCCCATCTATAAATTGTTATTCCACTCCTGGTTAGTTAACTCATTAGCTAAATTCCCAGCGTCTTTTGCGTTTACATGGTATGCCTCTCCTTTAATCCAATTGCCTATCTCATCATGTCCCCTCAAACAATGAAAATATAAGATTTCATTTTCCTCTACACCCTCATCTGAGCGCTTATGCCAGTTGCCTGTTCAGCCATAGTCCGCATAACTTCCAGTTAATTCCCTCTATCCATCACAACTGTTTCAAAGCCTCCTGCGAGTCCTCTTAGAAAAACAAAGCTTGACATAACTTGTTAGTTTAACCTCTTCCAGGAGGTATTATTCTGGTAGTTTTTCCTCATTCCTGAGGTATCATTGTATCACTGGAACACCCCTAGGGTAGAATCTTTTAATCTGATCTGCAGCCACATGTCGCTTCCACTCAGTACCATCCAGTTCCTCCAGTAAGTAAGACCCTCCAGTTATCTGCTTTCTTATCCTATAAGGACTATTCCATCTGTCAGAAAACATTATTCCCCATTGGCTTTCTAAATTTCTATTATAAACCAAAACCAAATCTCCTGGGTTCAATGGCTTTCTAAACTTTTGTGCTGAATGATCATCCCAATATTTAACTGACTTTTCCCGGATCTGCATCATTCTTTCATATGCCTTCTCCACAAACTTGTTTTTCCTTTCAAGCTGCGCTACCCTTGCTAGAATCAAATCTTCAGTTGAGCGCACTTGATCCCAGTCACATCCTAGAAAAGATCCAGCCTCCAGATCAATAGGGACTACCGCCCTTTGACCAAACATAAGTTCATACAGCAAAAACCCTGTTGTCCTTTTAACTGAAATCCTGTCCACAAACAAAACTAATGGCAATTTTTTCTTCCACTTTGCCCCATTATTTCCACATAATTTAACTTAGGCATCCATTATAACTTGATGCCCTCTTTCTACCATTCCCTCTGCTTCAGGATAATATGGTGTTTCAACTTGTAACTTTGCGCCAATACCTTTTACTACCTCTTGAAATTCTCCAGCAAATTCAGCTCCACCATCTACGCTTACCATCTTCATTACCCCATACCTGTAAACCCATTCTTTCTTCAAAAATTCAGCTACATTACTTGCCTTAAGATTTACCAACGGAGCTGCTTCAACCCATCCTGATAGATCATCCCTGGCTACTACCAAGTATTTAAAGTGTCCTTCTTTTATATGAACTGCATCTAAACTGACCCTACAAAAACAGTATCTTTGCCTGTTGCTCTACCTTTCTCTTTTGGCTTTCTGTAACTCTTGCTCTGACATTAAGGACAATATTTAACCCAATCTCTTACTTCATTCTTCATATTTGGCCACCGGAATCTTTCCCTAACTCTGCAATACGTCTCATCTTGACCTCTATGTCCTAAATTTTCATGTAACTCCCTGAGTATCTTCTCCTTCCCTTCCCTAGTTTGAACAACTAACTGAGGAGACAAAGCTTGATTCTTCTATAACTTCTCATTTTTAATAAAATAGCTTTCAGCACGCTTCTCAATATTGCGCCAAACCTTTTTATCACAAAACTCTGGTCAATTATCAACTTCCAATTATAACCTTAACATCTCTACTCCCTTATCAGTAGATGCGTTATCTTCAGAATACTCCCCCTCTTCAAGATGAGTACTACTGCCTTGACTTCCCCTTGAATCATCTTCATCATCTGACTCTTCCACTACCTCTCCTAGCACACTCCTTGTCACTAAGTTAGCTTCAGCATCCCCTAAATCCAGTTTCAGACTACCCTTGCTACAAACATCCTTTGCATTGTCAATATCTAGTTTTATGTCTTTATGTACATTCCACGGTACTAGTTTATCGTCATCACGGACAATCCTGTCTGCTAGTCTATTGTCATCGCAGAAAATCCTTTCTTCTAGTTTATTGTCATTTCGGAAGATCCTGTCAAATCTTTCATAACAATAATCTACCCTGTTTACCCATCTCTTATCTTCTTCAAATTCTTTGGCTTCCGAATCTTCTTCACACAACGGTCTTCTTGATAATGAATCCGGCCCAGTGAAAAATTTTCCCGGCTTATGGACTAAATCAAAAGAAAATAAATTAATCTGCGCTACCCACCTTGTCATGGGCGCATCTGGTAAAATCAGGCTACTGATCATTTGCACCAACGATAGCGCATCAACCTGCAACTCAAAATGTTTCCCCCAAAGCATCTATTGTAGCTTCTTAAGAATTTTTGCTACTCCGAATAACTCCAGCTTGGACTGAGAGTACCTGGACTCCATTTTGGTAAAAGTCTTAGATTCATAAAGGACAGGTCTATCATTACCTTCCTCATCCTCCTGCATCAAAACTGCGCCTACTGCGGACACACTAGAATCCACTGCTAGAGTAATTTTCCCAGCACCTGGTCCATACTCCAATTTCTTCAAAAGAATATCTTTCCCTACAATCCTTTTCAATAACTCGAATGACTCCTCACATTCCTCCGTTCAATCCCATACAACATCTTTTCTCGTTAAGCGCCGTAAAGGTGAATACAACAAAGCAAAATCTCAAATAAACATTCTTACATATGTACAAATGCCTAAAAACCCTCTAAATTCCGTAGTATTTATTGGTCTTGGCCATGTAAGTACCTTATTCCTCTGTTTTTCAGCAATGATTCTCCCTTCCTTGCATACCACATGTCCCACTATATCTAGCGCTGGAACACAACAAGCAAATTTGGACCCAGAGATTGTTAATCCTGCCTCCTCTATCCTAAATAGCACTCTTTCCAGGGTAATTGCATATTCCCAAACAAACCTTCTAATTTACGGATTCTCTTCTAACAACTCCCCATCATAATCACTAGCTGGTCCTTTTATACTGCCATCATAAATGAAAATTCCCACATGTTCTGGAATTTCATCTGTGCTTGATATACCGCCACAGAATTTGTTGCTCTTTGTGGTAACCTTGTCAACCTGAAGCGCCCCAGTGGTGTTTCAAACGTTGTCATGGGTCTGGATGATTCATCCAATTTGCGCTCATCATATCCTCCCATAATATCACCTAATCCATAACATGCACGTCCCGCAAAATAATCCACAAACTTCTCTGGTGTTGGTGGCATCCCTGCATCCTTTACTGTAACCTTGTTCATCTCCCTAAGATCATGAAAACCCTTAATTTACCATTATGTTTAACAACACAAAACACTGGACTTGAATAACTAGACATAGACTGTTCATACAAGCCAGACTTTAACTTTCCCCTAATTAATTCTGTATACTCTTCTCTTATAGCCGCTGGTATTGGAAAAACCTTCTTCTGCCACAGCGCATGAGGTATAACTTGAACAATATAAGTTTTACCATAAGAGTGTTTCAACAAACCTCTTTCCTCTTCTGAAAATGCAATAGCATTTTCCCTAAGAACCATAACATGCAGCAATAACTTCTTTTCTTCCTGAGACAACCAGTCCTCTGGTCCAAAATTAATCATCTAAAGCCTTTCCATCGTAATCTTACTAGTAGGCGCAAAATCAGGAAGAAACTTCGTTAAAGGAGTATCATAAGGATTCCTAGACGGCGCCGGCCTCTGCAAAGGAGGATTCAAATTGGGCATCACTACATTCACTGGTTTAACCTTAACAGCTACTGGTTTATACTTTGATGCAAAACAGCTTTTGCTTCTTCCTTCATTAATTAAAATCAAACACTTTCTAATATAACTATGGGTTGCACCTAAATCCTGTTTTTGTCTTTTCTTTTTAATATAAGTATAACAATATCCATAATCATAGAAATCAAAAAGCTTAGGTATAATACATTCTACAGTAGTATTCCCAAGACACCTATGAAGTACCGCTTTACGTATCCCTTCTTGTTGGACTGACTGGTCACTATCCGGGTTCCTCTCATCCTGGGAGATAGTAACACCTAAAATGCCAATTCATAATGAAAATGTTGGCACCTTCATGACGGTTTCCCTATCTCATCATCTGATACTTACTCATAAAACTCTCTTTCTTTCTCTAACCGCGCAGCTCCAGAGTACTTAGTTTCCCAGCCACCATCCTTGGGCGCTACTAAGACTGCTGTTACTGGAACACCATCATCACCCATAATCCTTATTCCAATAGTCTTATTCAAACAAAAATTGATAGTTGCAGAATAATCCATTAAAAATGGTGTGCCTAAAACTGGTTTAACTACACCCATTGGAACATAAAAATGTATATCTCTTGTTGCTCCTGCAACTCTAGTGCCTACATACTCTGCTACACCAATAACAGGCAACCTACCTCCACCAATTTCTGCGACAGTTCCATCACCATCTTTTACAGGAAAACCTAACTCCACCACATCATACACTGACACCACCTTAATTTGTGAACCTGTATCCACTAACACTTTAATTTGCTAACCATTTACAGTAATTGTTAAATACCCTAAGGGTCCTGCATAATGTGGCACTCTAGGTAATCCAATGACCAGATGAAATGACTGCTCTACAACATCAAACTCAGCACAATTAGCAACCCTTTGCTTCCTGCACTTATCCACAATTCCATTCGCTACATCCAGCGCTACTTCTGTCAGAATCCCCAATGGAACAGAGACTGTAGTCTTCAAACATTGCCCAACTAAATCCTTGGCCGTCTTAGGAAAATCAGAGTGAACCAGGCTCTTCATTCTCCATTTAGGTTGAGTTGCCTTTTCACCAGCTTTCACTCTTCCAGGTGGGTTCTTTGGAGTATTATGCCTTGTTCCGGGCATTCTTTCAGCAGGTACCACTCTTTTCTGTACTGCCTCTGGCTCCTCCAACATTGCAGGTTGTTCTTTTTCCTGATGTTCCACACCATAACCAATTGATTCCATACCATCCATTTCAACATCCTCAATAGGTGCAGGTGTATTCTCTCTAGTAGTATACCCTACTTCCTTCATATCCTCTGTATTTGCATACCTAGCATCAGCCCTTCTTGGCCTAGTAATTGTAGGTGGGGCCATTTTCTTGTGCTTTGCTGCAAATATCTCCAAACGGGCTGCGGTAAGTGGCGCTGCAACTGCTCCTTCTTGTACTTTAAAATCCAAAACTGCGCAAGTAACTGCAAATTTTACTGACTTTGCATCCTTGCCTTTCTCTTTAATTTCAGGCTCTTTGCCCTTACTCAACCTGCCTTCCATAGAATTTTTATTAATATGATTGATGACCATGGCTTACATCCCTAGATCCTTGTATTTAACAAGCTTAGTACAATCTTCCAACATAAGCATAGTCCCATCCTCCTAAACTACCCTTTCCTCTTTTTCCTTTTGAAGGGCATTACACCTCATCCTAGTATGCCCCTCCTTATTACAATAATAGCACACCATAGCAGCAAAACATGAAGGTTGAGGAGAATTCTTGGGCCTAAACAACTCTTTAGCCTTTTCGGCTTCAATTATTTTTTTCTCCAACTCATCAATCCTTGCCATTACTGAATCTGGCTCCTTAGTGAAAACTTTAACTTTAAGAGACGACATCTGAGGAGGCAATCGTACACCAGAATCATCTTAATTCATCTCCACATTAGGGGGTGTCAGTTCTGGCAAATCCGCACTTAAATTAAGTGCGGATTTCAAACCAAATCAGCACTTACAAATCAGCACTTAAATTTTGCAAAAAAGTCACTTATTTCAAAAAAGGGTGTCAGTTATGACCTCAAATCAGCACTTTTTTCCCGTTTTTTTTCACAACCACATTTTGGCCACAAAACATCCCTTCCTTTCTTACCCCATCCCTGTCACATGTGACACACTGACCTTCCTCGCTACCTACCCATCAATCCTCTGCACACACCCCTTCCTGACATTTTCAATATTTTGACCAGGCATGTTTACATTCTTTTTTACTTATTTCTTCTACTTTTTAATCTTTTTTCTTGTTATGTGCCAGTTTCATAATGCCTCCCAGACATTCCAAATCTCAAAAGGTAACTCAAAAATCTGCTTCGTCACAAAAGTCTCCTCGTAAAGCAAGGATTACATAGAAAAAAAATCAGTGACTTTTTCTATTACTTACAACTGTTTTTACAGAATTGAAAACTATGTTTCAGCTAATATTTTATGGAAGTGAACTCTGTTCTTCGCCCGAAGAACAGAGTTCATCCTCCTATTTTCACATTCTGTTTGCACCAATCTCCAACATTTTCAATATTTTGACCAGGCATGTTTACATTCTTTTTTACTTATTTCTTCTACTTTTTAATCTTTTTTCTTGTTATGTGCCAGTTTCATAATGCCTCCCAGACATTCCAAATCTCAAAGGGTAACTCAAAAATCTGCTTCGTCACAAAAGTCTCCTCGTAAAGCAAGGATTACATATAAAAAAAATCAGTGACTTTCTCTATTACTTACAACTGTTTTTACAGAATTGAAAACTATGTTTCAGCTAATATTTTATGGAAGTGAACTCTGTTCTTCGCCCAAAGAACAGAGTTCATCCTCCTATTTTCACATTCTGTTTGCACCAATCTCCATCCCTTTCAATTCTATCAACACATGCTTGTCTTCCCTCCCCATGCCTTTCGCTATCCTCCCAGCCCCATTGTATGCCATCCTCTTTTAAAGGTAATTCAAAAATCTGCTTTGTCACAAAAGTCTCCTCGTAAAGCAAGGATTACATATAAAAAAAATCAGTGACTTTTTCTATTACTTACAACTGTTTTTACAGAATTGAAAACTATGTTTCAGCTAATATTTTATGGAAGTGAACTCTGTTCTTCGCCCGAAGAACAGAGTTCATCCTCCTATTTTCACACTCTGTTTGCACCAATCTCCATCCCTTTCAATTCTATCAACACATGCTTGTCTTCCCTCCCCATGCCTTTCGCTATCCTCCCAGCCCCATTGTATGCCATCCTCTTTTGATCCCCATTTCACCCCTCTCAACCTCTCCCAGACCCTTTTCATCATTTAAAATGCCTCGGAACCCTTAATCTTCCCTTCCAACTCTTTCCCAACCTTTGAGTGACTGAAAAAATATGCGTTTGCTGAAAATATGCGATTTCATGTTGAGTTGATGAAAGAAAACACAGAGAGAAAAAAAAATAAGACTTTAACAGCAAATTCAAAAACCAAAAAAATATGCAAAAAAATTTACCATTCTCAGTGAATAATACATGCAAATTGATAATTTGAAGAGAAAGAGAAAAAAATTAAAATTGCGTTGAAAAATGTTGGAGTGTTATTGGAAGGATTTTTGCCCTTATACTAGTTGATTGAGAAATAGAAGTGTTGGATATAGTCGGAGGTGAATCAACTTGTTCATCTTCATACAGCTCTAACCATTGATCTTTGAGGTCAGCAAGTAGGTTATGAAGTATAGTGCAACACAGAATCCAGTTGATCACCGCCTCCATTTCAGATTTATTTCTAAGAGGACTTCTTAATTCCCTTAAACTAGAAAAACGGCCTTTCAAGATTCCAATAGAATGTTCAATACGGACTCTTGACTTTGCCAAATGATTGTTGAATTTGGCATTTTGACTGTCTTCTGAAGCTGCTCCCCAAAAAGCAGGAAGTACATACTTTCCATTCACATAAGCAGAATCTGCAAGAAGATACTGATTTTCATCAAAGAATTTTTCAGGTTCATTTGAAATATGCATTCTTTGGAAGACGTAGGAGTCATGACATGAGCCAGGATAGCCAGCAAAGAATGATATAAATTTTTTGTTTACGTCATATATAAGCTGAACGTTAATTGAATATCTATAAAGAAGATATATTTGTTTGTGTTAGTTTCAAGGAGGATGAAAGGAGTTAAAAATAATCTACCTCTTTTTACGGTCAAAGTAATTGTTTCCACCTTGAGCAGGTTTCTGGATCAAAGGAATAGTAGTACCATCAACAAAACCAATACATCCTGGAAAGCCCTCTGCTTGCATAACCTGAGATGATTCAAGTCGCTCTTCTTTTGTTGGCCAGGTGAGAAGTTGAGATTCCAAGGAGTTGATGGCAGTGATACATCGTTTGGTATAAGTGTTAACTGAACCATACCCTAAATCAAAGACATTTTCTAAACGTTTCAAAGCGGCTCCATTACCATTTGAACCCAAACGACATAGTGTGATGGCCAATTGAATTGTACGATGTTTTGAGTTATGAAGTGTTATTCTGCAGAGTGCTGCGTATGAATGGGATGATGCTGACAAATCAGTGAAATGGGACTTGATGGTGAAATCAGCACTTTTGGTTGAGAAAGTGCTGATTTGAGTGAAATAAGTGACTTATTTCATTTTGAAATCCACCAGTATTGGGGCTAGTGTGTTTTGGAAATCCGCACTTATTTAAGTGCGGATTTGGTCAAATTTAAGTGCGGATTTGCCAGAACTGACACCCCCTATTATCCAAAGAAACCTAAGCTGCGCGACGCTCAACTCGAAGAAACTTTATTTCAGCTTCCACTTCCATTTCTACTTCTTCTAATCCAGGGTACTTATAATTTCTGTTCCTTTTTTTAACCAGCTTTCCTTCGTTATCCAAGCGCCTTTTCGCCCAGTCTTCAACTTCTGCCGCTAACGCTTCACAAAACCAAGGTAAAGACGCATTAGCATCACTAAAATCTTCATTACTAACTAAATATTCCACTATTTGATCGAAGTCTTCCCTAAAACTTTTAACTTCCTTTGTGTCTCAAACACCCCCTTTAGCTTTGACCCTTTTTACTAAGATATCCAGGTCCTTCATTGTATACTTAGTTTCCTCGGTAACCTTTGGCCATCTCTTGAGCATCTGTTCTTTTAGCACTGGCCAATTTCGCTCTTTTTGCTCCTTTAGATCCTCTAAATTGTCTTTGCACTCATTAGCTACTAAGAATAGTACTTGACCCACCATATCATATTCAGTGCTCCATGAACTTCAGCTGCTTGTTCAAACCTGCGTAAAAACTTCTTGGTATTAATTCCCTCAAAACGCAAGCTTTCATCTTTACACCTAATTATTGTAGCTACTTTCTGTGGCAACAATGCTGAAGAATTGGGCGATTCAACCCTCTCCTGACATCTCTTAGATGTAGTCGCAGTAGGATCCATTCCCGAAATATAAAATTGAAACAGAGATCACAAAAACACACACTTGGTAATTAAACCTGACTATATTCACGATACAGCCCTACGCTATCCTCTGATAACAGCTATTGATCCACTTGTTGTAGACCCTACGACTCTTCCGCTGAAGCGCCGGCTTGATTACGTCCTCTTGACCAAACCCTGAAAACCAAACAATCTAATCAAGAACACCAGTTACAATTATGCCACTGTTGGGACACCAATTTTAGAGAGTTCTAAAGTACTAAGCAGTATACACAATGCGAGATGGGTTGGTTCTCCTTTTTATATTTCTTAAAAGAAGCGCCTGCCACTCTTATTTCTAAAAACAGCGCAATAATGTGTAACACAAATATCTGATTAGAAATTTATAAGTTGAGAGATAAGTTAAAGATCAGGAAAAATAAATATTACTATCTGGATATTTCTATTCTTAACAAGCGCTAATATCCACAGCTACTCCCTCTTGAAGCGCTCTCTTTGAATATTCCTTATTATAGAAATAAAATAACTCTAATAATAGTTAATCCTACTGAATTTATATATTCTCAAAAAAATGACCACAGAAAAATTAATATCTTATACTTGACTTCACAATTATTAACAAATTGTATGTTAACTAGTTATTTGTCAATTGTTATTATTTTCCTACTAGATGTGATATCCCATCCCTATCAAATAGTCCTCCTTTTTTATATTTTTCCAGCACTCAAGACACAGTTCCCTAGTGGATCTCTAGCTCTGGCTCTAGTGCCACATTAGTAAAATAATAACTATTCTATTAGTAAACTACGTACACCGCTTGTAGCAACTACAGCACCTAATCTCACCCTATGCTTACTAACACTAGTTTTTAACTTGTTTCACTCATACTCCATATACGTGCTCTTGACTATACCTTTGTTTTTTTTCAGGGATACTTCCAGGTTTGACCCATTCTAACGCTGATCCTAGTTGCCTTGACTCTTGGGTAGTTTTCTTTTGTGATTGAGTCCCCATCCTCCTTGCCTCATTAATAGTCAATAGTCCTGGTAATTTACTTGACTAGTTAGACTCTGCAACTTACATTACTTGTCTCAGTAGTTATAGCACTTGCCGCCGTGCAGTATATTATGCACTTGAGCCCTCCTTAAGCCATAACTCCTTCCTTAATGTGCAACACCTAATTATTAGAAAATCCAAATCCATATTGTTTAGCGCTGGCAGTCCTAAATCGATAACACAAAATTCCCCATTGTGCGGCACATCCCGCTGCAAAATCCAAGCGCACTGACCCTAAATCCTTTTTTGTGCTTATATTCCCCTTTCTTTGAAACACACAAATACATATTATATTTTAATACTATCTACGGCACTAACTCCCCTTTTGTTCTTCCTGGACTATGCATGCTGATTGGTCCAAAACCACACTTCCTGCAAGGAGTGTACCACAATGGGTGGAGAAGTAGTAATTGCTGTCCTTTGTGAATGGAAAATTTCATTGATGGTGTTGGTAATATTGTTTTTGCGATTCATAATAATGTAGAAGATAGAGGAATGAGAAAATGGTGCAAGATATGCACCTGGGGACAGTCATGAGTAGAGGGAGACTGTGGCACAAATCTAGCTGTAAAACATCAAAAGGCTCAATTCTCTAAAGTGCAAAATCTTGGTTGTCAGGAAAGGATAGACTCTCCATGCACACTTTTTAAGGGGAAGTATGGATATTCCAGCTGTGGCAAGTAAAGAATAGAAGGAAATGCATACTGAACTATAGAATAAGATGATACGGTTTGTACTTGTGAAAGTTATGGTTAGCACTAGATGCATAATATGGAGTTATGAAGCAGCAATAAGTGATGGTATGAAAATAACGCTTAGATAAGAGTTATGCCTTTTAGGAAAGGCTGTGTCCTCCCAAGGAGATGAAAAACACGTCAAAGAAAGAAGATAGCGCTAGGAAGATAAATAGGTTTCAAGTAGCACTCAAAGAAGGGATAAACAAGAAAGATGCATAATATGGAAGTCATTTTCTAAGTGCGGATGGTTTCATTATTAGTAGGGACTCATGTGGTGAGGGTGGGTTACACAATAGGTATGAAGGTGGTACAGTACCTACTAGTAAGTTAGGAATCTCAAGAAAAGTAGGGTATGTACAGGAAAGTGGAGCATCATGCACTAATGGTTGTTTTTGTCTAAATCTTTTAGGTTCTATTAGAACCAGACTTATGCTAACAAATGTACATAGCTTATTGAGATACTTAGTTACTTTTTGATATTTTTTATTAGTGCTAAACTTGTGTAGGAAAGCTAGTAGGGGAAGGAAACATAGGAAAGGGGCTCTGAACATAGAAATGTATATAAGAGAACTCACTTTTAAAGGTTTGGGGTGGCAAAGAAATAGAGTAGATATTTTTGATATTGACAAAAATAGATATAAATATTTTTTATTTTTTGTACATATCAGGTGTGAATACCAGAAGTAGTGCTGAAGAGTTATTCTATTTCTAGTGTAAGGATAGTATTAGATAGTGCACCTCAAAAGGGGGTGACTGAGAATACTAGCTCTTACTTAGAATGGATCTAGCCAACAGATTGGTTACTTATATTAAAGTATATTTCCCTTTTTCTTTAATAGATCTCTATAAACTTATCCTACTTTCTTCTCCAAAAAATTTAGATAAGCAAACTTATAATATGTACCTTCACTGTCTTTAGAATTAGAGTGGGAGGCTCTTCTTTTTTTATTCTTTTAAAGAGGATATCCAACCCATCTCAGATTTTGTCTATAGATTATTATTATAAAACAGTATTCTTTCTACACTGCTCAGCTGAGAAATCAAAGACCATTCAATTAAAAAAATATGATTACCTCATACTTATGAACTGGCTAAAAATTAAAGCTAATTATTATTTTTCTTATTTTACTGAGAGTTCAACTAAAATAGGATATCTCCCTGCATCAATAGTAAATGGATATCTTCTAATTGACAATTAATTAAGAAAAAAGATAATAGGAAGGATTGATCTTTTGCCTAAAAAGATGTCTGAATGCTTCAATCACTATCAATCCAAGTACAAGAAGGCTAAGAATCTTCAACTTCCACTGGTTTTTGGTATTACCAACCTTGATGTCACTAAGTGAATCAATTCTATAAAAAAAAACTTAATTCTTTATTTCCTTACCTTAAAGAGATGGACTCCATATTTGAAGAGTGAGGGTATTATAATCCTGAAAACATGTTGGATGGAGAAGATGATATCTTCTAAAATGATGTCAAAAGATATCTTTTTCCTTCCTCTTCTATTCAAGCCTTCCCTCATTTGACTTCCACAAATCAAGATATCTTTTTAATAGATCCTAATGGCAATATAAATCAACCTGGTCTCACTCAAGTGAGCTTTTATTTCTTGTTTAGTTGTTTTATTTACATATCTTTTTCTTATTTCTTAAAAGGAAAATGAGCAAGCGCAGGAGCCACAATTAAGCAAGTCTGAACCTAGCATTGATGATAAAGAGGAAAATTTTACCTCCAAATTAAGTTAAGACCATCAACTACTCTGAATTTCAACTTTCAATGATAACAAAACAGAGATAGTTTTTCCCAAACCCCTTTTTCTTCCATTTATTATTTTCTTGAGAAACATTTTAGACAATCTTATAGTACTAGCTATAGGCCTTGACCAAGGGAGTTGGAGAAAACCCAGAGAGAAAATCCCCTGTCCCTTTAGAAAAATAGAGTGAGATTTACTTGCTAAAGTAAGTTGGTTCCTGTTTTGCTAAAGCCCCTTTTCAACACACTTGACTGCTTGATGAGCCAAGAAAGTAGTCACCAGACAGACTACAAGACCAAAGAACTGAAAGGTAGACCAATGTCCACACCAGAGACAGCAAAGATACTTGATGTAGGCTGCAAATCCACACCAGAGACAGCAATAATACTTGCTATAGCTTGCAAGACTATAACAGAGAAAACAGTTGCCAAAGTTAAGTTAAATGAAGAACTTACTTGCAACAAACACAGCCAATTGTGGCCAGAAAGCAGTTAAAACTGAGTGAGGAACAATGATATCAACTCCAGATGGTTGTATGATGATTAAGGTTGCCCCAAACTGTCTTATTCACTATGTACACACAGACCACTAACTAAGAGCCCATGCGCACCCACCAATCTGGCGCCTGTACCCGCCAAATTGCATAAAAAACCCTCCTGAAGCGCTCCCCAACCTCCTAAAACAGAGGCGGGCAGGCCGCCTGACGTCGGAGATGCCTTCTGAAGCGGCCCGGCCTCCCTGAAGCCAGAAAACCAATAAAAAACAACTAATCTACTTAGAAAAATTAGCTACAACTACTAAAACCTTTAAAACACGGAATTTCACTATAACAACATTGAGACATGAAATATAGAGAAAAATTAGCTCTATCCAATGGTACTAAGCACTTAACCCTAAAACTTAAGGTTAGCACGTAAAACACAAAAAACAAAATTAAACAGCAATCTTTTATATATGAAAAATGAGGAAATGACCCCTTAAAACTCAGAATATGAAAAATGTCTACAAGACATAAAATATAGAGAAAAACCAGGGCTATTTAATAATAGTACCCACATACCTGCAGACCCGATATCCAGGGAATAAAACCAGATAAATACCCAATTCCTTAACAGATGTCAATTAAGACATGCACAAACAGTGCCAAATCACACAACAAAGGCCCCTGCCAATGTTGGAAGACCACATCCTCCCTCCAATTGAGAATGTCCACATTCTTTCTTCATCCAACCACCATGTTCAACCTTCTTCCCAATTCTGCCTCTGAAATGGGTCCTTGCCAATACTGCATCGACAATAATTTAATCTGCACCATGACACCACCTGTCCATCCATACAGAACTTCCTGCGATGTCTGCCAATCTAGAAAGAAGACCTGCCACATACCTGGTCCACTATCTTCTGCAACAGATTCACCTCCACCGCAACCTGGTCCATCTTCTGCCAGCACAAAAAGGTCTAGGCCATCCATCCTGATACCCAGATTAATCAAAAAGCTTCACCCTTCCCAGAAGAGTGCCATAACCCATAAAACAACTAGTTCCACCATCCCTGGTCCATCTTATGGTAAAGAACTTTCATTTCTCCCTTCAACTTTAAAACTGATGACTTCTCAGTTCCTCCATCTTCTGATAGTGATGATAACAATGTAGGATCCATTCCACCACCAACACAAAACCACTTGCCCACTATCAAGGCCAAGTTCCAACAACACACATCTCAACAGAAACAACTTCTGCTTCACTACTTCCAATCCACTCCTGCTAGAGATCCACAGGACATTGAGAACAGAAGACACCTCATTCACCAGTTCAAGGCTAATTCTGAACACTTCATTTCATCTCTTGATTCCCTCTATAATTCCACTAGTACTTGAGTTTGATTCAGAAAGAAAAATTGACCACACCCTCTATAAGATGTAACCACAAAACAACCCTCAGTTTTAAGTCTTGGGGGACCATCCTCATTTTATAGTCTTGGGGGACTCAAAAACCCTCAGTTTAAAGTCTTGGGGGACTCAAAAACCTAAATCATAAACCCAGAACCAGAGATCAACCACATTAAGACACAGAGGAAAACTTAAATTCTGGGGTAATTGTAAATAGAGTTGCCAGCCCATCAATTACCCCCAAACTTGCCTTTGCTGAATTCGGAGGCTCCTCCTGTGGATACCCTCCACCAATCTTTCAAAACCAATTCCAACAACAAAAACTCGTTCCTCAGTTTATAGTCTTGGGGGACTCACAACCCTCAGTTTAAAGTCTTGGGGGACTAACACAGTGTTCAGTTTAAAGTCTTGACGGACTAGTCTTGATAAAATCTTGAAACCAGCCAGTTTAAATTCTTGGAGGACTAACAGAAACCAGATTTTAGTTTAAAGTCTTGATGGACTGCTCTTGATACCATAGATTTTTCAGTTTAGAGTCTTGATGTATTAATCTTGATAAAAAATATTGAAACCAGCCAGTTTAAAGTCTTGGAGGACTAACAGAAACCAGATTTTAGTTTAAAGTCTTGATGGACTGACAGAAACCAGATTTCAGTTTTAAGTCTTGATGGACTGCTCTTGATACCATAGATTTTTCAGTTTAGAGTCTTGATGGACTAATCTTGATAAAAAATATTGAAACCAGCCAGTTTAAAGTCTTGGAGGACTAACAGAAACCAGATTTCAGTTTAAAGTCTTGATGGACTGACAGAATTTTGCATAAAATAGACGCAGCCAATTTCATACAGACCACCCCTACAGCCAACCTGCTAAACTTCCACCTTCACTTCATCATCTACCCATCACTGACAAAAATCTCCTCCTATCCCTTTCCATCATCTTTTCTCACCACAGATCATGGCTGGATCTCCTGATGTTAACCCTTCTACTCCCCCTTGCTTCACTGCTCCCAAGGACTATTCCTGCAAACAGTGCATCCACATGTGCAGACCTTGCACATTCACTCTTCCAAATCCTGAATCCAAATTCTACAACAGGGCTAGTGATTCTTGCTATTCCAAAAAGAAAAGATGTGACAGAGACACCAACTACCCTATTCCTCCGCCTTCTCCTTCTCACAAATACATCTCCAGATCCCCTACCAGATCCCCAGAGATTGGTCCTTCCTCTTCCTCTTTATCTTCAGAACCTTCCAGAAGATCCAGAAGCCCAGCTTCCAGAACTCTTCCCAAAAGACCAGCCTTAGCTTCCCAAGAAACTTCTTTTATCTCTGCAAAATTTGCTCCAAAAGCTTCAAGATCAACTCCCAGGCTTCTAGACCATGTCCAGGCGGCCTGCCGGCCTCACTGGACAGTGAAAATCCGGCTCAAAATCTCCAAAAACAACCGGAAAACAGCCAAATTCCATCAATCAACGAAAACAACTCTACACAATCACCTCCCACTGCTCCCAGAGCAATGAAGCCAACTCTTCCAAGGTACAAAAACTTCAAATTTTCCCAAACTTCTAGGAGACCTGCCAGAGAACCCCAAGAAGAAACCAGAACACCCCACACTGCACCCCAGCAACAACTTCGTCCCCAACTAAGACAAAGAAACTACACCTCTCCTCTGTCAGCCAACTATTCTTCTGACAGTTCCATCTCTTCAAAAGCTCCATCCAGAAGAGATCAATCTGCTTCCAAATCACCCTCTCCTGCTCCATCTTTTAACAACCCTGGTACTCCATCACCAGCACCTCCTCCATCTGAATCCAACAGAAATAACAACCACAACAACAACAACAATCCCACTGCTCCAACTAGACCCCAGGAACATCAGCCTCCTAGTTCACCTTCTCAAAATCTTTCAGAGAAAGACCAAGAGAATCCATATCTTTCCCTAGTTGATCCACCCACTATGACCATTACAAAATTGTCAGAGATCCAAATTCCAGCTGCTTACAAATTTGATGAGCTTCCAATCTGTAAGTACAAAATTAATTATCCCATTTCTTCAACAAAAATAATTACTGATCCAATTCTTCTTTTCTAGTTGGCACCCCTCCTCCTGAATCTATTATTGGAGTTGGCCAACCTCTTGAAACTTCTTTGACCCTGGATTATGGAGACATGAAGAAACACCTAAGCACCATGTGTTCCAACATGCTAAAAGCCTTTGCCCTCCATGGACCTTTGAATGACTTTGAAAAATCCCTGAGAAAGCGCCTGTTGGATGACCACTGGAAAATGTCTAGGATCATTAAAAACACCCTCCAGCACTCCATTCCTGCCTCTTCTTCTTCCTCCTCTGAACTTCCCTCTAATCCAATTCCTGACCATTACAATCCCTATAATCTTTCCAGCAGGATGCACTTCAAAGAACACAGTGCTTCCCACAATCCCAACAAAAAACAAAAACGTCATCACCATCCGGACCAGCCTCCAGAAGCTTCATCATCCAGACAATGAGCTCCTGCAAAAAGATTAGAAACATAATAATAATATAAAACAATTAATAAAAATAATTTCAGAATTTTTTTTTTTTTTTGGTTGTATCTACCAATATACTAAAATTAAAAATTAATAAATGAAATGAAATGAAATAAGATAAATGAAATAAAATAAAATATAAAAAATAATACAAATGGTATCCCCCAGCCAATTGATGAGCTGATCCCCTGATACCTTACCCACATCCAAGTGCACCTTGATGTGGATACACAATTTAATCTTTTAAATGATTAACAGAAATCAAAAATCAAAAAATTTAGAAATTCAAAAGATAATAAAAATAATGAAACACAGAAACACATGAAATAAATAATAAATAAATAAAAAAAGAAAATAGCATTGCCCGGCCAATTGATGAGCCTTTCCCCACCAATGCTTGCCCACATCCAGGTGACCCTGATGTGGTAACACCCTACATTTTTGATTTTATAATTTTAAACAACCCCCATAAAAAATTAAAAGAAAAAAAGAGAAAAAAGAAAATAATCTAAAACTGCTATCTAGCAAAAACATAACTGCAAAATCAAAGAAATTCCAGCTCCATAGATGGTTCAGTAAGGGAAAGTCCAATCCATAGAAATGATCACTGGGTGGGCTCCCTCCAATAAGTAAAAATGATGGGAGACCACCAGTGATCCACCACCAATCTGAAAGAACCAAAGATAAAGAAGCCAGTCCCAAACCAGTTTAAAGTCATAGTGGACTTGAAACCTGAATAATAAACAACAGAACTAGAATTCAACTAGGAAAAACAAAAGACTTGAGACAGACATTCTGGGGTAACTGTTCTACAGAGCAGCCAGATCATCAATTACCCCCACACTTGCCAAAATAAAATCTAGAAGCCCCCCCTGGGTACCTTCTAACAAAAACACAACTTCCAACGCAAAAAAAAAACCAAAACCAATAAGATTGAAGAGACCAGCACATGAAAACCAGAGGAAATTCCAGTTTAAAGTCATAGAGGACTAAAACCTGTGAAAAGAAACCAATACTAGGGTTCAACCAAATTAAGAGAAAGGGTTGGAAACAGACAATCTGGGGTAACTGTTGATAGAGCAGACAGCCCATCAGTCACCCCTACACTTGCCAAGATAAAATCTAGAAGCCCCACCCATGGGTACCTTCAAACAAAAAAGTTTCCAACACAAAAGTTGCTCTGCAACACCACAAAAATTCCAAAACAAAAAAAGAACGTTCCATAGTTTATCCTCATTTCGGAGTCCATCTTCTTCATGCCTAGTGCCTCTGGGATAAAACCTCTTCAATTGGTCTGAAGCCACCCTCTTTTTCAAGACTGCACCATCCAACTCTTCCAAAACATAAGAACCTCCAGACGCCTGAGATCTGACTCTTTAAGGTCCATTCCATCAGTCAGCAAACATTTTCCCCCACTGACTCTCCAAACTTCTATTATACACCAAAACCAAACAACCAGGTTTCAAGGGATTCCTGAGTCTATGAGCCAACTTCTTGTCCCAGTACCTGACTGATTGATTCCTAATCTTTATCATTCTAGAGTATGTCTTCTCTTGACATTCCTCTCTACATTCCAACTGTTGCATCCTGGCACAGAGCAAATCTTCTGTTGAGTGCACGTCATCCCAATCAATTCCAAGATAAGAGACAGCTTCCAAGTCCACTGGTAGAATGGCTTTCTGACCAAACATTAACTCATAAGGAGAATAGCCAGTTGTCCTCTTCACAGTGACCCTATCAGCAAATAACACCAAGGGTAAATAATGCCTCCACTTTTCAGCACTATCTCCACACATCCTCACCAAAGCATTCTTGATAACTTGATGGCCTCTTTCAACCATGCCTTCAGCTTCAGGATAATACGGTGTAGCCACTCTAACCCTAGAACCAACACTAGCCACAGCTTCTTTAAATTCGTCACCAAACTCTGGCCCACCATCAACAGTCACCAACTTCATCAACCCATACCTATAAATCCACTCCTTCTTCAAAAACTCTGCCACATTCTTGGCAGCCACATTAACCAGAGGCACTGCCTCAACCCAACCAGACAAATCATCCCTAGCAACAATCAAGTATTTATACCTGCCCTCTTTAATATGGACAGCATCCAGACTGACCCTTCCAAAAACAGTTGATTTTCCAGTAGCACGGCCTACCTCTTTAGGTTTCAAGTGACTTCTTCTTTGACATTCATCACAAGATTGAACCCAACCCTGCACAGCCAACTTCATACCTGGCCACCAAAATCTGTCTGCTACTCTTCTATAAGTCTCCCCAAAGCCTCTATGACCTAGGTCTTCATGCAAAGACTTCAAAACCAATTCTTGACCCTTCTTCTGAGTCACCACCACTTGAGGATTAGGATGTCTCCTTCTCATCAACCGCCTTCCTGACACATAAAATCCAGGACTCTTCTTCTTGATTGCCAACCAAGTATCATCATCACAACTATCTGGCCTCTCCAAGGTCAACAGATATTCCACCATAATAAAATAAAGCCCAGACTGACCCCAGGTCTCATCTTCAAAATCCAACAAAACAACATCTAAGGGTACAACTCTGTCATCAAAATCACCAGTGTGAACATGAGCCAATTGACCAGCCCAACCAGAATACCAATCCTTAAATATTGGCACGTCCTTCTCTTTTCACTGAACCTTGTGGGAATCCAGTTCTCTAACAAAAACACCCTTTTCCAATTTTGAGCTGTCCCAAACAACAACTCCATCTTCATCAACAAAAACATCCTGATCACCAGAATCAAGATCAGATCCAGCCAGTCTAGCCTCTTGGGGGAGGTCAGAAAAATCTTCAGCACCCTTTGTGCTGGCCCTAACCACTGGAACATCCCCATAAAACTCTTCAGCATCAGAATCTTCATCTGTAGGTGGCCTCCTTGATAATCCATCAGGCATAGTAAAAGTTTTACCTGGTTTGTGTACCAGGTCAAAAGAAAAATGTTGAATAAATGCCACCCACCTATTCATTGGAGCATTTGGAAGACTAGGCGTATTGATCATCTGAACCAAGGATTTTGCATCCACCTGCAGCTCAAAATGATGCCCCCACAAAACCGTCTGTAGATTCTTAAAAATTTTTGCTACACCACACAATTCCAACTTAGGTTGAGAATACCTAGATTCCACCTCATTAAACACCACAGACTCATATCTTACTGGCCTGACCCTCCCAGTCTTATCCTCCTGAGACAAAACAGCACCAGCAGCAATATAACTTGAGTCCACTGCCAGATAAATTTTTCCAGCACCAACACCATAATCCAACTTGTGAAGAAAAATATCTTCACCAACCACCTTTTTTAACTTCTGAAAAGCTTCTTCACACTCTTCAGTCACTTCTCAATCTACATCTTTTCTGGTCAACCTCCTTAAAGTTGAAGCCAACAAAGAAAAATCCTTAATAAAAATCCTGACATACACACATACACCCAAAAATCCCCTGACTTCAGTAGTATTTTTAGGCCTTGGCCATGACTGAATTTTATTAATCTTCTTCTTCGCCATAATCCTTCCCTCTTTACATACAACATGACCCAGAATTTCCAAAGCAGGAACACAACAAAAGAATTTTGACCCTGAAATGGTCAAACCAGCCTCTTCAATCCTAAGCAACACTCTTTCTAATGTTATTGCATATTCCCAGACAAACCTCCTTATGCCAGGGTTCTCCGCTAACACCTCATTACCATAATCAGTGGATGATTCTTTAATTCCACCATCATCAATAAAAATACCACCATGAGTAGGAACCTCATCCTGTAAAATCCAATCCATCTGTGCTTGATAAACTGCTACTGAATTAGTTGCTCCTTGAGGCAACCTAGAGAGCTGAAATCTTCCCAAAGGAGTCTCAAAAGTTGTGAGAGGCCTTGAATCCGTATGGAGTTCCCTCTCATCATAACCACCCATAATATCACCCAAACCATAACACACCCTTCCAGCAAAAGCTTCAAAAAAATCCTTTGCATTTGGTGGCATCCCAGCATCCTTGATAGTGACTCTATTCAAGGCTCTAAGATCATGAACCACCCTCAACTTTCCATTCTGCTTTTTTACGCAGAAAAAGGGACTTGAGTAGCTGGAAGTTGATTGTTTGTATAACCCAGTCCTGAATCTTTCCCTAAAAGTCTCCACAAAATCATCTCTAATAGTGGCTGGAATCGGAATAGGTTTTATTTGCCAAGGTTCATGACAAACCACAGGAATCAAGTAAGGTTCCCCATAAGAGTGTTTCAATACACCCCTTTCCTCCTCAACAAACACCACAGCTTTTTCCTTTAGCACAATAATGTGCAACAAAAACTTCTTTTCTTCTTCAGACAACCACCCATCAGGACCAATTTTAGCAACTTTCAACCTTTCCACGGTATGGTAAGGTAAACTCTTACAGTCGCCTTGCTGTAAGCAGAATCCGGAGGAGATATGTGGATTTAGCTGAAAACCACGTCCTTCCAATAAAAATAACAAAATGGGTATTCTAAATCACTAAGCTAACCAATCTACTTGGATCCGATTGATGAAAATAATGAAACTCTAAAATAATTAACGCTTATTGAGATTAAAAGAAAGTGGCTGTTGATAAAAGAAATACTGATAACAACAATTAAGGTGTACCAGTGAAAGATCTGAAAAGATTGACTTTTATGTTTTTTATAATATTTTGAATTTTTATGAGACAGCAATAATCAAGTCCCAGAGATGAAGACCTTTCTAAAGATACCCTGTATGAAGTGTTATTTTAATTGTTGAGTAGTATTTCTAAAATGTTATATATAAAATATAAAGTTATAAGGGTATTACAATTTTATTTAATTTGTTGAGTAATAAAAAATGAGACCGTGGTGGTTAAAGATTATGCTGTATGATGTGTCCCCCTTTCAATTTCGAGTTTGAGAGTCGCTTAAGTATTCCTAGTCACGTGCCTAAGTTTTCCCCTCCAGAGCTCTTCCAGAGTTAATCCGGAGCCCGTACGGAGTCCGTACGGAGCCGGAACGGAGTCCGTACGGAGTCCGTACGGAGTCAAAGCGGAGTCCGTACGGAGTCGAAACGGAGTCCGTCCGGACTTCCGGACTCAATTTAGAACCTTAAAACTATAATAAAAAATCTAGAAAAATTACACATAATAGAGCTACTTCCCCTTTACATACCAAACTAATTTTCGTAGTCTGCGCAGCTCTAATTACCCCGTGAAAATTCATCAAAGTTAAGTAATTTTTGAAAACGTAAATATTTCTATAAAACTTTAAAATTCATTTAATAATATAAGAAAAATAGTAAAAATTCTGGGAAAATTTCCCAAGGTTCTTGAGTGACTTGACTTGATACTTATAAATTTTTAAGACCGTAAAAATAAGTTTTCTCCGTAAAATAAATTGTATTGTGTAGGCATTCGCTCGTGACCAATTTCTTCATATTTTAAACTCCAATAAATTAAATAAAACCCTTTTATAAAAATAATAACGCCAATCTTGCACGCTTGTAATAACTCCATTTACGTACTTAGGTGCCGTACTAAACTTTAGGCTACCACATCCTCCCTCCAATCGAGAATGTCCCCATTCTTAAAACTTTGCATAAGTGGTTGAGCAATTCCAAAAAAATTATCTTTTCTAATAAAATAATTTGATAAATTTGTTTTAGCTGGTCTTCTTTTAAATCTTTATAATAAAAACGTTCTTTCTTCTTCTCTGGCTTGATATAACATAAAATAAAATAAAATAAATCTTGTGATGATTCCACTACTGAGAGCAAGGTTTGAATCCCTTCAGACTCCCATATACCAGTCTTCCTTCTTGTCACAGCATTGAGAGAGTGGATCTTCCTATGAGCCGAATACTCCTGATTCCAACCTCATAGGGCCCCCCACTGAGCCGAATTCTATGATTCCAATCTCGCCATAAGGTCCTCCAAGCTTCACACCAAAAAAAAATGGCCTAACTATGAGGCACTAAAAAAAATCATTCCCTAAAATCCAACTACCATCCTAACTTCTGATTCCTTCATCACAATTTTCAAACTTTGCTATACAGCAAACCCATAAAATACTTTTGCCAGGCTTCCAATAATAATTTTAACTTTAGACCATGTTAAAGCGCCACAAATTTTACCTAATTAACCATTATGCTTTCTTTAGCATCATCACCACCTAAAATTTTAACCTCCTAAAGCCTATCAGCACCCAATTCCAGAAATAATTGAATAACCAGTTTAGAGTCATAGTGGACAGTGATAAATTAAAAGATTGAATAGAGTTATCCAAACAAGATTGACATTCCAGTTTAAAGTCTTGGTGGACCAAAAATATAATTGATTGCCAGTTTATGGTCTTGGTGGACCAATGATCGTTTAAGTGCATAAATATCTTGATATATTCCTAAGTAAGGCCTAGGCTTGACCAAAGATTGAATAAATTTGATAATCCAGTTTAATGTCATAGTGGACCAAACATTTGATCGACAAGTAATCCAGTATAAGGCCATAGTGGTCCAATGAATGTTGAATTATCCTGCAGATATTAATTTTCCAGTTTAAAGTCATAGTGGACTAAACAATGAATGAACTACCAGTTTAAAGTCATGGTGGACCAAACAATTAATCGATAAGAAATCCAGTTTAAGGTCATGGTGGACCCAACAGCTTGATAACAGTCCAGTTTAAGGTCTTGGTGGACCTAACATTTGATAACACTCCAGTTTAAGGTCTTGGTGGACCTAACATTTGATTTATATAAAAAAAAAAATACGTCTCCGAAAATATCCATAAAATCTTGAAAATCCTTGAAATTCAGTTTAAAGTCTTGAAGGACTAACAGCTCCATTATAAAATCTTTAATGAAAGTCTTGAAAATTAGCCAGTTTAAAGTCTTGGAGGACTAAAAGATCCCAAATATGTATAAAAAAACCTTAAAGAACGTCTTGAACAGTAGCCAGTTTAAAGTCTTGGAGGACTAACAGATCCAAAATACGTGTAAAAAAAACCTTAAAGAATGTCTTGAACAGAAGCCAGTTTAAAGTCTTGGAGGACTAACAGATCCAAAATACGTGTAAAAAAAACCTTAAAGAATGTCTTGAAAAGTAGCCAGTTTAAAGTCTTGGAGGACTAAAAGATCCAAAATACGTGTAAAAAAAAACCTTAAAGAATGTCTTGAAAAGTAGCCAGTTTAAAGTCTTGGAGGACTAACAGATCCAAAATACGTGTAAAAAAAAACCTTAAAGAATGTCTTGAAAAGTAGCCAGTTTAAAGTCTTGGAGGACTAACAGATGTCTTGAAGTAAAATCCCATATGTATTGAGTTCCCCTAGACCCTGTTTCCTGTCTAAACTAAATGAATAAAACTAAAAAAAAAATAGAATGAAGACCGAAAAATAAAACTAAGAAATATAATAATATTTTTGATTTAGTTAATTAATTAATTAATTATTTTTTTTATTTTTTTTTATTATTTTATTTTTATTTATTATTTTATTTTATTTTTATTTTATTTTTATTTTTATTTTTATTATTATTATTATTTTTTTTTTAATTTAATTTAATTTTTTTTTTTTTTTTTTTTTTTTAAATTTAAAATAAAAGATTTTAGAAAAGATAGTTTTGAAATAAAAGTTAAAATTTAATTTTAAAGAAAGTTAAATAAATGTGAAAAGAAAGATAAAAAAAGTACTAAAATAAAATTTTAAAAGATGCCCCCCGGCCATTTGATGAGCCGTACCCTCGACATCATACCCACATCCAAGTGCAACTTGATGTGGTTACACAATTTTGAGAAATTGAAAGAAAAGAAAATAAATGAAAGTTTTTAGAAGATAATTTTTATAATGATGATCACTGGGTGGGCTCCCTCCAATTCATAAAAAATGATTAGAGACCACCAGTGAGCATCACCTTTATAATAATTCATAATATATATTAAAGAAAAGAAATCACAATCTAAAATAAAAAAATCAAAAACAAAATAAAATAAAAAGAATCTTGAATCCGGCGTTGAGAGCGGTGTCTCTTGATTCGTTCCAGTTTATAGTCTTAGTGGACTTCCTAAAATTAAAAGACAAAGCCAGGATTCAACTAGAAACAGGGAAAATTTTGGAAACGAACATTATGGGGTAATTGTGTATAGAGCAGCCAGCCCATCAATTACCCCCACACTTGCCAATATTTAATTAAGAAGGTTCCCCTGTGAACACTTCTTCCAATAAATTTTAAAATTTTTCCAAAACTATCTTCACCCATATTTTAAGAATTTTAAATTTTGAAAATTTTCAATGAAGGTTTTCTCGTATTTCGTTATGTTTCATCATAGTTTCGTCGCCCATATGCAGTGTAACGATAGTAAATTATTTGATAAAAAAAAGAAGATAGTTTATCCTCGTTGCGGAGGTCGTCATAAGATTTTTATAAACATCATAGTTTATCCTCATTGCGGAGTTCGTCCATATAATTTCATAAATGTCATAGTTTATCCTCATTGCGGAGGATCCATAAAATTTAAGAAGTTTCATAGTTTATCCTCATTGCAGAGGATAATAAAATTTGATAATTGTCATTAAAATTGTAGTTTATCCTCATTTCGGAGTTGATAAAATTTAAGAAATTTCATAGTTTATCCTCATTGCGGAGGAATCCATAAAGTTTCATTGATATCATAGTTTATCCTCATTGCGGAGGATCCATAAAATTTCGTTGATATCATAGTTTATCCTCATTGCGGAGGATCCATAATATTTAAGAAATTTCATAGTTTATCCTCATTGCGGAGGAATCCTTCGGCACTCCTGGTGCCTCTAGGATAGAACCGTTTCACTTGATCAGCCGCTACCCTCTTCTTCAATACTACTCCATCCAACTCTTCTAGCACATATGAACCGCCGGAAACTTGCTCCTTGATTTTATACGGTCCATTCCACCTATCTGCAAACATTTTTCCCCATTGACTTTCCAAACTCCTATTATACACCAGGACCATATCACCTGGGTTCAAAGGTTTCCTTAATCAATGTGCCAACCGCTCATCCCAATATCTAACTGATTGATTTCGGATCTTCATCATCCGTGAATATGCCTTTTCTAAATATTCTTCTTTCTTTTCTAGCTGCATCATTCTTGCACACAATAATTCTTCAGTAGTTTTGACCGTGTCCCAGTCAACTCCAAGATATGATTCAGCTTCTAAATCAACCGGTAAAACTGCTTTCTGTCCAAAAACAAGTTCATAAGGTGAAAATCCGGTCGTCCTTTTGGCAGTGATTCGATCAGCAAATAAAACTAAAGGTAAATAGTGCCTCCATTTTTCGGCACTTGTCCCACACATTTTAACTAAAGCATCCTTGATAACTTGATGCCCTCTTTCAACCATGCCTTCAGCTTCAGGATAATATGGGGTCGCTACCCTAACCTTTGATCCAACTTTCAATACGGCCTCTTTAAACTCTGTCCCAAATTCAGGACCTCCATCTACCGTCACCAACTTCATCACCCCATACCTATATACCCAATTATTCAAAAAGAATTCTGCCACATTTTTGGCAGTTAAATTAATAAGAGGCGCTGCCTCTACCCAACCAGATAAATCATCTCTGGCCACAATTAAATATTTATACCGTCCCTCTTTTATATGAACGGCATCTAAACTAACTCTTCCAAAGAGCGTATATTCACCGGTCGCGCGTCCAGGTTCTTTTGGCCTTAAATAACTTCGTCTTTGACATTCTTCGCATGACTGAACCCACTGTTTAACAGCCATCTTCATGCCAGGCCACCAAAATCGATCAGAAATTCTTCTAAATGTTTCTCCAACGCCTCTATGCCCGAGATCTTCATGCAGTGATTTCAAAACTAATTCTTGCCCCATCTGTTGAGTTATAACTACTTGAGGATTTGGATACCTCCTCCTCATTAAACGTCGACCAGATAGGTAAAACGTAGATGACTTCCTCTTGATAGCCACCCATTCATCGTCTTCACACTCTTCTGGCCTCTCTAAAGTCAACAAATATTTGACTAACAAAAAATAAAAACCAGTCTGACCCCAGACTTCATCTTGAAAATCGATTAATATAACATCAATAGGGACTTCTCTATCACCAATATCACCTGCACATGAATGAGCCAATAATTGTTGACCCCTAAATAAATCTTTAATCGAGCTATGTCGACGTTTTTCTTCTGAACCTTTGGATCCTTCGAAAACCGTATTTGAAAATACCTCTTTCTCTTTATCCACCTTTTTATTTAAGTTCTCTAATTCTCCAACATATACACCATTCCTTAATTTACTACTATCCCACACTACCAATCCATTTTCCTCTACATACACCACATCTTCTTCTACCTCCTCTCTGCCGAATTTATCTACACCTTTTCCAACACCTTTATTAACATAAAAACTATTTTCCAGTTTATCCTCTTGGTGGAGGTCATCATCATCATAATCTAAACACAATAGTCCTGCCAGTTTAACCTCATGGGGGAGGTATGGAAAATCTTCAGCTCCTTTAGTGCTGGCTTTGATAATAGGTATATCTTCATCGAACTCTTCTGAGTCTGAATCTTCTTCAGTGGGTGGTCTCCTTGATAAACCATCTGGCATAGTAAAAGTTTTGCCAGGCTTATGAACTAAATCAAACGAAAAATGTTGAATAAAAGCTACCCATCTTGTCATGGGTGCATTCGGTAAACTTGGGGAATTAATCATCTGGATTAACGATTTCGCATCCACTTGCAACTCAAAATGTTGCCCCCACAAAATATGCTGAAGTTTCTTCAGTATTTTTGCCACACCACATAATTCCAATTTTGGTTGAGAATATCTTGATTCGACCTCAGTAAATACTACAGATTCATACCTAACTTGCCTGATGTAACCAGCTTTATCCATCTGAGACAAAACCGCCCCAGCTGCAACCTGACTTGAATCAACTGCTAAATAAATTCTGCCAGCATCTTTTCCATAATCCAACTTGTGCAGGACTAAATCCTTCCCCACAACCTCCTTCAACTTCACAAACGCCTTCTCACACTCTTCATCCCACTCCCAGTCTGCATCCTTTCTCGTTAACCGTCTCAATGGAGCTGCCAATGAAGAAAAGTCCTTAATAAACATTCTAACATATACGCAAACGCCTAAAAACCCTCTGACTTCGGTCGTATTCTTGGGTCTTGGCCAGGACTGAATTTTGTTAACTTTCTTCTTGGACATAATCCTACCCTCTCTACATACCACATGGCCTAATATTTCTAAGGCTGGCACACAACATGAAAATTTTGAACCTGAAATAGTTAAACCAGCCTCTTCAATTCGAAACAAGATTCTTTCTAAAGTAATTGCAAACTCCCAAATGAATTTGCGTATCCCGGGATTCTCTTCCAACACCTGGTTATCATAGTCGGTTGTTGGTCCCTTAATTCCTCCATCATCTATAAAGATTCCAGCATATTGTGGAATTTCATCTTGAAGGATCCAAGCCATCTGAGCTTGATAAACTGCAACCGAATTTGTTGCTCCTTGAGGTAATCTTGTTAACTGTAAACGTCCAAGTGGTGTATCGAATGTAGTGAGAGGTCTTGAGTCCGGATGTAACTCTCTCTCATCATATCCACCCATAATATCTCCCAAACCATAACACACTCTCCCTGCAAATGCTTCAACAAACTCCTCAGCACTAGGCGGTATCCCAGCATCCTTTATTGTAACCCTATTTAATTCCCTAAGATCATGAACAACTCTAAGCTTGCCATTTGGTTTCTTGATACAAAATACCGGACTAGAATAACTTGACGTTGATTGCTCATACAGTCCAGTGCGTATCCGTTCTCTGACAACTTCGATATAAGCTTCTTTCAATGCAGCCGGAATAGGAATCGGTTTCTGCTGCCACGGTTCATGACATACCACAGGAATCTTGTAAGGCTCCCCATAGGAATGCTTCAACACACCCCTCTCCTCTTCTTTAAAAGCAATGGCCTTCTCTCGCTTGACCATCACATCCAACAACAACTTCTTCTCTTCTCCAGACAACCAACCATCAGGTCCAAAATTAACAACACCCAGTCTCTCAAAAGTGATTCTTGACGTCTCAGAAAATTCAGGCGGATTCTTTACCAAGGGACTTTCATAAGGATCTCTTGATAACCTTGGTCTTCTCAAAGGTGGATTTAATTCAGCAGGTAGCGGCTCATTAATAGGTCTAACTTTATTTGCTACTTTCTTATATTTGGCTGCGTCCACATCTAAATAAACTTGAGGTAAAACATCGCCATTAAAACTCTCATCAAATGAATCTTCTTCATTGCCAGAATCAGAATAAGAAAAATTAGAAAAATATTTTATTTCATTTTTAAATTTTACCCTTTTCTCCTTTCCCTCGTCTAATTTATAAACAGATTTTCCAACACCTTTGCTTCCCTTATCCAACAGTAAATCACCCGTAAAGAAAGTCGGCAGTTTAACCTCTTGCTGGAGGACCGGAATTGAATTTTCACAAAAATTATTTTTTTGAGTTTTAATTATACTGAGATTTTTTATCGGATTTTGATGTGATTTTTGCAGTTTACCCTCTTGCTGGAGGTCCAAAATAGAAGGAGATACTTGCAGTTTAACCTCTTGCTGGAGGTCTGTAAACATACCCTTCCAATTTTTATCCAACCTAATTTGGCCCATTTTGCCTTTTTCACCGTTTTTAAATTTAATAGAAAAACCGGGTAAATCCAATAAACATATAGAAAAGTCCAAAACATATTTGCACTCCAAAGTAATATTAACAGAAAATAATTGAGAATCCACTTGAATTATCTCCAAGTGAGCTGACCTATTGCAATCTGGGATCTCATCCTGAGGAGAGATTACAACATTAGAGCGATCAGCCCCAGCTACCCCAAAAAATGAGGGCATCCATCCTTTTCCAACAAACATAATTCACCAGAAGTCGTCCGTTTAATATGCCGCTTCTTGGTGCAAACGCAACACTGGCACAGAGTAGTAATCCCTGGTTGTGTTTCCCAACCTTCATCTCCAGGAGGCGCTAACCGCATATGTAACCTCCGCATATCTTCACCAGTGATCTCCAAACTAATCCCCATTCCAGCTTGATACCCTATCCTGGCCTCAAAATCCATCAAAAAAGGACCGCCAAGAACAGTTTTGACTGCTCCTCTGGCCACATAAAAGTGAACCTTACCAACAGATCCACCAATGCCTAACCTGACATGCTCAGCTGTACCCATCAGCTCTGTTGCATGCCCTCCAATACCTCTGAGGTTTCCCCCAGTTCCACTTTTAATTGGCAAGCCTATACTCGTCGCTTGCTCCAATGAAATTAAATTAATTTGAGACCCTGAATCGACCAAGGCCTTTACTTCTTTACCATTAAGAGTTACCACCAGGTAACCCAGGGGAGCGGAAAAATGTGTATCTACATCTTCCCCAAACTTTTCAGCATTTTCACAAATATATTCCACCTCTCCAGTGGAAACCCGACGCCTCGTCAAATGCTTCTTTTGCTTTTCAGCAAGCGCCGGACTAATCGTAAATAACTCCCCCAAAGATAAGGGAATCTGCAGTTGATTCACCCTATTCAAAACTGCGTCCATCGCATTAGCTTGACCAGAAACTACTGGCCGCTCATACTGGACCTTTGATTTAACAACCTTGGCCCTGGGTACCTCTTGAGGTCCAACCGAGCCATCTTCACCCCCCATTATAACATCTTCACTTTCTATAACCCTAACTCCGTCACCAGCTTCTTGCACTAATCCTGATCCATTGCTAGTCCTTCTTACTCCCTCCATTGGGATGGGACCGCTAAAACTTGGTCTGGGTAGAGACGCCAACGGTACGTCCTCCTCAGAATCCGAATCATCCTCTGGCATAGGCTCACCATTTAAATCAAACTTGCCATAACTAGGGGGCCCCATATCAGCAATCCCCTTCTGCATTTTATATAATTTGTCCTTAGAGTAAGGGTTCAATTTGTTGGCGGCAGTTTGAGCACTAGAAATCTTGTCCTTAGAGTAAGGGTTCACTTTGTTATTGGCCTTGCCAGGATTAGCCCTCAATTGGCTCTGAATGCTACTTTTTGCCTTAGTAGCGGCTGCTCTTCTAGCAGCATTAACATCGTATTCGCCAGCCATACAGCTACCCTCCACCTGGGCAACCGTCACCAGCTCTAAACCTCCAAAAGAAGTAGAAAATGTGGCTTTACTGACCTCTTTCTCCTTGCCCTTGTCAGCTTTACCACCATTACCATTACCATTTTTACCACTCTTGGCATTAACATCTTCATCCGTCACCTCTTCAAATCTGGCTCTTCTTTCAGCCGTTAAACTTCTTCTGACCAAATCAGAAGGAGAATGTCCATCACTGGGCTTGATGAACAAACCATCGGGAAATTTATAAACTTTACCATCGAATAAAACTCGCCCAGCATCCATATCCTTATCAAGAGCAAAACAAACTGTTGCTCTGTGCCCTCTCCTATTACAATAGGAGCACACCTTTGGCTCATCATAGCCACCTCTATAATTACTACCACCATTCCCACCATTTCTCCCATTGCCTGGGAAGCGGTTACCGTTGTTATTGCCATTATAATTTCGACGTTCATAACCTCTAGACTGATAAGAAGTCGACGTCGACGAAGAAGCGATTGGGGCCTTATTGGCCTTCTGGGTTTCTTGAACAAATATTTTTAATTGTTTTGTTAAATCGGCCAAGTGATCGACCATCTTATTATCTACATTGCCCTCCACTTTAGCAGCAGGTAATCCCATTTGTGCCTTCTTGGCCTCCTGGGCTTTGACCATAATATCGTTGTTTTCGGCCAAAAC
The DNA here is from genome assembly GCA_030280995.1 of Hemileia vastatrix. Classification (NCBI taxonomy): domain Eukaryota; kingdom Fungi; phylum Basidiomycota; class Pucciniomycetes; order Pucciniales; family Zaghouaniaceae; genus Hemileia; species Hemileia vastatrix. The sequence continues at coordinate 18,109,345 of JASXTE010000007.1, forward strand.
TTCGCTAACCTTGCTAACATATTGAGTGCATGACTCTTGATATTTGTCCAACGCCAATAACTTGAGATGGGCCTGAATGTTCTCTTTGATAACCTCCAGAGCCGGCAGTTTCTGCTCACCATTAGGCAGTTCCTTCATCAAATCTTTTCTTGAAAGATCCTTCAAGACGTCCATCGAATATCCCTGCTGCATGCTGACCAAAACAAATCTTTTGCTTGGTTCTCATGCACTAACTCGTCCACCAGTATAAGATATTCCACCACTTCATCAAACTGAACACAGAGCTTTTTGAAGTCAGCCATAGAAGAAACTCCACCTTTTGCTTGCCAGTCTCCAACAATTTTATTGAGGTCCATCATAGTAAACCTAACACCCCATCTATCAACCATAGCTTTAGAAAGCTTAACCCAATCCTTGTCCTTGAATGCCTGCATAGCAATAACCTCTTTTTCCACCTCCCTATCGGCAATAAAAAATCTAACTTGCTTCACCATATCCACATGGGAAGCACCATCAACAGCAGCAGCAGCTTCATACCTGCTAATGAACCATTTAACCTCCTCCCCATCAAACTTTGGGCCATCCCAAGAAACAATTCTAACTGAGGGAGTAAGAGGGTTAGAAGATCCAGAAGCAACAGCAGAAGAAGACATCCCAATAAGTAATGAAAAGCGTTAACAATCGATAAAATAACAAGCCTCTTGCAGGCCAATAACAAAAATCCAATTAGAGTTCCAGAAAATAAGCCTCTTGCAAGCTAATAACGTTCTTGATCCAAGTAAGTCTTTAAAGAAAGCTAGAGAAATCGAACCCCACGTTGGGCGCCAACTATGGTAAGGTAAACTCTTACAGTCGCCTTGCTGTAAGCAGAATCCGGAGGAGATATGTGGATTTAGCTGAAAACCCCGTCCTTCCAATAAAAATAACAAAATGGGTATTCTAAATCACTAAGCTAACCAATCTACTTGGATCCGATTGATGAAAATAATGAAACTCTAAAATAATTAACGCTTATTGAGATTAAAAGAAAGTGGCTGTTGATAAAAGAAATACTGATAACAACAATTAAGGTGTACCAGTGAAAGATCTGAAAAGATTGACTTTTATGTTTTTTATAATATTTTGAATTTTTATGAGACAGCAATAATCAAGTCCCAGAGATGAAGACCTTTCTAAAGATACCCTGTATGAAGTGTTATTTTAATTGTTGAGTAGTATTTCTAAAATGTTATACATAAAATATAAAGTTATAAGGGTATTACAATTTTATTTAATTTGTTGAGTAATAAAAAATGAGACCGTGGTGGTTAAAGATTAAGCTGTATGATGTGTCCCCCTTTCAATTTCGAGTTTGAGAGTCGCTTAAGTATTCCTAGTCACGTGCCTAAGTTTTCCCCTCCAGAGCTCTTCCAGAGTCAATCCGGAGCCCGTACGGAGTCCATACGGAGCCGGAACGGAGTCCGTACGGAGTCCGTACGGAGTCAAAGCGGAGTCCGTACGGAGTCGAAACGGAGTCCGTCCGGACGTCCGGACTCAATTTAGAACCTTAAAACTATAATAAAAAATCTAGAAAAATTACACATAATAGAGCTACTTCCCCTTTACATACCAAACTAATTTTCGTAGTCTGCGCAGCTCTAATTACCCCGGGAAAATTCATCAAAGTTAAGTAATTTTTGAAAACGTAAATATTTCTATAAAACTTTAAAATTCATTTAATAATATAAGAAAAATAGTAAAAATTCTGGGAAAATTTCCCAAGGTTCTTGAGTGACTTGACTTGATACTTATAAATTTTTAAGACCGTAAAAATAAGTTTTCTCCGTAAAATAAATTGTATTGTGTAGGCATTCGCTCGTGACCAATTTCTTCATATTTTAAACTCCAATAAATTAAATAAAACCCTTTTATAAAAATAATAACGCCAATCTTGCACGCTTGTAATAACTCCATTTACGTACTTAGGTGCCGTACTAAACTTTAGGCTACCACAACGGTCACCCTAGCGGTCTCTACAAATTCTGGAGGATTCTTCACCAAAGGAGTACAGTACGGATCTCTTGACAAAGAGGTCTCTTCAAGGGCGGATTCAAACCCACCATCATAGGCTCATTAACAGGCCTAATCTTCTGCGCTACCTTCTTATACTTTGCCGCTCCACCTTCAACTTGAGGGATCTTCAGGAATTCTTCATCACCAGACCTGGAATAAAAACCAAGGGTTTCCTCATTGCTCACATGTGTGACCAAGGTAATGTTTTTTAAAGGTGTAGAAGAAACCCTAGCGGTGCACAGTTGGGAGGACTTACTTTTAGACCCCAATATCACCACTCCAAAACTTTTCCGCAATTCTACATCTTCATCCTCACTTCCAACTTCCAAATATTCAAATCTTGATTCATCTTCTGAATCACATCTTCTAAAATTGTGCAGTTTATCCTCATGCTGGAGGCCCAAAGATTGATCTTGATGATCTTCTTTCTTCATAATTTTCTGCAGTTTAACCTCATGCTGGAGGCCCAAAGATTGATCTTGATGATCTTCTTTCTTTATTATTTTCATATTTTTTTCTTGATTTTCTTGAATTATCTTGAAATTTTTTTCTTCTTTTCTTGAGTTTTCTTCTGACCTACAAAAATAACCAGGGGTTTCCCCAATGCTCACAGGTGTGGCCCAGGTAATGTTTTTGAAAGGTGTAGAAGAAAACCTAGCGGTGCACAATTGGGAGGACTTACTTTTAGACCCCAATCTCACCGCCCCAAACCTTTTCTGCATATCTTTCAATAAAGATATATAACCAATCTTCTTCTTTGAACTTGAATTAAAAATAATTAAGAATCTTGAGAGAGAAAAGAGACTTGATAAAAAACTTGATGAATACTTGCAGAGAAGAGAAACATTAAAAAGAGAAAGTTGAAAATCCACTTGGTATATCTCCAAGGGAGCTGACCTACTACAACCTGTGATTTCCTCATCTTGGGGAGAGGTTGTAGCACTAGGGTGATCAGCCCTCATTACTCTAAAAAAGACAGACTCTCAATAGAGCCTGAGCCTCACTCCAAAAAACCAGAGGCAGCACCCACCTCCTTCCTTCTCCTGCAGCAGTTCATGCACTGGCACATTGAATATAAACCAGGCCTGGTCTCCCAACCATCCTCTCCAGGGGATGACAACCTCATGTGAAGTCTCCTTTCATCTTCACCAGTCAACTCCAAACTGATTCCCAAATCAAATTGGTAACCAATTCTTGCCTGAAAATCCATCAAGAATAGCCCACCCAAAACTGCTTTTACATTACCTTTATCAATGTAAAAATGAACCTTCCCTGAGGCTCCGCCAACATCTAACTTCACAAACTCTGAAGTTCCAACCAATTCAGTGACATGGCCACCGATCCCTCTCAAATTCCCACCAATACCAGTTTTGATGGGGAGGCCCAAATGAGTTGCCTCAAACAAAGAAATCAGGTTTATCTGAGAACCTGAATCCACCAATGCCCTTGCCTCCCTGCCATTCAGAGTGACATTGACATATCCCAGAGGAGCGGAAAAATGAGTTTCCAACCCCTCACCAAGCTTTTCCGCAGAATCACAAATGTATTCTACTTCACCAGAAGAAACTCTTCTCCTGGTCAACAACTTTTTCTGTCTATCAGCCAACCCTGGACTGATAGCATACAATTCCCCATAAGATAGGGAAACCTGACCCTGATTCATCCTTTCCAGGACAGAGTCCATAACATTAACTTGACCAGACACTACTGGCCTCTCAAAGTGAGCTCTATGCTTCACCACCTTGGTCCTAGAAGATTCTTGAGGACCAGCACCACCAACAGGTTTACCATTAACAGGAACCAAACCAGATCCCTCACCAGAACCTTTAACTCCAGCAGGCTTTGGAAATGAAGCCAAAGAGACATTCTCCTCAGAGTCAGAATCCACCTCCATTGGCATTGGCTCACCATTCATGTCCAATGCTCCAAAACTAGGGGGGCCCATGTCAGCCATACCCTTCTGCATCTTGTACAGCTCCTCTTTGCTGTACCTCTTCCTAGCTGCACTCAGCTTAGGATCCACCTTTGAAGTATTTGGCTTTGGTTGGGCCTGAGAACTGCTCTTAAGCCTTCCCACCTTTCCTGCTTCCACATCATAAACACCAGCCAAGCATTCACCACTTGACTGTCCACCGCAAGAATACAACTCCAAACCCTCAAAGGAAGTAGAAAAAGAGACCTTATTGACCTCCTTCCCCTTTCCCTTGCCATCCTCACTCTCCTTACCAGAAGACTTCTCTTGATCAGGAATCTCCTCAAACCTTGGCCTCCTTTGATTGAGACCTCCCCTCTCCTGACCAAATCAACAGGAGCCTTCCCCTCACTGGGCTTAACAAAAGAACCATCAGGGAACTTGAAAACCCTGCCATCAAATTCCACCTTTCCTTCAGACATATCTCTGTTCAATGCCCAACAATCATTGGACCTGTGCCCCCTCCTGCTGCAATAAGAGCAAACCCAAGGATCACTCCTACCAGCCCTCCTTTCAAAATCTCTAGGCTGAGAAGGTGGCTTATTGACCCTTTTAGCCTCCTGAACAAAAATATGCAGCTGCTTTGTAAGATCAGCTAACTGCTCCACCATTGGGTCCCTCTCACGCTTGGGAACCTGCACCAAATTCTTCTCCTCCTTCTTCTCCCTAACTTCCTCTTCAGCCAAAGCCTCACTTACTTTGCTGACATACTTGGCACACTCTTCCTGATAGGTGTCCACAGCCAATAACTTCAAATGGGCCTCAACAGCCTCCTTCACCTTATCCAAGGCAGGAAACTTCTGGTCCCCATTAGAAAGAGTCTTCATCAATTCCTTTCTTGACAACTCCTTCAACACATCCATCCTGACATCTATAGCCAGGGCAGACCAAAAAACATCCTTGGCAGAATTTTCATGTGCCAGCTCCTCCACTTCCACCAAATATTCCACCACAGGATCAAACTGTAGCAGAAACTTCCTGTAACTATGTAAGTTACAAACACCACCATAAGATTGCCATTAACTGACAACCTTGTTCAGATCCACCATAGTGAACCTGACACCCCATCTATCCACCATCTCCCTACACAATAACTTCCAATCCCTCTTCTTGTAGCCAGACATGGCCACAATCTCCTTCTCCACTGCCCTATCACCAATGAAGAAGATAATCTGCTTCACCATGTCCAGGTAAGAAGCATCATCCACACCAGAAGCAGTTTCATATTTCTCCAGAAACCACTTCACATCTTCCCCATTAAACTTGGTACCATCTCAAGTTTTAATCCTAACACATTCCCTAACCATCACAGAAGGAGGACCATCCCCCCCACTGACAGTCACCACAGGAATAGCAGAACCAGAAGCCATTCTTCCAGTCCAAAACACCAAAAAGAGCCAACCAAAGAAAACAGAGATTCCAAAGAACTAGCAAGTTTCACCCCATGTTGGGCACCAGAAATGTAGACAATCCTATAGTACTAGCTATAGGACTTGACCAAGGGAGTTGGAGAAAAACCAGAGAGAAAATCCCCTGTCCCTTTAGAAAAATAGAGTGAGATTTACTTGCTAAAGTAAGTTGGTTCCTGTTTTGCTAAAGCCCCTTTTCAACACACTTGACTGCTTGATGAGCCAAGAAAGTAGTCCCCAGATAGACTACCAGACCAAAGAACTGAAATGTAGAACAAAGTCCACACCAGAGACAGCAAAGATACTTGATGTAGGCTGCAAATCCACACCAGAGACAGCAATAATACTTGCTATAGCTTGCAAGACTATAACAGAGAAAACAGTTGCCAAAGTAAAGTTAAATGAAGAACTTACTTGCAACAAACACAGCCAATTGTGGCCAGAAAACAGTGAAAACTGAGTGAGGAACAATGAGATCACCTCCAGATGGTTGTATGATGATTAAGGTTGCCCCAAACTGTCTTATTCACTATGTACACACAGACCACTAACTAAGAGCCCATGTGCACCCACCAATCTGGCGCCTGTACCCGCCAAATTGCATAAAAAACCCTCCTGAAGCACTCCCCAACCTCCTAAAACAGAGACGGGCGGGCCGCCCGACGTCGGAGATGCCTCCTGAAGCAGCCCTGCCTCCCTGAAGCTAGAAAACCAATAAAAAACAACTAATCTACTTAGAAAAATTAGCTACAACTACTAAAACCTTTAAAACACGGAATTTCACTATAACAACATTGAGACATGAAATATAGAGAAAAATTAGCTCTATCCAATGGTACTAAGCACTTAAACCTAAGACTTAAGGTTAGCCCATAAAACACAAAAAACAAAATTAAACAGCAATCTTTTATATATGAAAAATGAGGAAATGACCCCTTAAAACTCAGAATATGAAAAATGTCTACAAGACATAAAATATAGAGAAAAACCAGGGCTATCTAATGATAGTACCCACATACCCACAGACCCGATATCCACGGAATAAAACCAGATAAATATCCAATTCCTTAACAGATGTCAATTAAGACATGCACAAACAGTGCCAAATCACACAACAAAGGCCCCTGCCGATGTTGGAAGACCACAACGTGAATCTGGTAAGTGATAGCATACCTCTTAATAATTACATGAGCTTTTCTTATATTTTGTTTATCTTCCTTTTCACTCTAGGTAAAGTAGAAGTTTCAAGAGATACTCTTAACTTTTAAAAGTAACAATACAAGCTCTCTTTACAGAGGGGTGATAGGGCACAAGACTTGGAGGAGAAGAAATTCAAGCTTTCTTTATGGAGGGATAGGAGAGTACAAGACTTGGTGAAGAAGAAATTTGATCTTTCTTTACAGAGGGATGAGATGGAACATGACTTGGAGGAGAAGAAATTCAAGATAAATAAAGAGGAGAAGGCTCTCAAGTATGATTTCCTATTGAATCAGATAAAACTTAAGTATCAACTTAGTAAGGGTAGTAATAGATGATAGGTTGTATATAAAATGTAATAATAAGTAAGAATGGAATTAAAAAAATAGTGAGATTGAGAGGCCTTATATAGGTAAAAGGAGAGAAACTACGGAACCACAAGTCATCAGGCACAATGTAGAAAGACTCTTACAGCCTCCTTGCTGTAAGCAGAATCTAAAGGAGTTGGGTAATCCCATGAAAACCCTGTCCCTCTAAGTAAAGATAAGATTCAATTAACTAAGCTTGAAGATCTGCTTGAAGAGTTGGATGAGTTGAAATTCAAAGATTTAGACTTTAAATGCATTGGAAACCTACAATAAAGACAAATCTAAGTGAAACTAATGGCTACACCAGCCAACAAAATACCTAGTACTAGATTACACTGATAGAAGTCACAGAAAATACTTAGAACAAGCCGCAACACTTGCCCCAGAGACTGGAAAGTACAGTTAAGTACTCAAGAAACTACCCTTAAAATGACCTGTTCAAAGGTGCCTTATTAAAGAACTGCCCCAGGTTCATCCAGTTTTCCACCAAAATTAAAGAGTGTACTTCATTATATTTTTATTTTAGTAATTTTATAAGAAAAGAAATAAATTTGAGTCACCCTGGTTGAGAGATATCCAATTGTACCCAATATGTTGATATTTTTTATTATAATCATTGTTATATGTTAAAATATCTTGAATTATTAAAAAGACCCTTATTATCAAAACTAAAGAGACAAAAACATGTGGAAGACTAATATTCCCCCTTTCTCAATCTGATTCTCTTGCTCCTGACCTTTCCAACAATACCTTACATGTATAGGATCTACAATAAACTACTGATCTAATAAGCATAATAAATTTCTAACCAAATTTTGCCACAATAGCCAAATTTTTCCACAGTGACCAAACTTTGGTACAGTGACCAAACTTTGGCACAGTGACCAAACTTTGGTCCAGTGACCAAACTTTGGTCCAGTGACCAAACTTTAACCCAGTGACCAGACTTTCCCATGGTGAAAAAATTTTGCCACTATGAGCTCTTTTTTCCATAATGAGCTAATTTTGCCATATTGAGCTAATTTTTCCAGATTGAGCTAAATTTGCCACAGTGAGATAATTATTCCACCATGACCAAACTTTGCCACAATGAAAGAATTTTTCCAGTACACTTTGCTTTTGCACTGGAAAATCACCAGGGCAAACCAGAGCACTGGAGCTCAGTGGCCATTCCATCAGCACACCATATCCACCAATAATACTAAAAGTCACTAAATCAAGTAAAACACTAAGAAAACAGTAAAATATGATAGAAAACCATCAAGACATAAAAGATAGAGAAAAATATGGGCTATCCAATGATAATAATCACCTTCCAAAATTCCAAATATCCAGCCTTATAATACAGAAAATTGCTACTAATCTTCAAAAAAATAAACCCAAAAGAGCCCCAGAAAATACCCAAAAGATATAGAATCACCCCGAAAATCCAATATTACCATTTCCAATCCATAAAACAATCAAATCACAAGAAAAATAACATCATATATCCATTCCAAAATGCCACAAATCAACCTAAAAATATCCATAATAACCAAATTAACACCTGGTAACACCAAAATTTCCTTTAAACCAATATTCAATCAAATTTTCACCTAAGTGGCATACCCAGATGCAGAATGCCACAACGAGTACCTTATAGAGAAAATAACCATAGAAATAGAAATTTCAAACATTCAAGTAAGTTCTATGAAGAATATTCTCATATATAGTATTTATCTTTACATGTCAAATTTTATAAACTTTATTCAATATACTTAGTCTTCTGTATATGTCAAAGTAAAATATAAATATTTGATTTGATTTTTAGTATTTTTTATAGTTTAATCTACTTTTAAGCTTTCATGAGGACTCTGTCAAGGAATAAAATATGAGTGAACAAATTAATTATATCATTACTTAACTTTACTTATTAATTAGTTACAATAGTGTAAGTAAATGGTAAATTAAGCTTTAACTAATACAATGAGAGGTAAAAGGTGTAGCTCTACTCTACTAAATAATTAATTATTTACTGGGTAAGTCTAGTATACTGGCTGACACATGTAATATTGTCTATGCTGCTGAAAGAGAACAAAAAAAATTAAAAAAAGTTAAAAAAATTATTAAAAAAAAAAGCAAAACTCACCTTAATCAAAGACCAAAGTCACTACAACTAGCAGTGAGTTTGTGGTCTTTTGATTCTAAAAACTCACAGGAAGAAAAAATGGTGCACCAGACGTCTGGTTCAGTTTTTGCTTTCAGGGCACACTTATGGGTTTGATTCAGGGAGTAATTCTGGTTGAGCCCAGTACATGATCTTAGTCCTGACTTTTTCCATTTTCCATTCTTTTTTTTATCTGTCATTATAATCTCACTGGTTTCCCACTTCTTAACTCCATATGTTCCTCCTCCTCCACCTCATTGCTTATGAGTGTTTTCTTGTTATATTTGTTACTTGTTTCCTATGGATTTTATTTTGTGCCTCTTCTGGTAGTATATTTTTTATATTTTTTCTTAGTAAATGTGGGTTTTTAGTTTAACTTTCACTTTCTACATTCCCCCTCCACAAATCTCATTATGTTAAGTAATGATGCATGCTCAAAAAATTATTCTCATTTCTAATTTTTTCCACTCCTTTCATGCCTTTTCCTTCCTCCACTCTGCCCTCCCCTCCCCTCCCTTCCTCACCCATCATTTCTTTAAGATAAAAATAATAATAATAATAATAAAAGTAAAAATCAATATAAAAATAAATAATAAAACTCACCTTAAAAAAATGACCAAAGTTTCTGCAACTAGCAGCGACTTTGGTTCTCTCCCAGCCAGGACGACCCTGGCTGGGAGAGAACTAAAAAATTTAAAAAAAATTATTGAAAAAAGCACACACCTTAAAATTAAAACCAAAGTCTCTGCAACTAGCAGCAACTTTGGTTATCCCCCAGCCAGGAAAAACCTGGCTGGGAGAAAACAAAAAATACCAAAAAAAAATTAATAAAATAGAAAAAAAAAAGAATAAAAAAAACACACCTTAAAAAAAGTACCAAAGTTTCTGCAGCTAGCAGAAACTTCAGTCCTTTTCCAGCCAGGTTCTTCCTGGCTGCAAGGGAACTTAAAATTAAAAAAAAAAATTAAAAAAAAAACCCACCTTAAAATTGCAACCAAAGTTTCTGCTACTAGCAGCAACTTTGCTTCTCTCCCAGCCAGGTTCTTCCTGGCTTGTTGGGAACTTATAAATTAAAAAAAAACTCACCTTATAATCACAAACAAAGTTTCTGCTATTAGCAGGGACTTTGGTTCTCTCCCAGCCTGGTTCTTACTGGCTGGGAGGGAACTTAAAATTTTAAAAAAAGATAAAAAATCTCACCTTAAAATCACCACTAAATTTGCTGTTACTAGCAGAAAATTTGGCTCTCTCCCAGCCAGGTTCTTCCTGTGTGGAAGCTTTAGCCCCCTTCCCCCACCAACAATAATATATGTTGGGTATTTAAGTACAGTTTTTTAGTTGTAGCCCCCCCCACCAATAAAAATAATTTTTTGGAAGATGTTTGTTAGGGTTTTTGTTTTTGTTTTTATTTGATTTAAAGCATATTTTGTATTACAAGAAGAGGAAATGGTCTTCCAAAGAGCTCTTATTTCAGAAGGGAGGGGAAAGCCTGGAGCAATGAGGTGCGAACTTATTTTGAAGAGGTTTGGTACCAAACTTATCAATTTGAGGAGGGTGTTACGTCCCATGGCCCTATCCCTACATTCTCTGACTTTTACAACACTGGGACCTATTGCATATCTCATGTCTCACCAAAAACTTCTGAAATTGAACCTTCTAATCATGAAATTCATCCAGTGATTGTGAAGTCCTTTCAACTTGAAGAATTGAAGAGCTTGGAGATATTAAAAGATTCCAGGAAATGTGGTGAATACCTAAGAATGTTGAAGCATACAATAAAAACTAATTCTGCTCATAAAAAATGAGGTGGTGAGGATAATATGTATTCTGCTGGGGAAAGAGCTTCTACTAAACATATATTTGACATCAGTAAGTAAATTCTTTAATTTTAAACTTCATTATACTATTAAATCTCCATTTCTTTATATAAATTTTAAAAATAGATGATGAACAAGTACAGGAGGCTTTAGTATTCATCTTTTCTTTTTACACGTTTTTATTTAAGCTTCATGCTTCAAAGTACTATCATAAATCTCTGAAAATTGTGACTGAACTAGATCTTCCTTGCTATGATGGTGTTAATTTTTTTGGAGGTAACTTAATTTGGACTTCTGGGGGCTTTTCCTATTTCCCACACAAAGATATGGATTTCAGTAATATTAACCTGGGTTTTTGGTGGCCAACAGCTTTAGATGGACTTTTGTATGAAGATTCTTGGAAGGAAAGAAAACCTAGACAACATGGAGGCCACTTTATCTTTCCAGAACTCAAGTATATGGTGGAGTTTGAGAAGTGTGATGGTTTATAGGTGGTTATTTGGCCCACTATCAAACTATATCATCAAACCACTCCTGTAAAAGAGTGTGGTAATTTTATAAGGCTAGGTTATTCAATTCAAATCAGTAAAGGACTATCAAAATAAATTAAAACATTAAAAAATTTTATACCTGATGTTGTAATTTCTGATTATATAAAAATGAAAGAAAAATGAAAGTTAGAATACTTATATGATAGCTTTGTTCAAAAATTATTGGATAATACTGGTTTCTCAGAAATTGATAATTATTATTATAATTATAAAAAGGCATGTATATCATTAGAAAAATACATTTAATTTTATGGGAACAGGAAACTTTAATACATATAGGTTGAGGGATACAAGAGGAGAGGAGGAAAAGGATATGAGGGGTGAAAGAAAAAAATAATGAAATATAATAAAAAAAGTTAAAGGAGTTGTGCTAAGAAATGATGGAGCTTGATTGGAATAATGATAGAGCATATCCCAGTGGAAATTAAGTTTTGTGATTCCAGGGGGGGAGCTGGTGCAGGTTCATGATCTTCTTCTTTATATAAATTATACCACTCACCTTTTAAATAAGCTAGGATATTATGGAGTATAATGTGAATCATTATCTGATTTGAAGTTTTGACTTCCTTTTTTTTTGAAATTGGATTCTGAGTTCCTGAAGACTAGAAAATCTTCCCTTTAAAATCCCAATAGCATTTTCAATTCATACTCTTGATTGTGCAAGATGATAATTAAAATATGTTTCTGGGTAATTTTCTAAAGTTGCACCTTTGAAAGCAGTTATAGTGCATTTTTCACTTGCATATTCTGAGTCTCAAAGGAAGTACTGAGATTTGTCAAATTATTGGTCAGGATTTTGAGAAATCTTCACTTTTTTGAACACAGAAAAGTCATGAAATGAGCTGGGGCAGCCACTATGAAAAGTAAAAAAATTTTTATTGATATCACACACAAGTTGAACAGTAATAGAGTATCTAGAAAGAAGATTAAAATTTAGTTCTTGAAGAGAAATTTGAGAACATTTTGAAGAAACCTTTTTTTGCAATCAAAATAATGGTTGCTATAATTTTTAGTTTTTGAGACTTAAGCTCAGTTGTCTCCTTTGGACAACTTCTCTCTCTATTATTATTGATATTAGAATCACACAATGTCACTTCACATCACTCATTCAATTAAATTTATATACTCATAAAAGACTAATACATACTTCTGCTATCATGATATCTCAAACATTGTTAAAAACTGTTTTACTTTCTAAACCTATAATGATGATAAATTGAGAGTATACATTGATTGTGACACTCATTCTTTTTGCCATCTTTTTTGCTCCCAATTGTTATCAGGTTAGGTCATCTCTGAAATTATTATATTTTTTATACTTCACACTCTCTTTAGATATTTAATAACATTAAATATACTCATCTCTTTTTGCTCCAAATTATTACAAGCCTGAGATCTGTTGCACTGTTGTATTGTTAACTTCTTAAAAGCCGAGTAGATTGTTCCTCTCAGTTCATTTCCAGGTCAAGGTTTATCCCTGGATTCAAAGTTGAGTAGATTGTTCCTCACATTTCATTTTCAGGTGTAGATTCATCCCTGGATTCAAAGTTGAGTAGATTTTTCCTTGAATTTTCTTACTGGGTGGAGAGTCTTCCCTGGATTGCAAGCCAAGTAGAATGTTCCTTGCATTAACCATATAGTTGGGAAGACTATTCCCCATTTCATTTTCATCTCACAGGTCAAGTATACTCCCTGTCTTGTCAATTTATCTGGGTTGAGTGGTCTTCCCACCATCATCTTTATCTCAGGTCAAATCTTCCCCATTCTATTTTATCACTTTATTCAACTATCTAACATCAAATTCTAACAATAATGAGAAGGATTTTGGATCAAAGGTATAGTTTTACCATCAGAAAAAAATACACAGTCAGGGAAACCTTAAGCTTGCATTACTTGAGAGGATACAATTTGCTGTTGTGAAGTTAGCCAAGCAAGTGTTTGAGACTTGAGAGAAAGGATGGCAATCATACAGCACTTGGTGTATTATATGACAGTACCATATCCTATTGTAAAGAGATTATCTAAAAGTCTTAAAGCAGCACTATTTCCATTTGAACCAAAGCAACATAGTGTGAAAGTAAGTTACAAGGCAGGATTACACTTTTTTTATGGAAATTATTGTGGAAGATAGGATGATTGGAGATGAGTTGAGAAAGTTTGAAAAAGAATCAGGAAAGGTTCAAAAAAATTTTTGGAAGTTTAAATGAGGAATTTCAAGAGTTGAGGAAAGATCATATCTGGGATCATTATAAATATTTGGCCCCATTAGAATTATGTAACAATTTTTAGAAATATATGATATATAAGCTAAAGTGTCTTTCAAACCAGAGTCAGAATCAGAGTCCAAAGCTAAATTTGAAGTTATAGCATTCATAGCTGAGTGAAGCTACTTTCTAGTAGAGAGGTGCTTCATTATTTTTGATAGAAGGTTTATGAAATGAGTAGGAAGTGGGAATTCATCACCAAATGAGCAGGTGGGGTGTGTAGATAGTAAAAAAATTTTTTGTGTTTGGCACCAAAATTAAGTAGCATAGAGTGAAGAGAGACATAAGAATGACATCTGCAAGTGTGTGTCATGTGACTTTCTTACAAATTAATCATGGATGTGATGAGTTTGGGATCAGGAACTAGGAATGGAAATTGGGGTATAAGAGGCGGGATAATGCATTATTGTGGATTCCTTATCCACTAGCTCTGGAGCCAGTGGATAAGAATCTTCTACAATTAATAATGTTGGATGCAAGAAAAAGAATTCCTGACCCCAAATTGCAGATCCATGAAAATTGATACCCCCTAATATGAGATTTTTACATCTGGAGAACATCTGGAGATTATCTCATCTAATTTTTGTAGCCTGGATAACCCTATTAACTGAGCTCAAAATCATCATTATTAAGTAAAATATCAAAAATGAAAAAAATCATAAAAACTTTATAAAATAATTAATAATATAAGATTAAAAGTAAAAATTCCTCAAAAGTGTAAAAAGGTTCTTGAGACTTGTCAATTTCATTTCCCCAAATTTTAAAGCCTATAGCTGCGATTATTGACTGTTAAATATAAATTTCATCTTGAAACATTTATTAGACCAATTTTCATCATAAAATTAAACATTTTCTTTATAATAAAATTATCTTAAGTTAATATAGACCTTCGAATCTCCATAATAAACGACTCATAATAGTTTCAAAACATCTTTTAGTGCCATACTAAACTTAAGATTGCCAAAATGTTCTTTTCATATTTTTCATATTCTAGGGTTTAAGGGCTCATTTGGGTATATTTCAGTTTTCAATATAACTGTTAAATTATTTTCTTTGTGTTTTTGAGCTAGCCTTAATTTCTAGGCCTAGGCTCTTAGTACCGTATGATAGAGATATTTTTTCTGAATGATTTATTTCCTTTTGAATCTTTAGCATATTTTTAGGTTTAGGGTGTTTTCTGTTGTTTTTTTTCTGGTTGTATTTTGGTTCAAGGAGGTTGTCTGCTTCAAGGAAGGCTGCTTGCCTTGACAAAAATAGCCTGGGGAGTGCTTCTAGAGGGTTCCATGAAATTTCAGAGGCATTATAGCCATATTTTCAGGTATAGTTTTGAGTTTAGTATAGGTCTGTGTATAGATACTGAATAAGACAGTATGGGGCAAAACTATTTATCATACAACCATTTAATAATTAGATCACTGTTTCTTACTGTCAGCCAGTCTGCTAGACTTACCCAGTAAAATAATTAATTATTTACTGGATGAAGCCACACCTTATTTTTTAATGACTTAATTATAAATTAGTTACATTAAAATTACCTATAATAAATTAAATAATTACAGAATGGTAAAATTAAATATAAAAATGTCCCTTATATTTTTATTCTCTAACACCATGCTGATCAACAGGTTGGAAGAAATAAAGAATTATATTAAAAAATAGATTTTAAATTAAAATAAAATTTTTATATTCAAATAAAAATAAATATATACAAAAAATTCAAATTTCTTATTTAAAATTGACATTTACAGTAAATATTAAATAAATTAACGTATTTCTGACATACTCTGTAAATACATCTTTTTGACACCTTCTTTTTAGAACAAATTTATTATTTGAAAACACTTCTTCTGGAATATTCTTTTTCTCTCTCTCTCATACTACTGTTTTTAGAATTTCATTGCCGTGCTTTCTCCCTCATTTGCCTATATTAGGCCTTCCTTTTGGTTGTTTTTTATTCATTCATTACTTACTTATTTTATTACAACTATTTACAATCCCTTTATTACTATCTATAATTGCCTTAGTATTTACATTAAACGTAATTCTAATCCAACTTTTTACCTCTTTATATTGAGTAAATAATCTATAAGATAGGAGAATATGTACCCAAGTTTGAATCCCTTAACTCCTGTTGTTACCACTATTGGACCTCCCTGTAAAACCTTCTAGACTTGAAAGACACCTTTACAGTTGGGAAAATTTTCGAATCGTCGATGGCGCATTGTTATCTTGAGGACTGGAGACCGTGGAACCATTGCAATTGAGGTACCTATAAGGACAAGTGGAGGACAAAAATGAAGAACTTCATATATCACCTGACTTATTTTTATCTGAAAAGGTGAATCAAACTGCGCTCCAAAACTTAGGCTTATATATTAACTAATAGTTATATATTTTGTGGTAATTATTGATTACTATTTGTGGGTCACTTTTCACTTTTCATACGGTATGTATTTCCTTTTACTCAGCACTCTGTAAGTGGCATTAATTTGCTCATTTTACAGGGGGAGGTGTCTGGTAAATTGAAATTTTTATTTTTATTTATTTATTTTCCTAGTTGACAAAGATAGAGCAATTTTGTTCTTAGTCCTAGAAGTAATAAATTTTTTATTTTTTTCATTGTAATTTTCAGTTGACTTTGTCCTGATAAATTAAAAAATCTTTTTTTTGTTCCAGTTGACACATTGTCCTGACAATAAAATTTTAATAATTAATAAAAAATAAACTATATTAAATTATTTCAGTTGACATTGAGTCCTGGTAATTAAAAATCTTTCAGTTGATGTAAATCCTGACAATTATCATAAATTAATTTGTTAAATTAAAATTTATATTTATTTCTTCAGTTGATTGCTTTTAAATCCTGGTTATAAGATTATTTTGAATTAATAAATAATTGATTATTATTTTCAGTTAATTTTTTGTCCTGAAGAATTTTATTTTCTTTTATTATTATTTTTCTTTTAAAAAGCAAAACTAAAACACATTCATCTTATTGTTTCCTTCCCTCACTTCAGGTCAGATTTAAAACAATGACTGACCAAGGGTTTTCTGCTGCACATGAAGATGAACTGAATCTGATTGATTATGATAAGGCTACTTCTGTGAGTTTTCCTTTAACTAAAAAATTAGCTCAAATTAATAAATCATTGAATAAATCAGGATGTGGAAATGGAGGAAGTGGAGATTCTGGTAGAGACAGATGCCCAAGAAGAAAAACCTTCAATAAACCCCCAAGAATAAGAGTTTCCCAAAGGGTTCAAGATAAAAAAGATGCCCTTAAACCAGCAGGTAAAAAAGTCTCTCTACTCACATCAAGGAGTTGAGGAGAGAAAACCTCAAGATGAGGTCAAGAATAGACTGCCTAAAAGAGAAGGTAAGAAACATAGAGTCTTTTCTTTAAGAGAAGAAGAAACCTCCTCCTCCAAAATCCCTTCCACAACTGGCCCCCCAAAAACAAGAAAAGGTGGAAGTCTCAAAGTGGCAGTGGGATTGGCTGAACACCCAGTGGGATTATCTGTCCCAACAGCAACAGCAACAAGCACCTAAGGCAGGTCCTTAAAGAATAAATCAGTTCAATCCAACACCTTCTCATCCCTATCAAGGAGAAAGAAGGAGAAAGAACAATCACATCCATGTCTTTCACAAGCCATGGTAAGCCCCTCTATTGAATCTCAAGTACAATTTCTTTTAACTGATTCAATTCCTTCAGGTAATTCTGGAAGAGGAGATGAGACTGTGAGACCTGTAGAGGCTGAGAACCATAGACAAATTTCTCAAATTTAAATGAATCTAATCCTTTAATTCTAATTTCTACTTCAATGATAAATCCTGATATGGCTATTATTGATGAAACACTTGAGCCTGAGTTTTATGAGAATCTGGAAAGTTACTCTGTTTCCCTATTGAGAAACACTCCAGATGTAGCTAAAATTAATGATGAATATTTGAGAGATATTATTTCTAAACAAATCACATAATGAACAACATGCAATTGACTCAGAAATATAATAGTTTGTTTACTGAACAGGGTTATCAAGCATTGAAGAGTGAGTTATAGATATTTTCTGATGATTTGTTTCATTACAAAGAAACCCATGAAAAGAAAGTTGCTTTATGGCAAAATATAAAAAATGATTTGTCTAAACTTCAAGATACTGTATCTTCCTGTTGCCTGGAGCTAGAGGTAGATAAGATGAACCTGAAAAGATTGAGTGATCATTATTCATCTTTTCAAAATAAAACTCAATTATCTTTTGCAACAATCAATGAGAGTTTATCTAGTCTTCCAAGGGTGAAAACCAGACTAACAACCATTGAAGAAAAATTGAATTCATTGTTTAATGATCAAAAATATTCTGAAACCTCTTTGAAGGAACATATGGTACAGGATGCTCCAAGTTTACTTGTTGCTAGTTCATCTAAAGTAAAATTAGATTCAGAAATGCCTGTTGATACCACTGAGTTCCATCAAAAATTGATGATGCACCAAGATCTTCAACAGAAGGATTAAACAATGAGATTAATGCACAATTGGAAAATTTACAGCTGCTTCTTACTCAGAAATAATCTAATACTAAGGAGGCTCCTTCAAATCAAAATAATTGGCCAAAACTTGTCCAGTACCCAACATTTGATGGTGAGTGATTCTTCTTCTTATTGGAAGCAATTCATTTGCAGAATTGATAACTTGAAAAATTCTTACAAACTCCCAGATGAGGAAATTGTGTCTAAGTTAATTTCTTTATTTACCAATGTAGCCCCAATGTGGTATAAATCTATTCTCTTTGATAAGAATGACTACTCATGGGAAGATTGGAAGAAATTGATTAAAGCACAATTTGGTGGATCCAAGTTTAGGATGGCTCAACAAAGGCAGTATGAGGAAGCTAGATATAGCTCTTCTACTGATAAGCCTATTGAGTTCTTAATAAAACTTGTAAAAATCTTGAGGGCAATGGACCCAAATATGGAGTTTCAGTTATGGAAGGAAAGGATCCTCTATAAATTACCAACGTCTTTGAGAGACTTGATAGTGGCCAGGACTGAGTTCTCCAGAGAACCTTCTTCCTTCATTAATACTTGTAATGAGATCCTTCTGAAAAAAAAGTATGATTCCAGAAGATTCATTCCTAGGACCTCTTCGGAGAAACCCTCCACTTACCAACAGAATTCTCTGGAAAAGGTTGGTAAACCTTCTGCCCCTGTTGTGCCAAAAAAGTATGTAACAAAAACTTAATTCTAGTATAACAAGCCTTGGCAGAAAGGCCATGTTTGTGACAGAGGATAAATCTTGTTGAACAAACTGAGGAGCAGGCTGATGATATGATAGCACTGGATGATTCTTCAAGTGATTGTGCCAGCAATATTTCATATGAATCTCAACAAGAAATCTTGATGCTGGAAGAAGATATTCATTATTTAAACACTATTTATATTGATAATAATGATTTATCTACAGTTGAGGATTCTGAGATCATAAGGAGCATTGAGGATAGCTCAATTTTTATTTCCCCTCTCAAAGCACCAGTCTTGATCAATGGAACCAGCATTGAAGTTGCTCTGGATTCTGGAGCTGGAGGAAGTTTAGTATCTGAAAAAGCACTTGCTTCAGTGGATCAAGACTATAAATCAAAACTGATGCCTATCATTTCTGAAAATTGAAGAGGTTATGGCTCTGTTTTGTCTTCCATTGGTAAATACAAAGCCACAGTGTTTTTTAAAATATGACCATGGTTTTGTAAGAGCTATTTGTGACTTTGTTTTCATGAAAAATGATAACTTAAGCAGTTGGTTTATTATAGGAAATGACATTTTAACCAAATATGGCATAAAATTAGATCCTTCAAACCAATGCTTCACAATGGGGATAAATGGGAAGAGAAAATTTAAGATCTCCTCCCCAAAAAAATTGTTAAAACCAGAATTTAACACATTTAATTTTGTGATTCAATATAAAGGAAGGTCTAAAAAGGAAATGCGTGCTCTTATATTTGAAATTTAAAATGCTTCTTTTGGAGAACAATATTCTGGTGAGGATAAAGACTCCATCATTTAATTGATAAAATCTTTTCCTATGGCCTTTGCTCATGGGTCATATGAACTAGGATTAGTTAAGGAAGAAATGAAAATTTCATTATCTTGTCCATTAACTGACATACCATCTAGTTTGAAGAAGAAGCCTTACCCTGCTTCTCCCACAAAGAGAAAAGATATTGAGGATAATATCTCTATCCTTTTGAAAATGAATATTATTGAAAAGGTAGTTGAAACACTCAAATATTGTTTTATCTCACCTTTCCTTATTTCTTATGAGAAAGATAAAGCCAGGTTATGTGGTGATTATAGAGCATTGAATACTTATACTGTTGATTATATCTACCCTTTACCTAGAATTAGCTCTATACATGCTACCTTAAAAGGTGCTAAATATATAAGCTGCTTGGATGGTAACAAGGGATATCACCAGGTACCTGTTGAATAGAATTCCCAGAATTTTCTAATGATTGCTACTCATATGGGTATTAATAAGTATGTTAGGATGCCATTTGGCCCTAAAAATTCCCCTTCAGTTTTTTAAAAATTTATGGATAACACATTCTATCAGGAGATAATTGAAAGATGGATGATGGTTTATATTGATGACATCATTATATTCTCAAAAAATTTGAGGACCATCTCAACCACCTGTGTAAAGTGTTCCACAAAATGGATGAAATAAATATAACGCTTGCTTTGAAGAAATGTAGATTTGTTTTTCATTCCTTAAAATGTGCTGGGTCATGTTGTTTCAGTGTTACAGATATGTGTTGACAAAAATAAAGTGGCAGCCATACAGCAGTTGAAGGCTCCTACCACAGTTAGAGAGCTCCAGAGTTTTTTGGGAATTTGTGGATACTATAGACAGTATATTAGAAATTACTAAGTCATAGCTTTACCACTTACCCAATTGACTAGAAAGGATGTTGCTTTTGTCTGGAATAGTGAATGAAAGAGAGCTTTTGACATTATGAAAGACTGTTTGATGTCAGCACCAATTCTTGCTTTACCTGACTTTAATCAGCCATTTGTTTTTATACTGATGCCAGTTTTATTGGTCTTGGTGCTTCCCTCCATCAAAAACAAGTGATGAATGATAAAGTATCAGAAGTAGTATTTGTTATTTTTAAAGAACCTTGAGAAATAGTGAATTGAAATATTGTTCCACTCAGCTTGAATGTTTAGCCGCAGTGTGGGCTCTAGAAAAGCTACATTATTATCTAGATGACCAGAAATTTTAACTTGTCACTGACTTCAGTGCAGTTAAATCCCTTTTAAACTTGAAAACACCTAACAGACATATGTTCAGATGGCAGTTAGCTGTTCAGGAATACAGAGGGAGAATGACAATTATTCATAGGGCTGGTATTTCTCACTCAAATTTGGATATGTTATCAAGGTTACCTTTACCAAATGATGACTTTAATCCTGCTTATGATCCTGAAGATGAAATTATTCATATTCATGGGATATATGTGGTTGATATAGAGGAAGAGCTATTACAGCTTATTCTGGATTCATATGATAAGGACACTGAGTTAAAAAGTTATGCACCATATAAAATGATTTAAAAAATGCTTCAATGCAAGCATTAATTAAAACCCTTCCAACAAAGTACCAGAAGGCTTTGGAGAAAGGTAAATTTTCAATTGATGAAGGATATCTATATTATAGAAGAAAGTTGAGTAATGTCATTGTTATTCCTCCTTCTATGAAAGAACTCATCTTGAAAATTTGTCATGATGACATATTTGCTGGAAATTTTGATCTTCAAAAAATAATTATCAGAATTAAGAACACTGCTTGGTGGGTTAATATGTCTGAAGACACCAAATTATATGTTGAATCTTGTGATTCTTTCCAAAAATCAAAAAGATTGACTGGTAAGAGATCAGGATTAATGCAACATATTGAACCTCCTGATGCACCATGGCAAATAATAAACATGGATTTTGTAACAGGATTACCTATTGCTGGAAAATACAGTTATAACTCTTGTTGGGTTATTGTGGACAGATTCACAAAAATGTGTAAATTTATCCTTACTCATAAGGATGTTTCCACTAAGAAATTAGCTTTCTTATTGTGGTCTCATATGTTTGATACTGCTGGTTTTCCTAAAGCCATAATCTCTGACAGAGACCCTAAATTTACTTCTGAATTTCGGATGTCTCTGAAGGATGTTTGTGGTTGTGATCTGAAACTATCTACTGACCATAACCCTCAGACTGATGGATTAGCTGAAAGAATGATTCAGACTCTAGAGGACATGATAAGAAGGTACTGTGCCTTTGGCCTTGAGTATAAAGACAATTACAGTTTCATTCATGATTGGGTTACCTTACTGCCTGGATTTGAATTTGCTTATAATAGCACTGTTCATTCTGTTACTCAAAGAAAGCCTTTTGAGCTCTGGCTTGGATATGTTCCAAATACTCCTGCTCAAATTATCAATAATAAAATACTCAAATTGGATTTACATCCTGGTGTATAATATTTTCTTCAAATGCAACAACTTTGCAGAATTCATGCTCAAAAATGTATTGAAAAATCATTTGAATATGAGAAGAAAAGATGGGACAAATCCCATAAAGAATACACTTTTAAAAAGGGTGATGAGGTGTTTATTTCTACAGTCCACTTCAATTTACAAGTTAATAACAAATTTAAAGACTCATTTGTTGGTCTATTTGTTGTAAGAAGAATGGTTGGTGATAATGCAGTTGAAGTCATTTTGTATTCTCCATATGACAGAAAACATCCTGTTTTTCCAATATCTCTTTTGAAACCTTACACATCCAATAGTGATTTATTTCCTAAAAGGAGGGGAAGACTAAAAAAGAACCCTAATGAAATCACTGAGACAGCAGAAGTTGATAAGATTCTAAATGACAGAATAGTTACTGCTGAAAAAGGTACAGAATACTTATTGAGATTCAAGAATAAATCTTCCAAATATTATTCTTGGATACCTGGGAAGGAGATATCAATTCTTCCTACTCTGCTAAAGAAATATAAAAAGAAAAAATGATAGCATTTTTTTTTGTTTTTTAGAGTGAGGGAGTGTCAGCCAGGCTGCTAGACTTACCCAGTAAAATAATTAATTATTTACTGGATGAAGCCACACCTTATGCTTTAATTATTTAATTATAAATTAGTTACATTAAAATTACCTATAATAAATTAACTAATTACAGAATGGTTAAATTAAATAAAAAATTAAAATTAAATATAAAAATGTCCCTTATATTTTTATTCTCTAACACCGTGCTGATCGACAGGTTGGAAGAAAAAAAGAATTATATTAAAAAATAGACGTTAAATTAAAATAAAATTATAATATTCAAATAAAAATAAATATATACAAAAAATTCATATTTCTTATTTAAAATTGACATTTACAGTAAATATTAAATAAATTAATGTATTTCTGACATACTCTGTAAATACATCTTTTTGACACCTTCTTTTTAGAACAACTTTATTATTTGAAAACACTCCTTTTGGAATATTCTTTTTCTCTCTCTCTCATACTACTGTTTTTAGAATTTCATTGCCGTGCTTTGTCCCTCCTTTGCCTATATAAGGCCTCCCTTTTGGTTGTTTTTTATTCATTCATTACTTACTTATTTTATTACAACTATTTACAATCCCTTTATTACTATCTATTATTGCCTTAGTATTTACATTAAACATAATTTTAATCCATTATATATAATAATAATCCAACTTTTTACCTCTTTATATTGAGTAAATAATCTATAAGATAGGAAAATAGGTACCCAAGTTTGAAACCCTTAAATCATGTTGTTACTGCTACTGGACCTCCCTGTAATACCTTCTAGACTTGAAAGACACCTTGACACTTACACTTCTTTTACTGTCTTTTGGCCACAAGTGGCTGTGTATGTTTCAAGGCTAGTTGTTCATTAAACTCAACTCTTGTAACTGTTTTCTCTGGTGTAGCTTTGTAACTTGCATCAAGTATTATTGCTGTTTTTCTGTGCAACAAGTGCACTGTCTCTGGTTTATGCTTTGTATTTTCTCTGCATTAAAGGGTTTTTTTTTGTTTTTAATCATCTGGGCTACTTTCTTGACTTGTTAAGCAATCAAGAAGTGTGTTCAAAGAGGTATTGGAACAGTCTCTAATTTGCTTTTACAAATTAATCTCACCTAGTATTTCTTAAAGGGACAGGTGTTTTTCTTTCAAGTTTTCTACCAAATCCCTTTTTCAAGGCCTATAAAAGTACTTAATTATTTTTTAAAATATTACCTGCATTTTAGAAAGCCTCAAGTACTTCATAGCCCCAAGTACACCATCCATATTCCTCTTGACCTATATTTGCCTAGTGTTAGACAGTTGTTCAGGACTTACCAGGAATTTTTTCCTAAATTGTTTTAGATTATTCAGGATCACCCCATTTTTAACTAAAATTCTAAAAAATAACAAAATTATTCTTTGATTCAATTAGACATCATGTTATGTTTTGGGCTCCAATGTTAATGGATCTGCCTTCAAATTTTTAGAAAATAACTTTAATTCAGGGTATGGTTCTGTTAATACTTATACAAAATGATATCCTTTTGCTTTATAGTGTCTCTAATTAGATGAATAGGAGGTATGACTCATTTAAATAGATTCTAAAGAACAATTTGAGAATTGAAATATTTCTTTCAACAAAAGAAGTGAAGCATTGATTTCTGATTAAAGAATACCAATTTTTTTGTTCACCAGATATCTTTCATTCACAAGATAATTTCATTACTTGGACATGTTTTTGTTATTAAAAGATAATTAATTACTATTGAAGTTTGGTACATTTTTCATATAATGTGCTTAATTTAAGATGCATACATTAAAGTGTAAAGATTTTTATTTGTATAATTGGATAATTACATTTCTTTCAATTTTCTACATGTAAAATATGATGAATTGCTTTTTTTCAAACTTTTTTTCTAAAATTTTTATGTCAAAAAATTGGAAAACATTTCTTTGTATTTTATCCTAGCGGGGGATCTGTCTTGCCAAATTTCAATTTAAATGCATAAATAAAAAAATAAACAAATCATATAGGTCAAGACACAAAGATAAAGTAATAAACTTCAAGAAAATAAATGTAAATCATAAATGAATTCAATAAAAAAAGCCACAAATTAATTTTGACATGATACTGTAGCAGTATGGGCCAATATTCTAAAATCTCAAGTGAAGTATATAATTGACTTTTACATATTAAATTATGACATTAAAAGAGAAAATTAACATACTTTCTTTGATAAAATACTTTGCATGTCAAATTTAAAGAAATATAATACTCACTTTTTTTAACATAATCCCTCAATGATAAACTTTCAGGCTGAGTTCAAGTACAAAGACATGAACTAGATTGAATGTTCAGCTGTCTAGAAGATTATAATGGTCCTATATGAAATGTAGTACAAATCCAATTAGTATTAAAATAAAACTCAATATAAGGGACTCAGTAATTCTAATCTCACTAATTATATATGGCTTACAATCTTTATAGTTGGTAGAAAAATAGATTTAATAAATTCAGATACTATTCAAAGACTTTATAAGTACTATTAATATTTATTGTAATTGTATTGGTTATATGTTTAATTTTAATGATAAATAATGTATAAAATAAGACCAAAAACCTCCTCCTTTTATACACAATTACTTCCCCAATGACCCCTATGTTTTACCAGCTCAATAAAAAGTTAATGGTGCCTCATTCTAGCCAATAGAAATTTTCAGAACCAAAAGAGTGACTAGTAACATAATTAGAATTATATAACCTTCCAAAATCCTTTAGTAATAGGGAAAATCCATCAAAAAAAGAATAAGCAAAAAAGAGAGTATATGTGTATTATACATTAATATAAAAGTCCAAAAAGGGGTAATTAAAACTAATTAAAACTTAATAATAAGGGGGATTAACAGTAGAAATATTGGGGCTAATCATGACATTATACTATGTGAAATCCCCATTCAAAAATAACCAAAATTGACTGAGAAACTGCCTAAAAACCCAATAAAGGGTGTGAGATGTGTGGTAGCTACATGCAGTCCTTGGAAGGCACTTGCACAGGTAAATCCTTGACTAATTTAGGCAAATTTAAGCATGGTAGTGAATTAAAGTTCCAAAAATGAGGTTATTAATGAAATTGGTGCATATAAAGAGGGTCAATGCATTTATAATTAAGCTAGGACACTAAATAAGTGCCTGTCACCTATTTTAGTGTTTTTCCCCAAAGTGGGCGTAGAATGTGGGGTAATTATAGTGTGAAAAAGCTAACTTTTCTAAAAATGAAGCTATTCATATGGGAAAAATGCAGGCAGTATGTGGCCAGTACAAAGAAGCCATTTCTGGCATAAAAGACACCAAATTTGAAAATTTTTATTTTTATGCATTTAAGTAGTTAAATCAATAGTCCTAATTAAGACGAATTGATCTGTCAGAGCGCATTTTAAATATTATTAAATTTATAGCGCATATAATCAACTTTTAAGTGATTTAAAGCCCATTTCTTGTTTTTTTACATAAAACAATGAAAAGAACAGCTTTAAGTGTACTTAAAAATTATGTAGCCTTATATTTAAGGTTCTAAAGGTTACCCTAAAATATTTCAACTTAATATTAAGTACATAAGACTTAAAAAAGGTGGATACATGCGTGTATATAAGGTTTTATAATGGGATATATTGTATATTATCATAATTTTACTTATGTATACTATTTGTGTTCTCTAATTTATTTTTCCCATGTATAGTCCATGTGTTTTTTTTACTCAGTCCTGGCAATATTCAGGCTGACACTCACCCACCCAAAAAAAATAATAAAAAAATGATAAGTTATACACTTTTTTTATTTTATATTATTTTTCAGGTATTCAGAAAATTCTGTAGAATTAAAGATTAATTCATTAAAGAAATAAAACATAACAAAATATTATGAGTACTGGTTTTTTAATACCTCAGCTTCTTGAACAGAAAGTCATTTCTGGTTAAATTTTTTAAGAAGGTAGGATAGATTTGAAATTTCTTTTTCAGGTATCCATTTATCAAATTCATTTGATTTCCCCTTAAATCTTAATAAATACTCAGTTGCTTTCTCTTTAGTAAGAATTCTTTGCTTGAGTATTTATTTAATCTCTTCCTTATCAAAATTTCTTCAGGTTTCTTTTTAGGCCTTCCTCTTCTTTTTGGAAATAAGTCAGGATCATTTGCATGGTAAGGTTATAATAATGAGAAAGGAAAAACTGGATTTTTCCTATCATATGGGGCATATAATATGACTTTCACAGCATTATTACCAAGCATTTTGATTACTACAAAAGGTCCTAAAAACGGATCCTTCAATTTAACATTACTTTGTAAGTTAAAATGTAGTGTTGAAATTAGGACTTCATCTCCTTTTTTGAATTCATATTCTTTATGAGATTTATCCCACCTTTTCTTTTCATATTCAAATGCTTTTTGGATGCATTCCTCTGCATGCTTTTGACAAATTTGTTACATATGAATAAAGGATTTAGTACCAGGGTGTATATCTAGCCTTGGTTATTTATTTAAATGATTTACTGGGGTATTTTGTACATATCCCAGCCAGAGTTCAAATGGTTTTTTCTCTGTTACAGAATCCCTCTAAACCTTGGGAATCTTTATCGATGGATTTTATTTCTCAACTTCCTCTTTCTAGTAATTTTGATGCTATATTAGTAATAGTAGATAGATTTTCTAAAATGTCTATTTTCATTAAAACCACTACTACTGCTACAGCAGAAGATTTGTCAAAATTGTTTTTAGAATATGTATTTTCCAAACATGGCTTACCTAATGATGTTTCAGATAGAGGCTCATTGTTTGTATCCACATTCTGGACTCAACTGTGTCAACAACTCAATATCACAAGGAATCTCTCCACGGCTTATCATCCTGAAACCGATGGGCAAACGAAAAGGGTCAACCAAATTCTCGAATAATACTTTCGAATGTATGTCAGTTACCAACAAGACGATTGGACCACATGGTTACCATTGGCAAAATTTGCTTATAATAACTAGACTCATTCTTCGACACAACAATCTCCTTTCAAAACTGTTTATGGAATACATCCTTGATTCAACTCAATCCACATAGGAACTAGTCATCCTGCTGAAAATTATCTTTGAACCATATCATGACTCCAAGAGGAACTTAAATCAAATTTGGAATTAGCGATACGAAGGTACAAGGAACATGCCGACAAACATTGACAATCTGCTCCTTCTTTTAAACCAGGTGACAAAGTATGGCTTGATACACAAAACATTTGAATGACTTGACCATCAAAGAAACTGGTGGAAAAATGCTTGGGACCATTCGAAATTGACTCTGAAGTCTCTAATACTGCATTTTGACTCAAGCTACCTCCTAAATGGCAGGCTATTCACCCTGTTTTCCACGTATCTCTCCTGGAACTGGCTCAAGAAACATACCTGGGAAAGAACCAACCTCCTCCGGAACTGGTCAAAGTAGAAGACCATCTAGAGTGGGAAGTAAGCCGTATCCTTGATTCAAGAATACGCAAGGGTAAACTCCAATACCTCATTGAATGGGAAGGCTTCCTCGATGATTCAGACAAAACATCCTGGGAACCAGCCATCAATGTTTCTAACACCCCTGAACTCCTAAAATCTTTTAATCTTAAATATCCTTTAATACCAAAACCTTAAAACTGTCTTTTTTTTCTTTCTTCTTTCTCTTTTCTTTTCTTCTCTTTAAAATCTAAAACATCTTTACTTCTAAAAAATTCCTTAATTTTGTTTCTTCTTTATTCTTTTTCTTTTCAAAATTTTTCAACCTTCTTTAAAATAAATAAAATTAAATTAAAATAAAATAAAATCAAACTAAAATTAAATTAAATTAAATTAAAAAAATAAAACAAATAAAATTAAAACCTTATTTCTTTAAAATTTTTCTTTTCCCTTTTCAATTTTCTATATACATTCTTTCCTTAAACTTTCTTTTTTTTCAAACTATCAAAATTTTGCACAAACGCAACACGGCCATCTTCTTGAACTTCACTTCAACCTCTAAATATCTCTTTTAAAATTCTTCAAACAAATTACTTCTTTTCTTTCAAATTCTTTTTAAAAAAATTATTATTTCTTCTTTTCTTCTTTTCTTTTAAAATAACTAAAATTCCTCAAAACTTCAATAAATAAACTTTCAAAAATAACAAATTTTTCTTTCATTAAATTTTTATTCCCAAAAAAATTATTTCAATCAACTATTTCTTTCTTTTTCTTCTTTCTTCTTACTTAAATCTTTTTCTTTTTTGAAATTTAAAACTAAAACTCCTTCAATCAAATATTCTTTCTTTTCTTCTCTCATTTAAACTTCTTCTTTCAAAATTTAAAACAAAATTTTATTTAATCTTTTTTCTTTTTCTCTCAAAATCTTATAAAAATAAAATTTTAAAAATTTTAAATAAAACAACAAAATAAAATAACGAAATACAAATTGTTTCTATTTTTCTTTTCTTTCTTTTTCTTTTCTCCTTCCATTTTAAATTCTCTCCTTTATTTTCTCCCGAACCAATCCCTTCATCTTCTCCAAAATCTCCCTTATTTCCTTCCTACATTTCTCAAAACCTCCCCCTCTCCTACCGGTACCACTTCTTCAATTACCAGTAATTCCTCGGCCATGTCAAAGGAGGCGGCATCAAAAATCTTATTTATTTCGCTGCTTAAATCTTCAATAAACCAAGCTCGCGAATCCTGGTGAGGTTTTTTTGACCACACCTGATTGAGGGTGTCAGGCTAGGGTCAAGTACAAAGACGTGAACTAGCTTGAATAGTCAGTTGTCTAGAAGATTTTAATGGTCCTATATGAATACTGTAGTTCTAATCCACTAAGTTGTAAAATATAATCAAATATAAAGGTCTCAGTAATATGATTCTCACTATTCTTATATATGGCTTACAATCTTTATAGTTTGTAGAAAAATAGATTATATAAATTCAGATACTATTCAAAAGTCTTATAAAAGTACTAATTGATATGTATTGTAATTGATTTGGTTATATTGGTTAAATTGTAATGATAAAGAATGAAGAAATACAACCCAAAAACCTCCTCCTTTTATACACACTGAGTTCCCCAATGATTCCCTTGATGTACCACCCAATACACAGTTAATGACGCCTCTAAACAACTAATAGACATGCCCATAAACATTCCCAGTAACCCATGACATAATTAGAAGAGTAACAACCGCCAAAATCCTGTAATAATAAGGGAAATCCATCAAAATTAAAGAAAAAGACAAAAAGAGAGTATATGCGTATAAAACAATAATATTAAAGACTAAAGGAGACTTTTTAAGGTTAATAATAGCTTAATAATAAGAGGGATTGACTGTAGAAATAATGGGGCTAATCCTGACATTATACTACGTGAAATTCCCATTCAAAAATAACCAAAATTGACTGAGAAACCACCCAAAAACTTAAAAAAGAGCGTGAGATGTGGGGTAACTACATGCAGTTCTTGGCAGGCTCTTGCACGGGTAAATCCTTGACTAAAATTAGGCGAATTTAAGCGTGGTGATGAAATAAAGTGCCAAGAGTGAGGTTATTAATGAAATTAGTGCATATAAACAAGGTCAATGCATTATTAATTAAGCTAGGACACTAAATAAGCGCCTGTCGCCTATTTTAGTGTGTTTCCCCACAGTGGGCGTAGAATGTGGGGTAATTATAGTGTGAAAAAGCTAACTTTGCTAAAAATGAAGCTATTCACACGGGAAAAAGGCAGGCAGTATGTGGCCAGTACACAGAAGCCATTTCTGGCATAAAAAACACCAAATTTGAAAAGTGTTATTTTTATGCATTTAAATAGCCAAATCAATAGTTCTAAATGAGCCCAATTGATCTGTCAAAGCGCAATTTTGATATTCTCAATTTTATAGCGCATATAGTCAACTTTTAAGTGAAATAAAGCGCATTTCTTGTTTTTTGCATAAAACAATGAATATAACAGCTTTAAGTGTACTTAAAAATTATGTAGCCTTATACTGAAGGTTCTTAAGATTACCCTAACATATTCCAACTTAATATTAAGTACATAAGACCTATAAAAGGTGGATATATGCGTGTATATAAGGTGTTATAATGGCATTTTTTGTGTGTTATCATAATTTTACTTATGTATACTATTTGTGTACTCTTATTTATTATTCCCATGTATAGTTCATGTGTTTAACATAACTTATAATTACTTTTTACTCAGTCCTGGAGATATACAGGCTGACAGAGGGTTTCTTCATTTTCCTCCCTTGAGGCAATCACTGGTAATGGTTCTTTGGTCGGGATTGATAAGGCCACTTCCACAGCAGTGGGTTCCACAATGGGAGCTTCCACATTCCAAGTTTCGGCCGTAGGGGCTTCCGCCATGACATCTAAATTCTAAATCACATAGTCATCATTAAAATTCTTCTTTGAAAAAACAAAATTAAAGTGAAGTAAAATAAAACAAACTTACTTCAAACATTGGGTCAGCCTCTAGGAATAATTTTGATTTGGTTTCCACCACCACTTCTTTCTCTTCCTCTTCATCTTTGATGACCATCCGCTGTTTTTTCGGTGTTTGCCTTGAAATGGGGACTTCTTCCTCATCTTCCTCCACTAACTCATCCACCTCCTCTTCTGCCCTTTGTTTACCCAGGGTGTTGTATCATCTTCAACTTCCTCTTCAGCTGCTTCTGACTGGTCATCTCCGATAGATACGTCCCATATGTCTTCCACCACTTCTTTTGTCTTCGGTATTACCCAATATTTAGTCTTGGTAAACCGCTGTTCAATATCTGAATTTCTTGTTAAGGCATTGCACGCCACCTGTCTCCATCAACAAAACTCACATTTCTGGCGAGGACCTCGAGTAGCTGTGCTTTCCACACAGAAATATTCTATGGATTCACAAGCCGTGCATGCTTGAGAATATTGTCCAGTGACGAGCCCACCATCTGCTTTGGGGTGAGGAGGTGTGGGAGCTGGAGTTGGACAAGCTGACATAATAATAAATAAATAAAATTTGAATGAAGGGAAACTAGTGTGGGAAGTATGTCTTACGCTCAACGGAGCCTGCGTTCTTATACCGGGCATCTGTCACACGCCATGTGACTCTCGAGGCAAAAGCAGCTCATTAAATTAATAATAAGAGGTTTAAATCCATACTTGAAGCGCAGAAAGCAATTCTCCATAGCAACTGCGACTTTCCTTTGTGTACTCGCTATTCAACCGCGCTAGTCTAAACTCTAAATCTAAATTATTCAATCTCTCAATAGTGTGTCTTAGTCTTTTTCTCAATAAGCAATGCACCGCGCAATATTCAATGTAATAGTACGCTAAAAGGTTTATGAAATGTCTGTGGATTATTTAAAGGGGTAGTGAGCATGGAGGGAATGGTTAGTGGAGGACTAAGGGGTTAACAGATGTTAGTGAGGAGGGTCCAGGTGTAACGGGTGTATTTTAATGGTCTGTGATGTGTGGAATAGTGGATGGGTATGAGGTCAATGCGAGGAGGAGTAAAGATATAAAAGGGGTTGGGTTTTTGGTTTGATACTCTTTAGAATTAAATTATAGAACGTATATATAGTTAATAGTGGTAAAACTTTAGGTTAAATCATTATTGTTGTATCTTTCCTTATTTGCTCAAATAATCATTTCTAAATCCTAAATCTTTTGATTATTGAGTTTCCAACCCTTCGTGAGATTTTAAGAATTTTAATATTACCTTTAAATTATATTAGAATCCTTCTTGAACATATTTCAAAGCAGTAGCTCTTCCTTCGAGTCATCTTCGAATCACTTCCTAGAACATTTCTTCTGTGCATCAAAGAAGTTTCTAAACTCCTCCCTCCATCTCACTTCCAGGAACACCCTCAACCTTTGTGCGTAGGTCGTCCGGTGACAGTATAATTGTCCAAGTAGCTCAGGGTAAGACATAAGGTATGGTACTTGGTATCTTTTGTAAAGTTCACTGGAAATTTTCAGGTTTTTAAAAATGATAATTTAACTTTTTTTTATTAAAGGAAAACAAGCTAGAAGTTAGCTGTAGTAGATGGTAGTAGGATGTGAGGTTAAAATGAATATGTTATCAATAAAATATGCAAGCTTTAAAGAATTGGGAAATGAAACGCGCCATGTGACACTCAAAGAAAAAGTCAATCTTTTCATCCATAAATCAGTACACAAATTCATACTCAAAGCGCAGAAATAAACATTCACCTATTTACTGCTTTTTCCCTTTGTTGTCTTGATTTGAATGTGCTAATAATTGCACTATTCAAAATATAAATCTAAATTAGTCAATCATCTTCTTATACTTTTCAAATTTAAGCAAACGTGCAATGTATTAGTTCTAGGATCAATAGTATATTTTCAATTTTAGGTTATTGTGTATCTAAGGACAATTAAAGGTCTGTGAGTAGGTATACAAGTGAGGTTAAAGGATCTGTGGGTTATATTGGAGGGTCAGTGATGAATTAAGGGCCATTTATGAAAGAGGTCGATTTGAGATGTAGTTGTCTATATAATGGGGGTGGATTTTGTTCAAAATTCTTTAGAATTAAATTAAAATATTGTTGTGATAGTAGTTAAATTTATATAAACTATTATTGTTTCCTAAATTTCTTAATAATTTATTTTTTTTCAAATTCTTAAACTTCCAAATCTCTTTTTGATTATTAGTTTCAAACCTTTGTGAGACTCCTTGAAAATTAGTGCTACTCTACCATGCATTATTATTTACCTCAAACTTATCTCAAAGTAAGTAAATTATCTTTGATGCATCTTTGAACCAATCCCACAAAGTATTCCTTTGTACTTTGAAGGTGTCTTAAATAATCTTTTCCAATCTGACTTACTCAGGAACAGCCTGGCCCTTGTGCATAGGCTGTCCGGTTTAGAAAAAGAAAAGCTCTATAATACTAAGCTATAGACACAATTACCAGATGGGTTGGTTCTCCTTTCTAAATTTAATTCTAATAAAAAGAAGCTCCTTCCACTCTAACATTTAAAGACAGTGAATTCACATGTTGTAAGTCTGGTTATCATGTTTTTATGGAGGAGTAAGTAGGATAAATTTGTAGAGATCTTTTTAAAAGAAAAGGGGAAATATATTCTAAAATATGCAATAAAAATGTTGGCCAGATATATTCTCAGTAAGCTCTAGTATTCTCAGTCACTCCCTCTTGAAGCATTCTATCTAATACTATCCTTACTGTAGCAATAAAATCACTCTACAGCACTACTTCTGGTATGCCCCCTCAATATGCACAAAAAAATAAAGCATATCTATTTCACCTTTTATTTAAAAGAAAATATCCACTTTTATTTATTTTCTAACTTTTTTCTACTCCCCTCTACCACACTATTTACAAGTGAGTGCTTATATACATTTATATGATCAGAGCCCCTTTTCTATGTTTCCTTGCCCTATGGGTATTCCTACATAAGCTCAGCGCTAATGCAAGCATATCAAACGGTATCTAAGTATCTCATTAGTCTATGTACAACTGTTGTGTAAGTCTTGGTTCTAATAGAACCTGAAACTCCACTCTCCTGTACATACCCTAATCTTCCTGAGATTCCTAACTTAAATAATAGGTACTGTACCAACTTCATGCATATTGTATAACCTACACTTTCCACATAAGTCCCTGACACTACACAATATAGGGGGTGAACTCTCTAGCAAGTCCTCGACCTGAACTCAGATGGAACTCAGATGGAACTCAGACTGAACTCATACTTAACCCATACTGAGCTCTACTTGAACACCCACATAAAACTGTTCTGCTGAGTGGTTTTCATCCCTGATTGTATTGTTCCGTTATCAATAGCTCAATGTGTGTTCAATCTGTGGTGAGTTTGGGTCCCAGGTTGTGGAATCGCTAGCAAGATGGCCCCCCATATTGTGTGGTGTGATAATGATGGAACCATCCGGGCTAAGTGACTGACTCCCTTATTTTGGATCTTACTGGCTATCCTTTGTTTGAGTGCTACCTTCTTTCCTAGACATGTTTTTAATCTCTTTGGGTGAACACCACTCTTCCTAAAAAAAGTATCCTTATCTTAGGTGTGATTCTTCATGCCATTGCTCATTTCTGTTCCTTAACTCCATAGTATGCGTCAGACCCTAGCCATAGATTACGCAATCACATACCATACCCTTTAATCCTATAGTCCAGCTACACATTTCCCTCTATTCTTTACTGGCTGACACTTGTATATCTTTTATGCTCCTAAAAAAGTGTGTGTGGAGAGTCTAAATTTTCATGTGCTTATAATATCCCTTAGTTGCACTTCCGTAACCATCCTACCTGACAACCCCTTTGTTGCACCTTTGAGAATTGAGCCTTTTTGTTGCACTCCTGGAAACTTTTCTGTGTTACTGCAAGATATGTACCACAGTCTCCTTCCACTCACTACTTTCCCCAGACGCTATAAAACCAGGCACATATCTTGCACTTTTTCCTCAATACTTCTTATTCTCTTCCATTAACTTCTAGTTTCACTTTATCTTTCCATACTTGTATCTCTTTCTTCCTCTACTTTCTTCTTATTATGGATGCCAATAACAAAATTTCCTATGCCATCTGTCAATTTGTCAATGCACAGAAAACTGCTGTTGCCACTGGTCCTGCTCTCAAAGCTTTCCTCACTGGAGCCAAGAGTTGCTAACACTGTACTGAGAACGGCATTACTCCATGTTGCTTCTCAAAAGCCCATTATGGTAATGTAATCTTCACAGGAAGTTCTTTTCCTTTTCTTCCTTCCTAAATATCTGGCTCTGACCACTATTTCTTATTCTTTTGATAGTCTTGAGACTTCTGAAAAATTTTCAAAAAGAAATTCAGCCTCAATGGCACCCCTACTATTGCTTCAGCCACCGTTACTACCATTTTCAATCCAAATGCATCAACATTGAACCTAATGAGCAAGCTAGCAATCAAGAACCCTGCTCCTGCTACTCCTACTCCTTCTCCTAAGAGAGCCTGACAAAACCATTGCTCTCCAACTCCACGCACCACATCAAATACAACACATCACTCACTCTTCCCTGAAGAGTCAATTCATACAGTAAGTCCTTCTTCCATTCCAAATTTTTTTCATTAAATTTCTAAAAAATCTTCCCTTATTCTAAATTTTTTTTTGATTTCTTTTTTTAAAGGAGGCTTCTAATACTCCTTATGTGGCTATGCCTCCAGCTCTTTGCCTTGACTTTACTATCTTAGAGCTAGAAGAAGACCCCTTTTTAGCCATAACACCACATGCATCATTTTCTCCTGCCTTAAAGACTGAAGTTACCTGGCCTGTGCAAGAGGCCACTCCACCACCTTTTACCCCTTACAACTGGTTCTTGGCTTCTCCAGAATTGGATCACATTTTCAAGGAAGACACTCCTCAAATCCACCTACCTTGCCATCAAGATTGGAAATTCCTAAATTGAGTGGTTGTGACTCCCTATTGCCCCACTTTCAATTGTGTCAATACTTCTTTTGATGCAGTATTTACTTGTCTCAAAAACACTCCAGCCCTCAATGAGAAGGATATGAAAAATTGTGTCATACTGGTCAAAATTCTGAATTTTATTTATAGCAACAATTATAATGACTGGGTGTACTCCCTCCTTGATAAATTTTAAAGTAAGCTTTAGTCCTTTTTCTTATTCACTATCTTAACACTAATTTTCCCTTCTTTCTTCAGCAAAAGATTTTCTTTTTAATTCTAAATTATTCCTTGTTTTAAAAATTTGTAACTAGTGTATTTTACTATTCTTTCCTTGTAATAATAAAAAATTATTATTATTTCCTAAAAAACATTTCCCAATATTGTCCATGATTATTCAGTGAGAGTGAGTGAATCCTATAAATTCTTAAAAATAATAAGATTTTTTCTGGAAATCTTCTTTCTTGACTTCTTCTGAAATAACCTTGAGAAAATAAAAAAAATTTCCCACAAATTCTAAATTGGTAGCTCCATATCCTCTTCAACCTAATATTCTTGAAGTAAACTCAGATTTTCCCAAGATCTTGCGCTCCTTAGTGCTAAATATTTCCCAATTACCCTTGTGACGCTTTTATTCTTTTGCTGAGTAGTGTCATTACTCGGATACTATCCAGTGCTTCATTCACTTGTATCATTATAGCGCTTATAGTCCTTTTATTCCTTGCTTATCCCTTATTCAAACCCAACACTTTCACAAATTTAATTAGACATGAACCAATACCATACCTTACCTAAAGATAAAACTTGCTGCGTT
This sequence comes from Hemileia vastatrix, assembly GCA_030280995.1. Taxonomy (NCBI): domain Eukaryota; kingdom Fungi; phylum Basidiomycota; class Pucciniomycetes; order Pucciniales; family Zaghouaniaceae; genus Hemileia; species Hemileia vastatrix. The sequence goes on from JASXTE010000007.1 coordinate 18,146,477, forward strand.
TTCTGCTGCCTTAATTTTAACTTTACTTTCTCTATGCCTCATGGTTATGCCACTTTTAGACTCACTTGCAATAACTGCTTTAAATTTAATAAGACTTGCATCTTTTCTTATGAATGTCCTAGTTCTCCTAATGGCTGTATCCAGCTCCCTTCTATAGATACTTCTAGCACTCCTACTGCTCTAGCTAGACCTACTAGCACTAATTTACTGTATATTGGGACCTTACCCATAAATAGCACATCTCTTTCTTTGTACTCTTTATGAGAAATATCCATTCAACCCAAGGCTGAATCACCTTCTTCCTCCAAACAAGAATTTTCAATGCAATCTTGCTCTACACAAGCCCTCTATAATAAAATAGAAATTATTAGTCAGTTAATGAACAAAATTATTTCTACTTCTATTCCTGTTTTTCCTACTGATCCCAATAACTCTATTATGCCAGAAGAGTGGAAAGGATCCCCCAGTATTTTCAAAGCAGACTTCAATTAGTCCTGACTTTTCTTTTAACCTCAATTGTTTATGCTTTAGTTCTTGTACACAGCTTCCTTTAAAATATGCTTGGTCTTTGCAATTTTCATACATCATAATTTATCATAAAAAATCTTAAGCAAAGTGGGTAGCACTTTGTAACACACTTGACTTTTCCCAAAAAATAAATAAATAAATAATAACACAAAAAGGAGAGGAGAGTGCTGCCCATGCTTTCTCTACTTTTTTTAAATCATTTTTTCCCACCATAATCAATCATTACTACTGATATTTTTGCAAACCCAGATCTCTGAATTGGGCGCTCCATCTGCCAATCTTCTTCAACTAAGTTGTTGGCCTTCTGCTAAGCGTACTGTAGCCTTATTATTTTCTCAGACAGCTGTTTCTCTATCCAGTTGACCCCTTTCCTCATATACCCTCTAACAATGAAACATCTAAATTTACAAAACTTATGTTGAGTGCTAATGCCAACTGCTTATTAAGCCATAGTTGCTTTGCCATTGCTAGCGCCCTATCCATCACAGTTGCGTCATAGCCTCCTTAAAAAAATACTTCTGATAGTTTATACTCTTTGCAGAGCTTAAAACATAAATTTGGTATTTTTGCCTCATTCTAGAGGTACTTCTTATGTTACTGATATCCCTCTTGGGTAGAATCTTTTGATCTAATTTGGACGCTACATTTCATTTCCATTCAGTACCATCCAATTCTTCCAGTAAGTAAGACCCTCCAGTTATTTGTTTTCTGATCCTATAAGGACCATTCCATCTGTCTGCAAACATTTTTCCCCATTGACATTCAAGACTTTTATTTTATACCAATACCAAATCCCCTGGTTTCAATGGTTCCCTTAATCTATTTGCTAAGTGCTCATCCCAATAATTCACTGATTTTTTCCTAATCTGCATCATTATTTCATATTCTTTTTCCAAGAACTAATCCTTCCTTTAAAGCTGCGCTACTCTTGCTAAAATTAAGTCTTCAGTAGAGTGCACTTGATCCCAATCAATTCCTAGAAAAGATCCAGCTTCCAGATCAATAGATAATACTTTCCTTTGACCAAAAATGAGTTCATAAGGTGAAAAACCTGTTGTCCTTTTTACTGAAATCCTATCTGCAAATAATACTAAAAGAAAATAATTCTTCCATTTAGTCCCATAAATTCTGCATATCTTAACAAGCGCATCTTTAATTACTTGATGCCTTCTCTCAATCATTCCTTCTTCCTCTGGGTAATATGGTGTTGCAACTCAAATTTTACCACATAATACCTTTAACAACTTCTTGAAATTCACCAGAAAATTCAGTGCCCCCATCCACAGTTACCATTTTCATTATGCCATATCTATACACCAATTCCTTCTTTAAAAATTCAGCTACATTACTCGCCTTAAGTTTTGCCAATGGCGCTGCCTTGACCCATCCTGACAGATCATCCCTGGCTACTACCAAGTTTTTTAAGTTTCCTTCTTTAATATGAACCATGTCTAAGCTAATTCTGCCAAAAATAGTGTTTTCACCTGTTGCTTTCCCCTTGTCTTTAGGCTTTCTGTAACTCCTAAACTGACATTCTAGGCAAGATTGAACCCAATCCTTGACCTGTGCTCTCATATTAGGCCACCAGAACCTTTCTTTAACTATTCTATAGGTTTCACCTTGACCCCTATGTCCTAGATTTTCATGTAATTCTCTGAGAATCTTTTCTTTCCTACCTCTCTCCATTATAACCAATTGAAGCATAGAAGAGAGTTCTTTTCATACCCTTCCATCTTTAATAAAGAAGTATTTAGCGCACTTCCCTATTTTTTGCCATGTGTATTTATCACAATTCTCTGGTTTACTATTCCTTTCTAGATAATCTTTTAACCAATCCACTTGGTCAGCTGAGTGCTCATTTAATCCTTCATTATACGATTGAGAATCATCTTCTTGACTAATGATTGATTAATTTTCATTTGAATCTTGAGCCCTTTCAGCTGGTTCTCCTCTTGATACTACGTTAGATTTAACTTCTAACCCTTCTACATTTGTTTCTTCATGATCTTTCCTATAGAGAACATAATCCTTAAACCTTTTCTGCTTATCTTCATTACAAACACTCCTAGTTAACAATGATGTTTTAACATCTTTCCAGATGCTAGTCATTAGTTTTACGTCTTTGTGGACACCTTTATTCCAAAACCTTTGATAAAATTAGTGTATGCCGTTTATCCACTTTCTATCCTCTTCAAATTCTTCTACCTCAAAATCTTCTTCACAAAACATCCTTATTGACAAAGAATCTAGCAGTGTGAAAGATTTTACTAGCTTATGGACTAAATAAAAATAAAATTAATTATTTTTTGTCACCCACCTAGTCATTAACGCATCTGGTAAACTTGGACTACTTATCATTTGCACCAAAGATAGTGCATCAACCTGCAACACAAAATGTTGCCCCCATAACATCCACTGCAACTTTTTCAAAATTTTTGCAACTCTAAACAACTCCATCTTAGATTGAAAGTACCTTGACTCCACCTTGGTAAAAGTGTTTTACTCATAAATGAAAGGCCTATTGTTTCATTCCTTGTCTTTTTGAATCAACACTGCGCCTACTTCAGACACACTTGAATCTACTGCTAAAGTAATCTTTCCACAGCCTGGCCTATATTCTAGTTTCTTCAAGAAAATATCTTTTCCTACAATCTTTTTTAACAACTCAAAAGATTCTTCACATTCCTCTGTCCAATCTCAAGTAAAATCTTTCCTTGTCAAATGTCTTAATGGAAAAGATAACAAAGCAAAGTTACAAATAAAAATTCTTACACAGGTACAAATACCTAAAAACCCCCTAACTTCCATTTGGTTTCTTGGTCTTGGCCATGCAAGCACCTTGTTTTTCTGTTTTTCTGTGATAATTCTTACCTTCCTACATATGACAGGACCAACAATATCTAGCGCTGGTAAACAACAAGAAAACTTTGTCCCTGAGACTGTCAAATGAGCTTCTTCTATCCTAAATAGTACCCTTTCAAGAGTAACAGCATATTCCCAAATAAACCTCCTAATGTATGGTTTCTCCTCTAGAACCTCCCCTCCATAATCAGTTACTTGTCCTTTTATACCACCATCATCAATAAAAATTCCTACATGTTCTGGAATTTCATCCTGTAATATCCACATCATCTGCGCCTGATATACTTCCACTGAGTTTGTAGCACCCTGTGGTAGTCTGTTCAACCTAAAGAGCCCAGATAGATATTCAAATTTAGTCAAGGATCTTGATGACATATCCAACTTGTGCTTGTCATATCCTCCCATTATATCATTAATCCATAAAATTCTCTTCCTGAAAAAGATTTCAAAAATTCCTCTGGCATTGGCGGCACCCCTTCATCCTTAACTGTAACCTTTTTCATCTCTCTCAAATCATTAACAACCCTTAAATTTCGATTATGCTTGACAACACAAAATACTAGACTTGATTGGCTAGACATTGATTGTTTGTAAAAGCCAGAAATTAACCTTTCACAAATTAGTTCTGTGTATTCTTCCCTTATTGCAGCTGGTATAGGAAATGATTTCTTTTTCCATGGTGCATGAGGTATAACTGGAATAATATAAGGTCTCTCATAAGAGTATTTAAATATGCCTCTTTCTTCTTTTGAAAATTCGATAGCTTTTTCTCTAAGTACCATAACCTGCAACAATAAATTCTTTTCTTCCTGTGACAACCAGTCCTCTGGTCCAAAGTTAATTATCTGAATTCTCTCTAAAGTTATCCTATTTTTATGTATAAATTCAGGCAGAAACTTTTTTAAGGTTGTGTCATACGGATTCCTTGATAGAACCGGTCTCTGCAATAAAGAGTTCAAATCCAGCATTTCTACATCTACTGGTTTATACTTTGATTCTAGACAGCTCCAGCTTCTGCCTTCATTACTTAATATTAGCCTTTTTCTAATATAACTTTAAGTTGTACCTAAATCACATTTTTGTCTTTTATTTTTAATATAAGCATAAAAATAACCAAAATCAAAGAAATTAAAAAGTCCAGGAACAATACATTCTATAGTAGTATTACCAAGATACCTATGAAGCCCCACTTTATGTATCCCTTCTTGGACTGACTGATCATTATCCAGGTTCCTCTTACTCTGAGAGATATTAATACCTAGAATACCAGCCTAAAACAAAAAATATTGGTGCAACCCTGGAAGACACCCATTTTCTTCCTCCTCACAAAACTCCCTTTCCTTCTCTAAACTCACAGATATAACATACTTAGTTTTTCAAACACCATCCTTAGGTGCTACCAAAACCGCTGTTACTGGAATTCCATCATCACCCATAATACTGATTCCTATAGCTTTATTTAAGCAATAATCTATTGTTGCTGAATAATCCATTAGAAATGGTGTTCCTAAAACTGGTTTAACTACACCCATAGCAACATAAAAATGTAGGTCTCTGACGCTCTTGAAAGCCGCGTTTTAACATATTCAGCTACCCCTATACCCAGTAACCTAACTCTTCCAATACCTGAAACAGTTCATTTTCCATTTTTAACGGGCAAAAATAAATCCACAGCATCCTCTGCTGAAACTACATTAATCTGAGAGCCAGTATTTACCAGCGCTCTGATCTGCTTCCCATTAATTGTAATCATTAAATATCCTAAAGGACCTGCATAATGTGGTACCCTTGGGAATCCCATAGTTGGTTGAAAAGAATTTTCTCCAAATTCAAACTAAGTGCAATCAGAAACTATTTGCTTCCTGCACATATCCACAATTCTATTTGCTACATCTGGCACTACTGCTGTCAGCACCCCCAATGAAACTGAAACCATAGCTTTCAAAAACTGTGCAACTAAATCCTCCACTTCTTAAGTAAAATTAAAGTTAACTGGAAGCAGAATCCTCTATTTTTGTTCAGTTACCTTTACTCCAGCTTTGGCCCTACCTGGTGGATTCTTTGGAGTATTTTTCTTGGCTCCTGGTACTCCTTCTGCTGGTACTGCTCTTTTATGAACAACCTCTGCCTCCTCTAATGGTTTCTCCTGAGCACACTGATCCATATCATAATCCATTTTGTTTTCAGAATCATCTTCCATTTGCACATCCTCAAGTGGCACTGGAGTATTATCCCTTGTAGTATAACCTACTTCCTCAATATCCTCAGGGTTTGCATACTTGGAGCCAGCCCTTCTTGGTCTACTAATAGCTGGTGGAGCCATCTTCTTATTTTTGGCTGAAAACATCTCCAACCGCTCTGTAGTGAGTGGTGCTGCAATTGTCCCCTCTTTGACCTTGAAATCTAAAACTTCACAAATAGCTGAAAAATATACTGATATTGAGTTCTTATTTTCAGGCTCCTTGCCCTTACTATACTTGGCCTCCATAGTTTTTTTATTAATATAATTGATGACTTTTTCTCACATCCCTCAATCCTTATCCATAACAAGTTTTGTTCCATCCTCTAGCATCATTGCTGTACCCTCTTCAAAAACAACTTTTTCTTCTTTACCTTTTTGAAGTGCATTACACCTCATCCTTGTATGACCTTCTTTACCACAGTAATAGCATATCATTGAATAAAATTGCAATGGTTGAGGGGTAAATCTGTGCTTGGGTTTAGCCGCTTCACTCAACTTCTTCTTCAACTTTTCAATTCTTGCCATTACAGAATTAGAATCCTGTGACTTTGCTTTAGCTTTTGGAGTTGACGCCAAAGAAGGTGATCCAGTACCAGGCAAAGCCTCTATTACCTCTACATTCTCCAAAGAAACCCTAATGGCTTGGTGCTCTACCTGACACAGCTTCATTTCTGCTTCCACAGCCATTTCCACTTCCTCCAACCCTGGATACTTATAATCTCCATTCCTCTTTCTGACCAGTTTCTCTTCATTATCAAGGCGCCATTTATACCAATCTTTGACCTCAGGTGCTAGTGCCTCACAAAACCAAGGTAATGACACACTAGTATCACTAAAATCCTCATTACTGACCAAATAATCTACAACCTGATCAAATTCTTGTTGGAAATTTTTAAAATCTTTAGGATCTCTGATACCCCCTCAAGCCTTTGCCTTATTCATCAAGACATCCAGGTCTTTAATTGTATACCTAGTCTCTTAAGTAAGTTTAGGCCATCTTTTTAACATTTGCGCTTTAACGCTGTCCAGTTGCATTTTTTGTGACCATCCAGTTCTTCTAGATCATCTTTACATTCATTTGAAACATAAAATACCACTTGATGCACCATATCATAATCTGATGCCCCATGTAATTCTACTGCTTGCTCAAACCTCCTCAAAAACTTTTGAGTGTTGATCCCTGTAAGTCACAAGCTTTCATCTTTACACCTAATAATTGTCAAAACCCCATGTGCTATTGAAACCATAGAATTGGAAGATTTTTCCCCCTCCTGAGTAACTTTAGATGTAGTAGCTGTAGGATCCATTCTACCTTTTTTTAACTACTATAATTATAAACAAAAAAAATGAGCACTAAAAGCTTATATCAACTATATTCTTTTTAATACAGCCCTACGCTATCCTCTGATAATGGCTAAATCCACTTATTGTAGACCCTACAACTCTTCCCTTGAAGGACTGGCTTTATAACATCCTTTTTTTGACAAAACCCTAAAAAAGAAAATAATAACCATACTTACAATCTAGATGTCACTGTTGGGACACCAATTGTAGAAAAAGAAAAGTTCTATAATACTAAGCTATAGACACAATTCTGAGATGGGTCAGTTCTCCTTTCTAGATCTAATTCTAAAAAGAAGCTCCTTCCACTCTAATATTTAAAGACAGTTAAATCAATTATTGTATGTCTGGTTATCTAAATTTTTTAAGGAGGATTAAGTAGGATAAATTTGTAGAGATCTTTTTAAAATAAAAGGGGAAATATATTTTAAAATATGCAATAAAACAGTTGTTTAGATCTATTCTCAGTAAGCACTAGTATTCTCAGTTACTCACTCTTGAAGTGCTTTATCTAATGCTATCCATACTGTAGCAATAAAATTACTCTACAGCACTACTTCTGGTATGCACAGCCAAAATGTACAAGAGAATAAAGTATATCTATTTCACCTTTTATTTAAAAGAAAATATCCACTTTTATTTATTTTCTAACTATTTTGATCTCCCCTCTATCATACTATTTACAATTTAGTGCTTATATAAATTTATATGATCAGCGCCCTTTTCCAATGTTTCCTTTCCCTATGGGTTTTCCTACCCAAGTTCAGCGCTAATACAAGCATATAAAAGGGTATCTAAGTATCTCATTAGTCTATGTATAATTGTTGTGTAAGTCTTGGTTCTAATAGAACCTGAAACTCCAATTTCCTGTCTATACCATACTCTTCCTGAGATTCCTAACTTAAATAATAGGTACTGTACTGCCTTCATACCTATTGTATAACCTATATATTCCACATGAGTCCCTGATAATGATGGAATCATCCAGGCTAAGTGATTTACTCCCTTATTTTGGATCTTACAGACTATCCATTGTTTGAGCACTACATTCTTTCCTTGACATGTTAATCATCTTTTTGGGTGAACACCACTCCTCCTAAAAAACATTATCCTTATCTTAGGTGTGATTCTTCATGCCATTTCTCATTGCTTTTTTTTAACTTCTTAGTATGCGTCTGGCCCTAACCATAGTTCACACAAGTACAGACCATACCCTTTAATCCTATATTCCAGATATACATTTCCATCTATTCTTTACTCACCACTGCTTGTGTATCTTTTATGCCCCTAAAAATTTGTGTACAGAGATTCTAACTTTCCCTGCACTTTGAATATTCCTTAGTTGCGCTTCCATAACCATGCTACATGACAACCCTTTTGTTTCACCTTTGAGAATTGAGCCTTTTTGCCGCATTACTGCAAGATGTGTACCACACCATTGACAGAAAATTCTTTTTTGAAGGGAGGATGTGGTACTTTAAAGATTATAATGGCGCTTTAAGTGGATGAAAATTATTTTTGGAAACTCATTTGGTAAAATACAGAGGTTATTTGGTGTATATGATGATTTTATAATGGAGAAAATGGGTTATTTAAATGCTTAGATTAAAACATTTATTTCAAGGTCAAAAATATTTTTCATGTGGTCAAAACTTATAAAAAAGATAGTCCAGGTTTTCCAGTGCCTTATGGAGTCTTTTTCCAAATTTTTCTGATTTTTCTAAAAACAATTTTTGAATTTTTTATTATTGTTAAATTATTTAGATTTGTTGAATTTTAGTTTAATAAATAGGGCTGCACAGGCTACAAAAGTTACTGGAAAATTTTGGTCAGATATGTAGCTATCATTCCTAATGTCTCTAAATTTTAAGATTATTTTTGGTTTTCTAAATGATTCCAAAAATCTGGACAATCTCCATGGGGATCTGTGGAGATCAGGAAAAGCTCTGGAGCACATCTTGAAGGGGAAATTAGGACATGTAACTGTATTATGCATAATTTGGCTGGTAAACTCTACTATATAGAGGAGACAAAAATTTAAACCTTAAAAATTAACAATGGATAATGCATTACAACAATTATATTAATATACAATTAAAGTTTTTTACCATATATTACAAATATCAACATTCTATAAATAATTACAATAATTTCACTCAAAAACTTATAAATATATAATTTTAGGGAACCATTGGAAAGGTATCATCATTAGTTCCTCAAATAAATATTTATTTCATAAACTGAAAACTCCCTAAAAACATAATAATTACAATCATTTAACTATCTTTTATCTGGTGTAACTTTTTATTGTATTTCAGTATATTTTCTTAACACAAAGATTAAAAAATATCTCAAAATGAAAAAATTCAAACAGGTATACAATTAATTCTCTTATAAATTGGACTAATAAGCTTATTTAACAAATAAATCACATTTACTTTAAAGGGAAAGGGTTGGAGAAGGAGAAGGAGAAGGAGAAGGAGAAGGAGAAGGAGAAGGAGAAGGAGAAGGAGAAGGAGAAGGAGAAGGAGAAGGAGAAGGAGAAGGAGAAGGAGAAGGAGAAGGAGAAGGAGAAGGAGAAGGAGAAGGAGAAGGAGAAGGAGAAGGAGAAGGAGAAGGAGAAGGAGAAGGAGAAGGAGAAGGAGAAGGAGAAGGAGAAGGAGAAGGAGAAGGAGAAGGAGAAGGAGAAGGAGAAGGAGAAGGAGAAGGAGAAGGAGAAGGAGAAGGAGAAGGAGAAGGAGAAGGAGAAGGAGAAGGAGAAGGAGAAGGAGAAGGAGAAGGAGAAGGAGAAGGAGAAGGAGAAGGAGAAGGAGAAGGAGAAGGAGAAGGAGAAGGAGAAGGAGAAGGAGAAGGAGAAGGAGAAGGAGAAGGAGAAGGAGAAGGAGAAGGAGAAGGAGAAGGAGAAGGAGAAGGAGAAGGAGAAGGAGAAGGAGAAGGAGAAGGAGAAGGAGAAGGAGAAGGAGAAGGAGAAGGAGAAGGAGAAGGAGAAGGAGAAGGAGAAGGAGAAGGAGAAGGAGAAGGAGAAGGAGAAGGAGAAGGAGAAGGAGAAGGAGAAGGAGAAGGAGAAGGAGAAGGAGAAGGAGAAGGAGAAGGAGAAGGAGAAGGAGAAGGAGAAGGAGAAGGAGAAGGAGAAGGAGAAGGAGAAGGAGAAGGAGAAGGAGAAGGAGAAGGAGAAGGAGAAGGAGAAGGAGAAGGAGAAGGAGAAGGAGAAGGAGAAGGAGAAGGAGAAGGAGAAGGAGAAGGAGAAGGAGAAGGAGAAGGAGAAGGAGAAGGAGAAGGAGAAGGAGAAGGAGAAGGAGAAGGAGAAGGAGAAGGAGAAGGAGAAGGAGAAGGAGAAGGAGAAGGAGAAGGAGAAGGAGAAGGAGAAGGAGAAGGAGAAGGAGAAGGAGAAGGAGAAGGAGAAGGAGAAGGAGAAGGAGAAGGAGAAGGAGAAGGAGAAGGAGAAGGAGAAGGAGAAGGAGAAGGAGAAGGAGAAGGAGAAGGAGAAGGAGAAGGAGAAGGAGAAGGAGAAGGAGAAGGAGAAGGAGAAGGAGAAGGAGAAGGAGAAGGAGAAGGAGAAGGAGAAGGAGAAGGAGAAGGAGAAGGAGAAGGAGAAGGAGAAGGAGAAGGAGAAGGAGAAGGAGAAGGAGAAGGAGAAGGAGAAGGAGAAGGAGAAGGAGAAGGAGAAGGAGAAGGAGAAGGAGAAGGAGAAGGAGAAGGAGAAGGAGAAGGAGAAGGAGAAGGAGAAGGAGAAGGAGAAGGAGAAGGAGAAGGAGAAGGAGAAGGAGAAGGAGAAGGAGAAGGAGAAGGAGAAGGAGAAGGAGAAGGAGAAGGAGAAGGAGAAGGAGAAGGAGAAGGAGAAGGAGAAGGAGAAGGAGAAGGAGAAGGAGAAGGAGAAGGAGAAGGAGAAGGAGAAGGAGAAGGAGAAGGAGAAGGAGAAGGAGAAGGAGAAGGAGAAGGAGAAGGAGAAGGAGAAGGAGAAGGAGAAGGAGAAGGAGAAGGAGAAGGAGAAGGAGAAGGAGAAGGAGAAGGAGAAGGAGAAGGAGAAGGAGAAGGAGAAGGAGAAGGAGAAGGAGAAGGAGAAGGAGAAGGAGAAGGAGAAGGAGAAGGAGAAGGAGAAGGAGAAGGAGAAGGAGAAGGAGAAGGAGAAGGAGAAGGAGAAGGAGAAGGAGAAGGAGAAGGAGAAGGAGAAGGAGAAGGAGAAGGAGAAGGAGAAGGAGAAGGAGAAGGAGAAGGAGAAGGAGAAGGAGAAGGAGAAGGAGAAGGAGAAGGAGAAGGAGAAGGAGAAGGAGAAGGAGAAGGAGAAGGAGAAGGAGAAGGAGAAGGAGAAGGAGAAGGAGAAGGAGAAGGAGAAGGAGAAGGAGAAGGAGAAGGAGAAGGAGAAGGAGAAGGAGAAGGAGAAGGAGAAGGAGAAGGAGAAGGAGAAGGAGAAGGAGAAGGAGAAGGAGAAGGAGAAGGAGAAGGAGAAGGAGAAGGAGAAGGAGAAGGAGAAGGAGAAGGAGAAGGAGAAGGAGAAGGAGAAGGAGAAGGAGAAGGAGAAGGAGAAGGAGAAGGAGAAGGAGAAGGAGAAGGAGAAGGAGAAGGAGAAGGAGAAGGAGAAGGAGAAGGAGAAGGAGAAGGAGAAGGAGAAGGAGAAGGAGAAGGAGAAGGAGAAGGAGAAGGAGAAGGAGAAGGAGAAGGAGAAGGAGAAGGAGAAGGAGAAGGAGAAGGAGAAGGAGAAGGAGAAGGAGAAGGAGAAGGAGAAGGAGAAGGAGAAGGAGAAGGAGAAGGAGAAGGAGAAGGAGAAGGAGAAGGAGAAGGAGAAGGAGAAGGAGAAGGAGAAGGAGAAGGAGAAGGAGAAGGAGAAGGAGAAGGAGAAGGAGAAGGAGAAGGAGAAGGAGAAGGAGAAGGAGAAGGAGAAGGAGAAGGAGAAGGAGAAGGAGAAGGAGAAGGAGAAGGAGAAGGAGAAGGAGAAGGAGAAGGAGAAGGAGAAGGAGAAGGAGAAGGAGAAGGAGAAGGAGAAGGAGAAGGAGAAGGAGAAGGAGAAGGAGAAGGAGAAGGAGAAGGAGAAGGAGAAGGAGAAGGAGAAGGAGAAGGAGAAGGAGAAGGAGAAGGAGAAGGAGAAGGAGAAGGAGAAGGAGAAGGAGAAGGAGAAGGAGAAGGAGAAGGAGAAGGAGAAGGAGAAGGAGAAGGAGAAGGAGAAGGAGAAGGAGAAGGAGAAGGAGAAGGAGAAGGAGAAGGAGAAGGAGAAGGAGAAGGAGAAGGAGAAGGAGAAGGAGAAGGAGAAGGAGAAGGAGAAGGAGAAGGAGAAGGAGAAGGAGAAGGAGAAGGAGAAGGAGAAGGAGAAGGAGAAGGAGAAGGAGAAGGAGAAGGAGAAGGAGAAGGAGAAGGATGGAGGAGATCTGAGTTAGGCATGAAATATTATCAAAAAAATAAATAAATTGGGATTGTGTGCAGTCACTTCATGGTTTGTATTCTTGTATCAAAAACTTTCATAATTGGAGGAAAAGAGTTTGTTCAGTTGAGTGAATAGAGAAAGGTAATAGTGAGTAATGAATGCTAATACTACAATAAAAATTGTATGAACTTCTATTCAACCTTGATCTGTGTGCCACAAAATACTACAGTTTTTTAAAAACCCATGTTGAATTTCCAGTCAAAATATCTTCAAAATAAAGTCCCAATTTTGATACCCATTAATATGAAAAAAAAGAGAAATTGTCTTCAGTGGAGAAGTGCAGAAAGTGTGATATTAAAATATTATTTTTGGAGTTGAAAATATCCAAAGCAAGGAGAAATCAACAACAATTTGCAAACTAAAACTAAAAAATATATTTCAAAATATTTATAAGATTTAGCACCAGGTAATTAAGGCTTTAGGATGATCTGTGTGCCACAAAATACTACAGTTTTTTAAAAACCCATGTTGAATTTCCAGTCAAAATATCTTCAAAATAAAGTCCCAATTTTGATACCCATTAATATGAAAAAAAAGAGAAATTGTCTTCAGTGGAGAAGTGCAGAAAGTGTGATATTAAAATATTATTTTTGGAGTTGAAAATATCCAAAGCAAGGAGAAATCAACAACAATTTGCAAACTAAAACTAAAAAATATATTTCAAAATATTTATAAGATTTAGCACCAGGTAATTAAGGCTTTAGGATGCAGTGGACAGAAAGGACAGAGGGGAGGCAAGGACACAAGGACTAAGAGAGTAGAAATGGACAAAAGACTTAATAGACATGAGTAGAGAGGGATTTAAGTAAGAATGTTAATAATAATAAATAAAATAAATATAAAAGGAAAAAGGATGGATGAGGACTTGTGTTGGGATTCCTCATCCATATGTGCTCTATGAAGTATCACCAAGTTAGGTCAGAATTGTAAATGTGACAGTACATATATGGGGATATATATATATATGTATGTATATATTAATATGTAAATATATATTATCTATTCAATAATTTAACCTTTACACCCTCCTTTGATCAAGACAGAAATGATGAAAAATTTAACATATTAAGAAATTTAAAATGCTTTGGTCTAGACAAATATTTAGTTAAGACATCTGAAACCATTTTAGTTGAGCGGGTATATCCTATGGAGAATTAGCCATTATTTACTTGCTCACACAACCAGCATACTTTGTTATTAATATGTCTGGTTTGATGTTGATATAGAGGATTGAGAGCTAAATTAATTCCTCCTTGATTGTCACACATAAGAATTGATTTATTGAGAGGAAGTGAAAAATTGTTGAAGAGTTCCTTGGTCCAAAATAGGTCTTAACCACATTCTTTTATTGAATAATATTCAGATTTTAAGGTAGAGAGTGCAACAGATTGTTGCTTACATGAGCGCCAACTTATCAAGCCAAGATGAAGAACAAGAGTACCTGAGGTTTACTTTGAGTCAGTAGCTTTGTTGTAGTTGGCATCTTCAAAGCCCATTAGAGTGCCTATTTAAGCATTAGAAACGTTCCCAAGTTTTAGATGATAATTTTTTGTTAGTTTAAGGTATCAAAGAATGTGATAGAATGCTTGGATTTGTTTGTCAGAAGGTTGATTGAGGAATTGAGAAAGTGTGGAAGCAGCATACGCTAAATCAGGGCAGGTACATAGTACCTGATATTTAAGAAGGCTAATTGCACTTCTATAGTTGAATGAATGGGTCAATTCATTAGATGTACTTGTTGTGAAATGTGAATTTGGGACCAAGGGGGTGGTGACAGTTCGGCAGTCTTGAAAATTAAATTCATTAAGTAATTTAGTTATGTATAGTTCTTGAGATAAACTGATAGTTTTGTTAACTTGATCTCTAACTGTTTTCATACCAAGGACACATTTTAGTTCCCGTTGGTGGTCTATGTCAAATAATTCAGAAATTTTGTTTTTGAAATGTTGAACTGAAGGGCCAGAAAATATCAAATTGTCTACATGAATAAACACATAACATGGTTAAGAGGAGTCATTGTTGATGAAAAGACAGGAATTGGCTTTGCTAGACTTGAAACCAATATTAGTGAAAAAACCTGACAGTTTGTGATACCAACATCTTGGACTTTATTTGAGTCCATAAAGAGATTTCTTCAAATGGAGGCAGAGATTGTAATTTTGAGGAGTATAGCCACTAGGGAATCTGAGATATAGGTCTTCATCTGGTTCTCCATGGAGAAAGGCTTATTTCATGTCCATTTGATGAAGTTTCCAGTCTTTATATGCTGCAAGACCGAGTAGGAATCTTAAGGTGTTCAATCTTCTGGTTGGGGCATAGGTTTCATTGTATTCAATCCCCTCTATCTGGGAGAATCCTTGAGCACACAATCTTGCCTTATATTTTATTATGTTTCCTTCTGAATCTTTTTTTTGTTTGAACATCTAAGTGGTACCTAGCAAGTGATTATTAGATGGTAAAGTTGACTCCTCCCATACATTATGTTTGTCTATGCTGGCAAGTTTGTTGTTGATGGCCTTAAGCCACTTGTCACTCTCTGGAGAGTTGATTGCTTTGTAAAAGTTCTTTGCAGTGTTAAAATGAGTAACTATCATATTGAAATGCTTGGTTCTACACTTTGAGGTTAGTATATTAGATGTGTCAATAGAAGAGTTTATCCCTTTGGCAGGACAAGTGTTTTTATCAATGTAGGCGTAATGTTTTGGAGCAGTTAGGGGTTCAACAGGGGTTTAATCAGAGGTGTTAATTTCAGGGATAGTTGATTCATTGACAGGCTCTGGGTAGGTAGCTGTTGGTTGATCACTTGGGAATTCACTTTCAGGAGTATGACTGTTTGTTATAGTCTTGGTGGGTATGGAGATGTATTCTAAATTGGGAAAAATAAGAGTTTCTACTGAATTTCCCTTGGATATTTGATGATCTAGGGAAAAATTATTCAAAACTTTCACATTGTGAGTAATTAATATGGCGTCAGTACTTGGTGAATAAATTCTGTAATTAGTATGTCCCTCACAATAACCAATAAAAATCCCTTCCTCTCCACTTGGGCTAAATTTACCATCTTGCTTATGCTTTTGTTGGTATTAGATCACATCAGAGCCAAAGGTATGATATTTTTTTGGAAATTTTAACTTTGCCATTATACCAAGCGTCCCAAGGAGTTGTATGTTAAGCTAAGGCTGAAGTCGGTAAGATGTTAAGGAGGAAAGTTGCAGTAGTAACCACTTCAGACCACCAGTGAGAATCCAGTCCAGATTCAATTACTAGGTGTTTTGCCTTTTTGACTATAGACCAATTTCCTCTTTCAGCAATTGAATTTTTCTGAGGAGAGTGAGGAACAGATTGGAGATGAAGAATCCCTTTGTTTTTGAGTAAGTTTTTCATGGCATTGCTGGTGAACTCCCCACCACTGTCAGTAATTAAATATTTGATTGAATGAGAGAGTTGATTCTCAACAAGTAGTTGATTTTCATGAGATTTATCATAAGTTTTAGATTTCAGAGTGAGAAAGTAGGTGTGAAAAAAGCGTGAGTGTCCATCCACTATTTGAAAGAGATAGGACTTCCCTCCTTTAGATTCGGGAGTGATAGGACCACATAGGTCCATATGAATGACATCCAAAGGATTTTTGGGAGTTGGGAAAGTACCAGAATAGGGTAACACATGAGATTTAGCTAATGCAAATGTTTTACAGCTGAAGTTAGCAAAGTTCAAACCTGGATAAAGTCTTCCCATAGTTTGATTACTTGGATGGCCATATATCTGATGGAGTATTTGAAGATTTATATCACTGTTGGTGGTGATATTACATATTGAAGGATTAATTAGTGAGAAGGTGATGATACATCCACTGATAGAACACTCAACATGAGTGGTGTTTTTATACTTGATTTTGAAGATGCTGTCCTCCTTGAATAGGCTCCAACCATCAAGAAGAAGGTTAATGGCAGAAATAAGGTTAGCTTTGACAGAAGGTACATTGAGTGCATCCTCTATATTAAAGATGTGGCCGTATGATGAAGATAAAGTTATGTTGCCTTGACCAAGGGCTAGTAACTTGTCTCCATTTTCCATTGACAGAGTTAATTTTCATGGTTTATGTCAGTGTATATAGTATATAAGTATGATTTAATAGTATTTATCAATGGTCCTACTGCTTATTTATAAATTATTTAGTGACTAAACCTCAGGGGAAAACTAATAAAATAGTTATACTCAACTAAAACTCACAATACTTGGATTAAATGCATGCTAGTGGTGGAAAATAGATAAATAGAATATAGTTATAGCTTATATAATGATAATATCAATTTATAAAGGCTTTATAATGTATTTCTGAATGATAATAATTGTATTTAAATGTTTGATTTAATTTTGGTAAGTAAGTGATGTCTAATAACCCTCAAAATCCTCCCTTACTTATACCAAAATCCACTGGAGTGCACAGACCTTAAATCCAGATGATGTCACTGCTATCCTTGGAAATTACAGCACTGTGAGGGACCATCACCTCCCCATGGCGTCCACTTCAAGAAGATTCAACACCCAGAGCTCCAGTAAGGACCCTCCATCACAATTAATTATAACACAGACTCATACCATAAATCAAAAATCCAGATAAAAGTGGATACCATAAAGAAACAGGTAAAATAACTAATCCAAAAGGTATAAAATTAAACCCAAAGCATATAAAGGAAAAAAATTAAATGTCCAAGCCCCCAATAACATCCCCAAGCATCTATATTAACCCAGAAATGACCTCCCAACCCATAAATCTGTGAATATCCATCAAAGGAAACAGATTAAGTTGTCCAAACTGAGTACATGCACCTGAAATAGATGTGTATGCTTCTGTAGACATTGTGAATCCACTGAACACATACATATGACCTAAAATAAGCAGAAAAACAAAGGTTATAGGCTATTAAGAGGCTAAAACCCACTTATAGACCTAAATATACATAATATACTGCATATTTCACTGAATATGAGATTTATGTATACATATAAGCTTATGTATGTCAATAATTACTTAATATCACTTAAGATAAATATATTATGACTCCATTAACACCTTAATAAGTATTATTATGATATGGATAAGCTATTTAAACTACTATAAGTTATATAATAGTGTAATAATTATATTTATATGCATTATAAACATATATAAGTGGTTTAACCTTATTTTTAAGATATAAGCTTAATGTATTTAAGGTTATCTAATTTTAAACATAAGAATTTCTCAGTCCTGGAGATACCTAGGCTGACAGT
The DNA here is from genome assembly GCA_030280995.1 of Hemileia vastatrix. Lineage (NCBI taxonomy): Eukaryota > Fungi > Basidiomycota > Pucciniomycetes > Pucciniales > Zaghouaniaceae > Hemileia > Hemileia vastatrix. The sequence continues at coordinate 18,164,140 of JASXTE010000007.1, forward strand.
TTATATGAAGAGAAGAATTGTAAGGTGTTGAATATGGAGAAAGATGCGCCACTGGCCAGGATGGTGTGATTGAGTGGAATATCAGAGAATACTGATAGTGAATTAGTGTTGTTAATGTCCTTGTTCTCTCATTCCTTTTTTTTGTTTTAGGTATTCATTACACTTTTCATGATGAAGTCAAAAGAAGGTAGCCTCTGAGTGAGGTGCTAATGGGTTGTGTTTTCCCTTAGAACATTGATTCTTGGTCCTAAAGTCCATAGCTAGAACTGTCCCAGAAGTAGAATTTGTGGAGTTGCATGCCTTCCTTCTAATGACCTCGGTTTCAATATCACCAAAGATGCTCTCAATAGTTGCTTGTTGATTGGTGATGTCATATTTGCTGAGGATAATGGAAGCAAAAGTTTGGTACAACTCGGGTAGTAAATTGAGCACATAGTTTGCCATGATGTACAATAAAATTTTCTCTTTGAATAATTCTGGGGCAACTTCCTGAAGTATTTTCATTTTACTTCTAAAATCATCCATAGCTTCCAAGATATTACTTTTGGAGAATTTTATTTTAAATAACTAATTCACGATATATGAGCAATTCTGGCTAGATTTTGAGGCATAATGATTTTTAATGCATTTCCACAAGGCAGCCAGTTCCACAGCATCATTGGCCAGTATGAATTTGTGTTGGTTGGCACAATCCATGAACATCTTAATGATAGTGTTAGTTTGTTGTTGGCAGATGTTAAAGATAGATAGAAGTTCTGGATTGGTAGGAACTGGGAAATTCTCATTAAGAAACTGGTCCAGGTTTTGTACAGTGAGTGCATATTTTAAGTCAGTCTTACAGGAGCTATAATTCTTGTCATTTAACTTTTCAATGCCTTTTATTTCAGAATAATTGGCCGTATCTTGAAGTTAGGAGAAGTTAGGAGGAGCAGATGGTTTGGCCATGGCAGTGTGAGTTGAAGAAGACTCTGGATCAGGTGATTCCCTAAGGGAGAATGGAGTATTGGGTGCTTCCAGCTTTGCTTAAGAATGCAGGGGCGCTGGGCCCATAACCTTGATAAGATTTAGCACCAGGTAAGTAAGGCTTTAGGACACAAGGACTAAGAGAGTAGAAATGGACAAAAGACTTAATAGAGATGAGTAGAGAGGGATTTAAGTAAGAATGTTAATAATAATAAATAAAATAAATAGAAAAGGAAAAGGAAAAAGGATTGATACATTTCTGTAGTAGAGCATACGTACAAGTTTACCTGATAAGATTTAGCACCAGGTATGTAAGGCTTTTGGACGTAGTGGACGGCAAGGACACAAGGACTAAGAGAGTAGAAATGGACAACAGACTTAATAGAGATTAGTAGAGAGGGATTTAAGTAAGAACATTAATAATAATAAATAAGATAAATAGAAAAGGAAAAAGGATGGATGCATTGCTGTAGTAGAGCATATGTACAAGTTTACCTGATAAGATTTAGCACCAGGTAAGTAAGGCTGTAGGACGCAGTGGATGGCAAGGGCACAAGGACTAAGAGAGTAGAAATGGACAAAAGACTTAAGAGAGATGAGTAGAGAGGGATTTAAGTAAGAACGTTAATAATAATAAATAAAATAAATAGAAAAGGAAAAAGGATGGATGAGGACTTGTGTTGGGATTCCTAATCCATATATGCTCTATGAAGTATCACCAAGTTAGGTTAGAATTGTAAATGGGACAGTACGTATATGGAGATATATATATATATGTATGTATATATTAATATGTAAATATAGATTATCTATTCAATAATATAACCTTGACAAATATGAATCAAAAAAGGCAGGTTAGAGCCAGGGTGTATATTAGTACAATAATATTTTCAGAGAAAGAGGGGAACTATAGGGAGCCTATAATTTATGTAAACGCATTACAAACGTGACATAATCTTGACTGACCTGTTGGATCTAGCAGGATTTATCACATCCACTCTTTTCCTATTAGGAGGCTTCTCAGGTTTTGGTAGAAAAGTTTCGAAAACCATTAGCTTTGGCAAGGAAAGTTCAATCAGCAATCCAACCGACGACTGATTTTCTTCAAAAAAAAAATAATCACCACCGAACAAATATTTCCCGTAATAGCGGGAAAAACTCTATGAGGTAATGTAAGTAATTGAAACTCAAAGGCATAAACTTTGAAAAATAATTTACCCATTGTGCTGAATCATTCCACCAAAAATTGAAAAAAATCATTACTTGAATCAATACAATGGTCAATGAATGGTTAGCTGCTCACTTACCCACATGCAGTAGTACACCAACAAGTTGATTGTGTTCATTTTATGTGGGACTTCCAGAACGTTGAAGCCTGAAGAGTAGAAAGTTTAAAACAAATTTTTTTAACTCAATTTTCTAAATATTTACCCACAAATCAAATATGCGGAAATAGTATATGCTAATGCCGCGATTATTTGAACTAATATTCCTGCTCGCAGAATAAATATATATCTTTTCAATTGGCTGTGGTAAGTAATCATCTCAGCTTTAGGATTTTGCCGGCCTATGAATTTACTTAATTTAATCAATGGAATCGTCTCAAGTGTTGTTGCCCAATATTTTATTTTCTCTGCAAAGCTTTTCTTTACTTTATCCTCAGTAGAGTCGAATGGTAATATCATGGCGTGTGATGTCACACTTATACTTGTTACAGCATCATGGAGAGTTATTGCGTCTTCTACCGACTTCAAATGGGACCGATAAATGTCCAAAAGGGATATGTATATCCAGATCAAAGCCACTAGAATGGAAGAACCCAAAATAAAATGACTAGCTGCCAGTATGCGTAGAAATTTCAGAATTTGGGTATGTTCAGCCACGAGCCCTATCAGCCTTACGACCAGCTTGGATAGAATGTCTTGCTGGCTGATGTCTGAACCACGATCTAGCGCAATGACTTGTTTTTTTATTTCTTTTTCATACACGATCCATTCATTGTCAAGCTTCGTCAGAGTTTTGATTATCATGAATGATGGCACGAGTGGTATTAAAATTACGAGCGCGAAACTTAAAATGAGTGTGAAATTGTATAATCGAGGTTTCATGAAGCGTGATTTGTACTGGTGGGTGATTCCCGAATTCGATGCAACTTGTTTAGACACTATAGTCCAAATATATCCCCAAACTAGAGGGGATATTTTTGATTAACATAGATTTTGAATGGAGTAAAAGAAAATCACTCGCCAAAACTCAATCCAGTCCATTCAATAAAGGCAAAGCTACAAATGAGGGCTGATAGAGGCACAAATGACTGACATGATGTTAGTGTGCCATACATTATCGCAGCGCCTAGAAAATGTTCTGTTAGTGATATTAATATTCAAAAAGAACGTGAACTTACATATATTTGTCAAAGCACCAAATAAGGCTGTAGATCTTCCAACGTTTATAATGATATACCCCGAAGTTTTGAAGATTAAAAGATTAAATGATCCAGTGGTGTGGATTTTTTTCCAGGCACAAGCTACAAAGAAGATGAGTCCAATTATTGCAAGGACATTGATAGTTAGTAACAATCTTCTTGCGGGTCGGGACACATGAATAATAATCAATAATTCAATTCTTTCTCTCAGGATTTCCCACTGGTTTCCATCATGTAAAAAATTATATGTAGTGGGCATTCTCTGCTTGTCTATATCGATGAACGTTGACATTAGAAGTTGTAGATTTTGTGCGCTTAGGCAATAGTGGTTTTTGGTTCAAAATACAGCTTTGAAATATTGACGTTATCGTAAAAAAAGGAAGATGTTTTTAAGTTGACAATCAATTTAATGTTCAAGAACTTCAGCTAATGCAGGAAAACTTGCGGCTCTGACAAAAAAATTAAGTTTTATCAACCTTTCTTACATAGGCTGTAGCAGGGTCAATTTCGCAAAATGCCAATTATCGTCGCTTTCCCTTTCATTAATTATTTTCTTCTTTCGAAGCTCATTCTATGAGTTGTGTGACAAACGGGCATTTTTTCTTCACAGATTATTGACTATGTGAAATTTTTGTATTGGTCAAATAGTTAATAAGTAACAAGCATGATCAATTAATACCGATTTTTAATAAAAATTGATAACTTTAATCCTCTAGATGAAAGAGTACAAAAAATACACAGTAGTACAGCCAAGTCACAAAAGCTTGCGGAATTTTCGACGAAAAAATCAAAGTTGTTCTCACCAAAAAATGATTTGCCTATTCAAAAGTGTCGGGGATCGGGCAGGGGTACTTCTTTTTGAATAGGCAAATCATTTTTTATTGGCGAAACTTTTATTTTTTCGTCAAAAATTCAGCAAGCTTTTGTGACTTGGCTGTATGACTTGTCGAATATATAATCAGTGTATTTCACAGGTAGAATGTTTCCTTAATCGAGGCTTCGGTCCATTACAGGCTAGGAAACATTCTCACATAATCGAGGCTTTGGTTCATTACAAGTTGTTGATTGGAATTATTCTACACGTTTACATTATCCGTGAGAGTGAGAAATAAGGCATTAGTTCCAATAAGGCTGTAGATTTTGTGAGCTTTCAAATGAGAAAATTCCTGGTTAGCTATAAGAGATGTGTTGGCGACTTATTGATGAGCCACCCTAAACTCAATTGTAACGGGACGTAACACTAACAGGAGTGGGAAAATTAGCAAAAAGCGGTATAGATATAATCAACCAAATTGCTGAATGAGTAGAAAGGGCTCTCCAGAACGCACTGGGGGTAAAATTTATTGGGACTGGCGCAGATGGTGTTAGGTTTAGAATAGTGAGAGCCGCAACTGCGGCCTTCTATGTAAGTAGACTGTGCACGCGAGTCCCCTCTCTTCATTTTGACAACGAGTGAAGAGAGCGAGCTTACCATTGGGGCTTTGGGATTTGGGTGCACAGGGCATTACAGATGGTAGTTCTCGGGAAATGTTATTAAAATGCTTGATTTTCATTATCTAGTTTTATATTCAGTGGGAGTAAAAATATTGCGGACATTTTTTAATTTGGAATTTCTTAGAAACTTGGCAGACAACCACCATGAAACAAAACATTACTCTCTTTCAGATGGACACCTTTTTAACAGTAACCAGAAGACATGTATATTGCTGCGTAGAAGTCAATAATAAAAATGATAAATATATACAGCTATTTGAAAAAAGCTTGTTGTGTTTTTGCCTTCCATCTGCCATGGATGATCTGTATCATAGTAATAAGATTATACTTAAATTACTGAGCTTACTAAAGACTGACTTGTAACAATCATAAGATCAACCTTATCATCTGTAACTAATGACATGTGTATATAAACTGTTTCTTAACTTACATTGAAGTATGAAATTATATTGATTATAAATCATTTACATCGTATTTGCACATTCCTTTTGACATCTCTTGTCTGTAAGAAGGAGTACAAGCGCTACACCATCCACCGCCAAAAACATAAGTTTAGGTCGCTTTTGGAAGGGGATGAGGAGCAAAAAAAGAGAAAGGTTTTTCCAAATAGCTTTAAAAGCATAAAAAAATCATCGGGGGGGGGGGGAAACTGTGTCACATTTGTGTTTCAAGTGTCAATGTCCCGCGCACAAAATGTGACATTGAGTCTAGAAATATAACATGACAATAAGGACCCACATCATGTCACATTATATTACAGGAATTGATGACTTTCAGTAAAAGGAGACCTAGGATTTAGCACTATGTGGCATTTTATTGCTGGACATTGGCCCCAGAACTTGAAATGTGACAGTTTTGCCTGCACGCCCTAAGAGCATCTCTACTCGTTGCATCAAATTATCAGTAAGTATTTTCATATTACTGAGTCTTTGTTTACTGATCTGCATGCAACCCCAGTTGTATCAAGTAAATCTCAATTAACTCAATATTTTCAAAATATTCATCACTCGTGTTTTTTGTTTGGCAACAGCAACTCTTCTCTAAACACAATGTGACCTTCTACACATTCCACATCTCAATTGAAGTTTCTCATGGATCTACACAGATACTACATTCTTGAGGAATTCCATTCAATTGAAGAGGAAGAACTAATAGGGGGTATCAATGTTCAGGGATCCACAATTAGGGATCAGGAACTTTTTTTTTCCAGGATCAGACATTATTAATTGCGGAAGATTTTTATCCACTAGCCCTGGGGCTAGTGGATAAGGAATCCATGATAATGCATTATCCCGCCTCTTATACCCCAATTTCCATTCCTAATTCCTGATCCCAAACTCATCTCATCCATGATGGATTTGCAAGAAAGTCACATGACTCCTAATTGCTGATGCCATCCTTAAGTCTTTCCTCACTCTATGCTACTTAATTTTGGTGGCAAACACTTAAGTTTTTTTTCTATCTATACACCCCAACTGCACATTTGGCAGTGAATTCCCACTTCCCTCATCACATAACCCTTCCACCGGGAACAATGAAACACCTCTCTACTAGGAAGCTACTTCACTCAACAATGAATGCTATTACTTTTCTTTTAGTTCTTTACTATAAATCTGACTCTGATTTGGAAGATGCTTAGGCATATATGTGTTTTCTTTCCAAAAATGTTACATCATCACCAAGGGGCCAAATCTTTATCATGATCCCCAATATGATCTGGCCTCTATTCTCAACATTCATCATTTAAACTTCACCCGATTCTTTCTTCAAACTTTATCAACTCATCTCCGATCATCCTATCTTTCATAACAATTCCCATAACAAACAGCGTAATCCTGCCATCCAACTTGCTGTTGCACTATGTCGCTTTGGCTCAAATGGAAATGGTGCTACTGTAAGATGTTTGGATAATCTCTTTAACATAGGATATGGTACCGTGATATTATACACCAAGTGCTGTATGATTGCTGTCAAGGGGTATTTTGGTCTAGAAGATTTATTCGAGGTTTATAAGAGGATTTTAAGTGGATTATTGGACTTTCAAAGGCAAGGTACATATTTTCTTAATCTACTTGATTGTTTTACTCAAATTAATAAGAGGTAAATTTTAATATTATTATAATTTATATCTTTTAGAGTTATGGTGATGTAAATACTAATGGTTATAAATAATAGTAATAAATTTATTTAACTAATGTGTTCTAAAAAGTTTGTATGGTAAGTAAGGAATGAATCAAAAGGACAAAAAGGAAGGGCCTTTTATAGGCAATATGTGAGAGAAAAGAACACGGAATTTACATCTCCTAATAAAAGAGTGTGAGAGGAAAAAACTTAATTTAAGAGAGTATGTGAAATAATATAAGTAAGACTAAATAGTGCGTAAATAAAAGTATTTATTTTATTTGAAATAATCTCTGAACCCTTTGGTCCATCACATTTTAGTGTAAGAACATTTGATTTGAAATATTGAATCAATAAAATTTAATTAAAGGAATTTGAAAAAGTATTTTTTTCTTTTTATAATTTTATATATTTTTTAATACTAATTCTTATTCCCATCTCATCTGTATTATTGAGCACTGTGTTTGGGAGTAAAAATATATATGGGACAAGTACTTATTTTTATTAATTATCTAGAATACTTAGTGTACTTAGCTAGTTAATTGTAAGCAATACATAAGTATTTAATAAATAATTAATTATTAATAAGGATCTAAAAGGCGTGGCTTCACTTCATTAAGATAATCAATTATTTTACTGGGTAAGTCTAGTAGCCTGGCTGACACTCCCTCACTCTAAAAAAAAACAATAAAAAAAATTCTATGATTTTTTCTTTTTATACTTTTTTAATAGAGTAGGAAGATTAGATATCTCCTTCCCAGGTATCCAAGAATCATATTCAGATAATTTATTCTTGAATCTCAATAAGTATTCTGTACATTTTTCAGCAGTGACAATTCTGTCATTCAGAATTTTTTCAATTTCTGCTGTTTCAGTGATTTCATTTGGGGTTTTCTTTGGTCTTCCCCTCCTTTTTGGAAATAAATCACTATTGGATGTGTAAGGTTTCAGAAGAGATATTGGAAAAACAGGATGTTTTCTGTCATATGGAGAATACAAAATAACCTCAACTGCATTATCTCCAATCATTCTTCTGACAACAAATGGACCAACAAATGGGTCTTTCAATTTGTTATTACCTTGTAAATTGAAGTGGACTGTAGAAATCAACACTTCATCACCCTTTTTAAAATTGTATTCTTTATGGGATTTGTCCCATCTCTTCTTCTCATATTCAAATGATTTTTCAATACATTTTTGAGCATGATTTCTGCAAAGTTGTTGCATTTGAAGAAAAGATTTATACCAGGATGTATATCCAATTTAGGTATTTTGTTATTGAGAATTTGGGCAGGAGTATTTGGAAAATATTCAAGCCAGATCTCAAAAGGCTTTCTTTGAGTAACAGAATGAACAGTGCTATTATAAACAAATTCAAACCCAGAAGTAAAGTAACCCAATCATGAGTGAATCTATCATTATCTTTATACTCAAGGCCAAAGGCACAATACCTTCTAATCATGTCCTCTAAAGTCTGAATCATTCTTTCAGCTAAGCCATCAGTCTGTGGATGATGGGCAGTAGAAAGTTTCAGATCACAACCACAAACATCCATCAGAGACATCCGAAATTCAGAAGTAAATTTGGGGTCTCTGTAAGAGATTATGGCTTTAGGAAAACCAGCAGTATTAAACATATGAGACCACAATAAGAAAGCTAATTCTTTAGTGGAAACATACTTGTGGGTAGGGATAAATTTACACATTTTTGTGAATCTGTCCACAATAACCCAACAAGAGTTATAACTGTCTTTACCAGCAATAGGTAATCCTGTTACAAAATCCATGTTTATTATTTGCCATGGTGCATCCAGAGGTTCAATATGTTACATTAATCCAGCTCTCTTACCAGTTAATCTTTTTGATTTTTGGCAAGAATCACAAGATTCAAGATATAATTTGGTGTCCTCAGACATATTAACCAACCAAGCAGTGTTCTTAATTATGATCATTGTTTTTTCAAGATCAAAATGTCCAGCTAATATGTCATCATGACAAATTTTCAAAATGATTTCTTTCATAGAAGGAGGAATAACAATGACAATACTCAACTTTCTTCTATAATATAGATATCCTTCATCAATTGAAAATTTACCTTTTTCCAAAGCTTTTTGGTACTTTGGTGGAAGGGTTTTAATTAATGCTTGTATTGAAGCATTCTTTGGATCATTTAATATGGTGCATAACTTTTTTAAGTCAGTGTCCTTATCATATGAATCCAGAATAAGCTGTAATAGTTCTTCCTCCATATCAACCACATATATTCCATGAATATGAATCATTTCATCCTCAGGATCATAAGCAGGATTAGAGTCATCATTTGGTAAAGGTAACCTTAATAAAATGTCCACATTTGAGTGAACAATACCAGCCCTGTGAATAATTGTCATTCTCCCTCTGTACTCTTGAACAGCTAACTGCCATCTAAACATATGTCTGTTAGGTGTTTTCAAGTTTAAAAGGGATTTAACTGCACTGCAGTCAGCGACAAGTTCAAATTTCTGGTCATCTAGGTAATAATGTAGATTTTATAGAGCCCACAATACAGCTAAACATTCCAATTGAGTAGCACCATATTTCAATTCACTATTTCTCAAGGTTCTTGAAATATAACAAATTACTACTTCTGATACTTTATCATTCATCACTTGTTTTTGATGGAGGGAAGCACCCAGACCAATAAAACTGGCATCAGTGTATAAAACAAATGGCTGATTAAAGTCAGGTAAAGAAAGAATAGGTACTGACATCAAACAGTGTTTCATAGTGTCAAAAGCTCTTTGTCTTTCAGTATTCCAAACAAAAGCAACATCCTTTCTAGTTAATTGGGTAAGGGGTAAAGCTATGACTTGTTAATTTTTAATATACTGTCTATAGTATCCACACATTCCCAAAAAACTCTGTAGCTCTCTAACTGTATTAGGAGCCTTCACCTGTTGTATGGCTGCCACTTTGTTTTGGTCTACACATATCTGTAAGCCTGAAACAACATGACCAAGAACTTTTAAAGAATGGAAACCAAATTTACATTTCTTCAAAGCAAGTGTCATATTTATCTCATCCATTTTTTGGAACACTTTACACAGGTGGTTGAGATGGTCCTCAAATGTTTTTGAGAATATAATGATATCATCAATATAAACCATCATCCATCCTTCAATTATCTCTTGATGGAATGTGTTATCCATGACTTTTTGAAAAACTGAAGGGGCATTTTTAGGGCCAAATGGCATCCTAACATACTTAAAAATACCCATATGAGTAGCAATCATCAGAAAATTCTGAGAATTTTTCTCAACAGGTACCTGGTGATATCCTTTATTACCATCCAAACAAATGATATATTTAGCACCCTGTAAGGTAGCATGTATAGAGCTAATACTAGGCAAAGGATAGATATCATCAACAGTATAAGTATTTAGTGCTCTATAATCACCACATAACCTGGATTTATCTTTCTCATAAGAAATTAGGACAGGTGAGATAACACAATATTTAGGTGTTTCAACTACCATTTCAATAATATTCATTTTTAAAAGGGTAGAGATACTGTCTTCAATATATTTTCTCTTTGTGGGAGAAGTAGGATAAGGCTTCTTTTTTAAACTAGGTGGTATATCAGTTAATGGACAAGACAAGAAAGTTTCATTTCCTCTTTAAATAATCCCTGTTCATGTGACCCATAAGCAAAGGCCATAGGAAAAGACTTTATCAAGTTAATTATGGAATCTTTATCCTCACCAGAAAGTTGCTCTCCAAAAAGGCATTTTCAATTTCAGACATAAGGGCATGCATTTTTTTTGTAGACCTTCCTTTATATTGAACTACAGAATTATATGTGTTCAATTCTGGTTTTAATAATTTTTTGGAGGAAGAAATCTTAAATTTTCTCTTCCCATTCATCCCCATTGTGAAAAATTGGTTTGAGGGATCCAATTTTATGCCATACTTGGTTAAAATATCATTCCCTACAATAAACAAATTGCTTAAATTATCATTTTTCATGACAACAAAATCACAAATAGCTCATACAAACCCATGTTTATATTTAAAAAACACTGTGGCTTTGTATTTACTAATGTGGGAAAAAACAGAGCCATAACCTCTCCAATTTTCAGAAATGATAGGCATCAGTTTTAATTTATAGTCTTGTTCCACTGAAGCAAGTGCTCTTTCAGATACTACACTTCCTCCAGCTCCAGAATCCAGAACAACTTCAATGCTGGTTCCATTAATATAGACTGGTGCCTTGAGAGGAGCAATAACAATTGAGCTATCCTCAATGTTCTTTATGATCTCAGCATCTTTAACTGTAGATAAAGCATTATTATCAATATCAATAGTATTTAAATAATGAATATCCTCTTCCAGCATCAAGATTTCTTGTTGAGATTCATATGAAATATTGCTGGCACAATCACTTGACGTATCAAGATGAGCATGCTGTGTCATCAGCATGCTCATCTTTTTGCTCTACAATATTTATCTTCTTGTCACAAACATGGCCTTTATGCCAATGCTTGTTGCACTTGAAGCAAGTGTTTGTTGCATACTTTTTTGGTGCAACAGGGGCAGAAGGTTTACCAACCTTTTCCAGAGGTTTTTTTTGGTAAGTGGAGGGTTTCTCCAAAGGGGTCCTAGGAATGAATCTTCTGGCATCATACTTGTTGTTTAGAAGGATCTCATTGCAAGTATTAATGAAAGAAGAGGGTTCTCTGGAGAACTCAGTCCTAGCCACTATCAAGTCTCTCAGAGACATTGGTTATTTATAAAGGATCCTGTCCTTCCATAACTCAAACTCCATATTTGGGTCCATTTCCCTCAAGATTTTTACAAGTTTCATTAAGAACTCAATAGGTTTATCAGTGGAAGAGCTATATTTAGTTTCCTGATACTGCCTTTGTTGAGCCATTCTGAACTTGGAGCCACCAAATTGTGCTTTAATCAATTTCTTCCAATCATCCCATGAGTTGTCATTCCCATCCAGGAGAACAGATTCATACCACATTAGGGCAACATTAGTAAACAAAGAAATTAACTTGGACACAATTTCCTCATCTGGGAGTTCGTAAGAATTTTTTAAGTGATCAATTCTGCAAATAAATTGCTGCCAATCAGAAGAAGAATCACCATCAAATGTTGGGTACTGGTAAAGTTTTGGCCAATTCTTTTAATTTGAGGGAGTCTCCTTAGTACAAGCTTGTTTCTGAGTAATGAGCAGCTGTAACTTCTCTAGTTGTGCAGTAATCTCATTGGTTAATCCCTCTGTTGAAGGTCCTGGTGCATCATCAAATTTTAATGGAAACTCAGGGGTATCAACATGTATTTCTGGAACTAATTTACTTATATATGAACTAGCCACAGGTAACTCTGGAGCATCCTGTACTATTTTTTCCTTCAAAGAAATCTCAGAATACTTTTTATCAATAAAAAATGAGTTCAATTTCTCCTCAATGGTTGTTAGTCTGGTTTTCACTCTTGGAAGACTAGATAAACTCTCATTTATTGTTGCAAAAAATATCTGATTCTTATTTTGAAAAGATGAAAAATGGTCATTCAATCTTTTCAGATTCATCTTGTCTATCTCCACCTCCTGGCGATAGGAAGATACAGTATCTTTCAGTTTAGATAAATCATTTTTTATATTTTGACATAAAGCAACTTTTTTTTCATGGGTTGCTTTGTAATGAGACAATTCATCAGAAACTCTCTGTGATTCACTTCTTAATGCTTGATAACCCTGTTCAGTTAACAAACTATTATATTTCTGAGTCAATTGCATGTTGTTCATTATATGATTTTGTTTGGCAATAAAATCTCTCAAATATTCATCATTGATGTTAGCTACATCTGAAGTGTTTCTCAGTAAGGAAACAGAGTAACTTTCCAGCATCTCATAAAACACTGGTTCAAGTGTCTCATCAATAACAGCCATACCAGGATTTATCATTGAAGTAGCAATTAGAACTAAAGGATTAGATACATTTGAAATTTGAGCAATTTGTCTACTGTTCTCAGCCTCTACAGGTCTCACAGTCTCATCTCCTCTTCCAAAATTACCTGAGGGAACTGAATTAGTTACAAGGAATGGTACTTGAGAATAAATAGAGGGGCTTACCAAGGTTTTCTGGGCAAGATCATATTGTTTTTTCTTCTTCTTCCTCCTTGATAGGGGTGAGGAGTTGTGGGGTTGACTTGGCTGTGTCTTGATGGACCTGCTTGGGGCGTCTGTTGATTTTGAGACAGGTAATCCCACTGAGTGTTCAGCCAATCCCACTTCCACTTGGATACTTCCACTTTCTCTGGCTGCTGGGGAGCCAATTGATGAAGATCCCTGGGAGAAAGAGGTTTCTTCTTCTCTTGAAGAAAAGTATCTGTTCTTCTCACCTTTTCTTCCAGAGCATCTACCCTTACCTTTAGTCTCAAGTTTTCTGTCCTTAATTCCTTTATATGTGTTGACAGGTTCTTTACTTGTTGAGGCAACAGCATCTTTTTTATCTTGTAGCCTTTTGGAAGTCCTTCTGGGGGGTTAATAATAGGTTTCTGTTCCTGAGTTGTTTTCACCAGAATTTATAATTCCTCCATCTCCACATTCTGATTGGGGCAATTATTGATTAACTTGAGATAATTTTCTAGTTCAATGGGAACTCACAGAATTAGCCTCATCATAATCAATCAAATCCAATTCATCTTCACGTGCAGCAGAGATACCTTGATTAGTCATTTCTAATTTTTACTGCAATGAGAGTGGGAGAAAATAAGATGAATTAGTTTATATTTTTACTTTTTATTTAAAAGAAAAATAATAAATAAAAATTTTCATGATAAAATCAATTAAAATAATAGCCAATTTATTAATTCAAAACAATTTAAAACCAGGATATAATAATCAACTGAAAAAATAAATTTAAATTTTTATTAAAAATTTTATGATAATAATTTATCAGGATTTTAAATCAACTGAAAAAAAATTAATTAACAGGACTTAATGTCAACTGAGATAATTAAATATGAATTTTATTAATTATATAAAAATTTTATTGTCAGGAAAATTTGTCAACTGGAACAAATAAAATTTAATTTATAAGGACAAAAGTCAACTGAATATTATAATAATTAATTTTAAAATATAATTTTTATTACTTCTAGGACTAAGAGCACAATTGCTCTATTATTGTCAACTAGGAAAAATAAAAAAATATATAAAAAAATAATTTTAAGTTACCAGACACCTCCCCCTGTAAAATGAGCAAATTAATGCCACTTACAGAGTGCTGAGTAAAAAGAAATACATAGAGAATGAAGAGTGCAAAGTGACCCACTAATAGTAATTTCAATAATTACCACAAAATATATGACGTTTAGTCAATATATGAACCTAAATTTTGGAGCGCGGTTTGATTCCCGTTCGCAGCAAAAAATTTCGTCACATGATCTATCACGTTCTTTGTTTCTTTGTTTGCTCGTCCTTACAGGTACCTTGATGGCAATGGTCTCACGGCCTCCGGTCCTCAAGATATTGATGCGCCATCAATGATTTGGAAAGGCTCCCGATTGTCAAGGGGTCTTTTGGTCTAGAAGATTTATTCAAGGTTTATACGAGGATTTTAAGTGGATTATTGGACTTTCAAAGGCAAGGTACATATTTTCTTAATCTACTTGATTGTTTTACTCAAATTAATAAGAGGTAAATTTTAATATTATTATAATTTATATCTTTTAGAGTTACAGTGATGTAAATACTAATGGTTATAAATAATAGTAATAAATTTATTTAACTAATGTGTTGTAAAAAATTTGTAAGGTAAGTAAGGAATGAATCAAAAGGACAAAAAGGAAGGGCTTTTTATAGGCAATATGTGAGAGAAAAGAACACAGTGTGGTGGCCTAAAGTTTAGTATGGAACCCAAACTATGAAACTAGAGTTATTACGATGTGCGAGATTGACAATGTTATTATTTTAAAAGGGGTTTTATTTAATTTATTTGAGTTTTAAATATGAAGAAATTGGTTAAAAGCAAATGCCTATGCGAAAACAATTTATTTTACAGAGAAAACTTATTTTTACGGTCTGAAAAGTCTATAAGTATCAAGTAGAGTCACTCAAGAACCTTGGGAAATTTTCCCAGAATTTTTACTATTTTTCTTATATTTTTAAATGAATTTTAAAGTTTTATAGAAATATTTACGTTTTTAGAAAATACTTAACTTTGATGAATTTTCACGGGGTGATGAGAGCTACGCAGGCTACGAAAATTAGTTGTGCATGTAAAGGGGAAGTAGCTCTATCATGTGTAATTTTTATAGATTTTTTATTATAGTTTTAAAGGTTCTAATTGAGTCTGGAGGTCCAGACGGACTCCGTACAAGCTCCGTACGGGCTCGGGATGGGCTCTGGCTGAGCTCTGGAGGGGAAACTTAGGCACGTGACTAGGTATACTTAAGAGCCTCTCAGACTCGAAATTGGGAATCATCTTAGAATTATCATACATCATACAGCTTAATCTTTAACCACCACGGTCTCATTTTTTTTATTACTCAACAAATTAAATAAAATTGTAATACCCTTATAACTTTATATTTTATATATAACATTTTAGAAATACTACTCAACAATTTAAATCACACTTCATACAGGGTATCTTTAGAAAGGTCTTTATCACTGGGACTTGATTATTGCTGTCTCATAAAAATTCAAATTATTATAAAAACATAAAAGTCAATCTTTTCAGATCTTTCACTGGTACACCTTAATTGTTGTAATCAGTATTTCTTTCTCAACAGCCACTTTTATTTAAATCTCACTAAGCATTAAACATATCAGAGTTTCATTATTTTTATCAATCAGATCCAAGTAGACTGGTTAGCTTAGTGATTTAGAATTCCCATTTTGTTATTTTTTTATTGGAAGGACGGGGTTTTCAGCTAAATCCACACATCTCCTCTGGATTCTGCTTACAGCAAGGCGACTGTAAGAGTTTAACTTACCATAACGGAATTTACATCTCCTAATACAACAGTGTGAGAGGAAAAAACTTGATTAAAGAGAGTATGTGAAATAATAAGAGTAAGACTAAAAAGTGCATAAATAAAAGTATTTATTTTATTTGAAATAAAACTTTGAACCCTTTGGTCCGTCACATTTTAGTGTAAGAACATTTGATTAGAAATATTGAATCAATAAAATTTAATTAAAGGAATTTGAAAAAGTTTTTTTTTCTTTTTATAATTTTATAACCACAGAAAATTTGGGGGGGTATTGCTAGCAATACCCCTCATTTAAAAATGTTGGGAAGTGGTTGGAAAGCTGTTGGAAGGCTGTTGGGAGTTCATTGTGAAACCAGATTTAAATTAATTGGACAAAGATTTGGTAATCAGTTAGACCTAGGTTCAACCAAACTCAATCACAGGTTTCTTGGAGCTTGGTGATTACTTTGATTTTGAGCTGAGCACAGATTGAGCAAAGCTTGAACATATCACTTAACATATCATAATATTCACTTTCCCATCTTGTGGAAAGCAAAATTTGATATTCATTCTAAGAATATCTACATATATTTTCTTGCCAAGTTGGTAACAGAAGGTTAAACTGTAGTATCTCAATTATTACACTAGACTACATAGATATTTGATAAAACATACAATTCAAATCAATTTTAATATTATTGAGATCACCATAAGTGTCTTTCCAAAGACTTACAAAAAGTATGTTAGTATCAAGACATCGTTCTAGGTAGTAGTTTCAATTTGGATTTTGAACTGACATCTAAAGCATTTTACTATTAGACAGAAACATAAATAAGTGTAATAAGAGTGAAATTATTCTATTTTGTGATTATAATGTAACAATAAAGCACATTTTTATTGAGAAAATTTTTCTTCCTCCACAAACCAAAATTTACTCTATAGGCTCAAGATTTATTTTTAAGCCATATTATTCATTTCAGTTATCATTGATTTACTTCCAATATTTATTAAAAAGATAATAATAATACATGTGAACGAATTATGAGCTTAGCATAGCATATGCTAAAAAGTTATTTTGTCGTTTTATTCAAAACTGATTCTTCATTTTTTGCTTCAATTCATCTTTTAACAACCACTATCTTCAGATACTATTCTTACTTAATATGTCAAGTCTCAGATGTGTTGGACAGTTCTCAATAACAATCGATCAAATTTATATGAATGTAATTTCAAGATTTCAAATCTCACCTACCCCCACGATTTTACAGCGAGGCCATTTGAATGTTCATATTTTTGGACTATTTGAAGAAAGAAAACCAACCCTTGTTGGTAATCTTTCTCAAGTGCAGAGTCAGCACATTGGACCACTATTGGGTGACATTGGCTCTGGATCTCACCATTTAAACCAAAGAAGTGCCTTGAATCCTATGAAGCCTTTCTATTTTCATGCTTACTTAGTTCCAGTTTTTGGTAATCAGTATCAACTTTGGGGATGCCTCTTTTCTTCAAGTACACTAATCAGTCTTGCTAAAGAAGCATTTTCTTCTGCACAAATCGATTTATGTCCAATCCTGAACTACGACTCCACTATCTTTTTTAATATCCCGCATGTAATTTTTGAAGGCTCTTTCCAAATATCTCAGAGTACTCAAGATTGGAAAGCTGATCAACTTATCCGAGGAATCAAAACAGTTCTCAAAACACATCAACTTCAAGCAATAAATTTTATGATTGACAATGAACGAATGTTAAAAGAAAAGTTGGATATCATGTGGAGGCACCAGGACAACCATTGGCTTAGAACTGGATTCAATGACTATAAAGATCAGTTTCCTAACAATCAATTAACGCCTGAAGGAAACGGGTCAATACTTGCTGATGATATGGGTTTGGGAAAGACACTTTCAACTCTTTCTCTTATAAGTGCAACTCAAGGTGAAGCAAGACAATTCCAGGTATCAGAAAATCAAGAAGGTATTAATCGGAGTTCAGCCACACTGATTATATGCCCCCTGGCAACACTATCGAATTGGATCAATGAAATAAGTGTGCACTTTGAAGATAATGCGCTTCCTTTCAAGGTTCTTTATGGGAAGGATTGTCAAAATACTAATGTCAATGAGCTACAGGACACTGCTATTGTTTTAACGACCTATGAAATAGCTAGCCCAACGATGTCAAAAAATCAAAGCCAAAAAAAGATACCGGTGACTCAAATGCTCTTTTGGTATAGAGTTGTTTTAGATGAAGCTCAGTTAGTGCCCATTTCTATATCTAAAACTTAAAACTTAATTTTTATAATCAATTTTTATAAATATTCTTTTAGTTACATTAAAAATCCTTACTTGCAGAGGGCTCAAACAATATTTGACTTGGAATCCCAACACCGACTATGCTTGACTGGAACTCCACTTCAGAACAGGCCCACTGACCTTCAAAGTCTCATATTTTTTCTTAGAATCGAAAAGTGGCAAGAAGACTGGTTATGGAAGAATTTCCTTTTTCCAGGTTTGCAAAAAGGAAAGGCTAATTCTATTAAATCAATCAATCACTTAATGAAAGTCATAAGCCTACGTAGAACAAAGGATGCAATTTTGTCTCTTCCAAAAAAGATTCAAAGGGGGATATCGGTTCAATTAGCAGATCCATGGAGGTCTAAACTTGATGTGCTTCAAGAAGGATTCACTGAGCGATATGGGCCCTCCAGAAGCACTGACTTCCCTTGGGACTCATCTGAGTTTCTAAGAGAGCTGATGATTTTAAGAAAATTCTGCAACCATCCAATCTACAAAAATCTGGATGAAACTCCAACTTTTGATTTCACCTGGCAGCATTCCGCAAAGATTTGTCATATTATAGGCCACTTAAAAAACTTTTTGTCTGGTGAAAGGGATATAAATTTTCCAAAAGCTGTTATATTCTCCAACTTTTCAGACTTTTTGCAGATGTAAGTGATTCTATAATGAATCGTTTTACAAAGTTGTGTTGGCTTATTAAAAACAATTTTCTAATATTTCAAAATAGAATAAAAATGGCTTTGGATGACCACAATATTAGGTATACCCAGCTTACGGGTGAACTCAGCAGGACAAAGCGAGACAAAAATATGCATGAATTCCATTTTAATAAAAATTGCCAAGTTTTGGTTGGAACGATTCAGGCTGCAGGAGTGGGTATAGATCTCAGGTGTGCTCAAAATGTATATATAATGGTGAGCTCAATGTCTTTTATTTCATATTAAGAACAAAAATATTAAATTTTTTATATGTTCAATGTTGAAATAGGAGCCAAATTGGAATCCAGCAGTTGAGCAACAGGCTGTTGATCGGCTGTATAGAATCGGGCAGCAAAATGAAGTAAATGTTTTGAATTATTTTGTACAAGGAAGTATAGAATTCAGCATGTATAAGATTCAAAGGAAAAAAATGGAGCTAACAATGTAAGCCAAATTTCATTTCTATAAATTTTAATGATAATAGTAATCATTAAAATTATGTTTTTGTTTTCAAGGCTAAGTGTCCCAAACAGTGGAAATGAGGAGTATGAGTGTGCAAACCTATTATTAAGGGAGTTTGTCAATCACTCACATTAGAGGAAGAAAGAATTTCAAGGAGAGCAGGTAAATTTATGGGATTTTGAGGATTTAAAAGTCTGAGTTGTTGAGGATTTAGAGATGCAAGATATAAGGGAGAATAACAGTCATTCGGCAAACCCCGGGGGACATGAGAAGGATTAAGGTTAGGGGATAATGTTGAAACCAAACTGATTCTTTTGTACAAGGCCAAGTCCTTTAGCACACTTCCAAAGTAGGTTGAATTATCTCGAATATCAAAGTGTTGTTGGTCAAGATATTGTGCAACTTTAGAAAAATCTTCAGACCTCCATTGCATTAAGATACGTCTTAACGATCCATCATTATCAATTTCGGTGTCTGAACAACACTTGATTTTTGTGAAAAGGTTGTGATAAGTTTCACAATGTGGAAGTTGTTTAAGAAGTTTAGTTCGGTTAACTGAATTCTAAGAATCTTTGTTATTTGAAATAAAGATCATAAATAAAAACAGTTGAAAAAAAAGGGATTCTCATACTTTTTTTTTATTCTATATTTATGCTTTCTCACTTTGATTATTTCTTGAGAGCTATGAGAATCCTTCCCAAGTCTTAATCTATCAGCATGACCTAAAAACCAACAGTGAAGAACTCCTATTTGATTTGAGAAGCTAATTTGAGTTGAGTCAATTGGATATGCAATCAAATTATTGGTTTTTAAGGCATTGTCCCAGTGTTTAATGAGAATATTTGCCAAGACCTGGTTCCATTTGTCAAACCAATCTAGGTTCCAAGCGAAAGTTGATCCTGGGAAACCACACATGCAAAGGTGCTCAATAAAAGATTCACGGAAAATTGGTGGAAACTTTTCCGAAACCGCTGAATTTGATTCTGGATGAGGTAGTTCAAAGGCAATGTTGCAAGAATTCATGTCGAATGATGAAAATCTGTCTAATTGCTCTTCAGTAGGGTTTTGTTTCCATCCATTTGATTCTGGTGACATATCCAAAAGTGAACGACAAAAATTGTGTATAGATCTACAAAAGTGAGAATTGAATGGAGGCAAAGTCTCATTAAAAATTCTATTAAGTGTTCTTGTGTTTGTGGGCAGGTTTCCATGAGGAAAGTAAGAGCTACTAGGGTTCATAAATAATTAGATTAAGAAAGTGTTCAATTAAATTAAACAAAGAGGAAGGATAAATTGTTGAGCTCCAAAACTTTATGATCAAAGTTGATTTAAGGAGAAATATCACAAAAATTAAGAATAAGAAATATTTCGACTTTATGGAATTATAATATGCATAAATTATATTTTTATATGCAACTTGAACTCAAAAGGAATGGTATAAAATAAAGAGAATGATTATGTGATAAAAGCAGACTCATTTAAGAAACGGATTTTTTTTTCTTTTCAAAAAATTCTTCCACAAAAATAATTTGTTAAATGTGAGGCTATGTTCATTTTTTGATTACCAAAAAATTATTTTTGGTCCAATATGATAGTAATACATATTCTATTGAGTAATTTTTTTCAACCTGAATAAATAGACTAGAGTGTCACTTCATCACATTTATGTATGAAAAGTTATACAAGGTTTCAGCTTTTATGTAATTCTTTAAGGTTTACACTTTTGTAGCATCTATTATTTGAGTATTTTTGATTTTTTCTTTATAGAAAATTCTACCTAGTACAGACCAATTTTCAAATTGAAAGAAATATGTTTGTGATTGTTTTTTACAAAATATTAAACTTATTTTTGGGTTTAACTTTGATTTTTGGGGTAATTTTTTAAAAATTATGTTAAAAATATGGATTACTTTTCTTATAGTCCATAACTAAGAATTTTTATCAAAATCAAATAATTATAGGGTAGTTAGATATAACTCAGAAGGCATTTGATAGAAAAATAATTAAGATGCTTGTGCGTACAACAGAATTTTTTCTATGATAGAAAATATTCTGATAAACATGCATGCATTGTTGTACAAATGCAGAGAGTATACAGAATACAAATAAAGTAGACTGCATAACTTTAAATTAATATATAATTTATCCGATTAAAAATTAAACATTTAAACTTAAATAATTTCAACACATATTCCATCATATTCTTTTGATAAAAAAATGTAGCTTATATTAGCTAGTGCCTTTCAAAAAAAGGAATACCTTCAATCGGTAACTTTGAATAGCTAACTTATTCCTACAATTATCACAATTACAATGCCTCCATTTTTTCATGTATGTCAATGTCAAGATCTTGGATGTGTCAATAGAAAGTATCAAACTTCTTCTGGGTCCTTTGAAGTTGGTATGGCTTTCAAAAGCTCTAATTCTTATGCAAAACATCAAGAGGAAAGAAATAGGAAGGCCCAGATGGTTATTTCTTCCAACAATCCACTTAACATTGGAAGTTCCCGCTCCACAGAAACAGTAAGCTGTATATCTATAGTTCAATGTTAGAATTAAAGTCTTTATGATGTTTCAATGATTTATTACATAGGGGCAGTTGCTATTGGGGGCAGAAGTATCTTCAACAGTCTCTAGAAACTCAAATCTTGGGGAACGGTATAGCCAAATAATTATGTGGCAGGCAGCAAAGCTTTCTCTGATTCATCATTTGAGCAAAGAAGGTTGTACTCAATTTTTGGATGAAGAAATTAAGAAGCTCAAACTTCTAGGTGATAGTGGAATACTGGATTCTGATAGCATTGTCCGCCTGGTCCCACGCTCGATAGATACAGTTTTTAGTCGATTAAAGCTCAATCAATCATTTTTCACTAAAACATGCTGTCCTAAATGCTTTGCTCTTTATGAGTATAACTCTGAATCTCAACCATCTATACTATGTTGCAATCAACCGTTTCTTTCATCATCAAAGCGCTATTTAAAAATGTTTGGAGCAGGACAAATTGCAGTTAAATGTGATGAAAGGCTGTATTTGATGGAGGAACATCAAGAACATGTAAAATACTTATCTCTTAAAACATTTCATCACCATTCTTTTATCGACTGGCTTAAGGAAAAGATCAAACTGTTCAAATTTGAGCTTCTGATTGAGAAGAAAACCCCTGTGGCAGAACGTGTAGAGTGTGATTTGATGAAGGATGTTTGTGATGGTTCAATTTGGAAAAACTTTCCCATAACCACTCCAGCTCTGGATAGCAATGATGATGAATATACGATAACTTCAGGCAACTTAATGTTTACTTTATATGTCGACTGGTTTAGGCCTGGTGGCAATAGGATTGGAGGTCATCAGAAGTCTGTAGGCAATATTATGATGGTGTGTATGAACCTACCTCAAGAAGATAGATACAAAATCGAAAATCTTTTTTTGTATTCTATTATACCCGGACCAACAGAACCCACAAGTGAACAGCTTAATCACCTTCTAAAACCACTGGTTAATGATCTACAAACTCTATGGGATGGTATATTGATTGAAAAGACACATCTTTATCCACAAGGCCGGAAATTAAGAGTTGC
This sequence comes from Hemileia vastatrix, assembly GCA_030280995.1. Classification (NCBI taxonomy): domain Eukaryota; kingdom Fungi; phylum Basidiomycota; class Pucciniomycetes; order Pucciniales; family Zaghouaniaceae; genus Hemileia; species Hemileia vastatrix. Next base: position 18,187,145 of record JASXTE010000007.1, read on the forward strand.
ATTGTTCTCTTTGATAGGTGACATTCCTGCAATACGAAAATTGGCTGGCTTTTCGAGTCACTCTGCAAAAATGTTCTGCTCTTTCTGTAATATCTCTAAAGATGAAATTAGTGAAAAGAATGTGGGAAATTTTTCATTACGGAATCATGAGGATCATATGTGCTGGGCAACAAAGTGGAAAAATTCTAAGTCACATTGGGAGCGTGTATCAATTGTTCAAAATCATGGGGTACGATGGAGTGAGCTGAATAACCTTGAATATTGGCGTCCAACTGAATATTGCTCAATTGATGTTATGCATTCACATATGCTTGGCAACCTAAAAGATCACAGTCTAAGCTATTTTCAAATCCAAAATGCAGCAAAAGATCTAGAAAGAAAGCTGGAAAAGGATAAAAATTGGCATGTAAGAGAAGAAGATGATGATTTCTTTTCTGATACTTCACTGCACAAAAATTCGAAAAAACGTAGAAGTAGCTTAAGCACCACAAATAATGATGATGATGATACAGGACACACGAGACAGCACAAGCGGCAAAGACGTACGAGTTCAAGACAGTCATCAAGTCATCATGGACTAGATAATGAAGGATTGGGAACAAATCGATCAAGAAGCCAGAGTAGGTCATCCAGCTCCAAATTTATTCCTCCATATAGCAATGTGGCCTCAATACAGTCTCACAGCAGTGACAGTAGGAATTCATTGTATAACTTAAGGCAAAGAAGCATTAGCATATCACAGAGTGAAGGATCTCACTCATCAAATGAGACAGCTAGAGATGAAGAAAATAAAAGGAAAGGTAAGGAGAAAGAAAATGAAGGTAGTAGTAATCCACGAATCACAGCAGCAGAGCTACAGGTTGTATGGAAGATGATTGATCAAGTAAGAAGACCTTCCTGGCTAACACGAGTTCCAAAATCAGTAGGATCTAAAAAGGCAGGATCCCTCAAGGCAGCAGAATGGCACATGCTGTATACTCTCTACTTCCCTTTGTCACTTATACCCCTTTGGTTTGAAAAATTTAAAGAATCTGAATCTTCAGCTTCCTCAGCTGATAAACCAAGAGAATATTATCTTCTCAAGTCACTTGTAACATTATGCTCGATCACCAATTTTTTGACATTAAAAAATATACAGAATAATGAGCTTAAAGATCTAGATCAATTTCTGTTAGAGTATCGTGAGTGCCTTGAAGAGGGTTGGAAGAATATTAATGCAAAGCCAAATCTGCATATCACTCAACATTATCCTGAAATGATAAAGCGTCTTGGTCCACCATCAGGTACAGCTACTTGGTCTGGAGAGCAGGTGAATCATATATTATCTGAAATTCCAAACAATCACCATCCACGTATGTAATGTTTGTAAGCAATGATTTAAAAACTCAGCTGTGCTAATTTATTAATATTTACCACAGGAGAGATACCGCTAACAATGCTCAAACATTGGTATCGGAAGTCTAGGGTATTAGATATTGGTGAAGCTGAAGATAATGATCAATGTGAGACTAAAAAAATCCATATTGATCTCGATAAACAAAACAAATGGATCCATCTAAGTATGGCATTATTTACTAAATGGGTAAGGGCACGAATGGGAAAAGAAACTTCAAGACGGGCTTTGACACCATTGGAGAAAAGTGGGGATCGGGTAGTTGAAAATGTAGCAAGCATATTGATACATGGAAAGAGGTTTACTAGTTACCATCGACACATTGCTAATTCAACAATTGAATTCTACTATGGAAAAGATAGCCAGTTTGGGCAAATTGATGATCTTTTCAGATCAAAGGAAGAGATTGATCAAATATATTTAATAGTAAGTCCTTTCAAAGAGCTCTGTCCAGAAGAAACATCAAAGGATCCCTATGAGCTTTTCCCACAAGTGCATTGTCGGTTAGTAAGAGTAGCCAAAGCAACTCAAATTGTGATTAAGAAAGATGCAATAATTGGACATGCAGCTACTGTCGAGCACAAAAAAGGAATGTTTGGAATCAAAGACGAGGTTGTCAATGCCATTGGACTGCAGACAGTAGTGAGTGAAAAAATTAATCAAATTTATTTTCTGTTGACTAACATCTTTGTGTTAATTTGGGATTGGGGAAATTTGTAGGATTGGTGATATTTGTAAATGGTGAAAGAAATAATTCAATGCTCGATTAAAAAATGCAATGCATCCAACTTACCTTATCATAAATCAGTGAACAATTACTTTGGTTGCTTTTATTGCAAGAGAACCCATGCTTTCAATGAGTCATTTTTATCTTAAATGTAAGAATGAAAGAAATAAAATCATGATAATGAGAAATATGATAAAATTTTTACTTAATGAATGATCTTCTTGCTCATTCATCTACTATAAATAGTTTGACCTTCCAACTTTAGCTGATAGCTATATATTATTCACTTTATTTTTCGACAAGAGAACATACACGTTTACAAGACTATATACATAGTATCTTTTTTTACTTTAGCTTTGATAGGTATAAATTTTAACAACTGATTATTTTTATTTTATTTTATTTTATTACAGTTCATTATGGATGATAATTTTGAAGGGATGTCTGTTGACCCAACCGGTTCTGATTGTTTTCCACCTCAACATACTAATACTGGAAATACTCCTCCACCACCCTCTGCTGATCCACCTCCAGATGCATCTCAATCTGTACCACCTAATCCTAACCCACCACCTAATCCCAATCCAGGCCAAGAGTCTCATTCAAAACCAAGAAATTTTAATCCCAATCATCCTTCTGCTTCTGAAAGTGCTAATCAGCAAGCTGATCAGCTAGGAAGAGATTGGGCTAGTGAAGTATTGAGGGAATTTTTCGGAGACCAATCATCATCTGCTCAGCCTAACCAAGGAGCAAGCACAAGTGGAGCAGGTAAGTCAAATTTGTAGTGTATTCTTTTATTGAAAAATAACCAATTTAATTAACTTATTTGAATTTTTAGTGAATCCCTCAATCATTATGGGTATCAGTGATTACCACAGACTCAATTCAGCAGAGTCTCATGAGTGAGAACGGGGGTTAAGGGCTGTAAGAGGCTTAGTTAGAAGGAATGATTTTCCCAGGAGCTCGGACAGTCTAAATAGAAATATTTACCACTTTCTGAAGTATTTTCTTGGGGGACCAACACAAATATCAAAATATCCTGCGAGCCCAACACCTTTGGAGATTGAAAATTGGAAAGATTGGAGCCAATTCAAACTAAAAACCATTCAAACTGTCCTAACCCAAGTCCAATCTTCTAACCGTGCCAATTCTGCAGCTGATCGACAATTTCTGATAACCAATTCTATAGCCTTCTTGCGATCCAAAATTCGACTACCCGAATTTTTTCCAGCACCTGAGCCTCGAGGACTAAAAGGAGGAGCACCGATCCCACTTTCTGTCAAAAGAAACTTAGAGCGTGAATTGCAAGAAAAAGGTTTTCTGAAATTCGCGTTTGATTGGACTTGCCGTGATTTTTCAGAATCAACTTGGAATCAAGTCATGGGAAGCATAGTATGCGACCACTGTACCAGATGGCTCACCACCTTGAATACAATCGATCAGTCAAAGCTTCAGTTCACTCAATGTGTTATTGAGAAATGGGTAGTTAATAAGGGGAAGGAGATGATAAGGTTGTTTGGGCAAGAAGAGGAAAGGGTAGCAAGAGAAAAGATTGAAAAGAGGGCAAGGGCACAAGTAAAACGTTATTGGACCAAGGTAAGTTTTTTATTTTACTTGGCTTTTTGTTATTATGAAGCTGATTTAGTTGGAATTCAGATTGCTAGTGCACGCTACAAGTTAGCAAGAGATCTCTGCAGTGATGTGCCAGGTTTTTTTGTGCTTTTTCATGATACTAGGTGCATCTCTGATATCGAGGAAGGCCCAGCACCAGCCCCAACTGCACCTATCCGAGCTATTCCTGGATGGCGAAATCCTGAACTCAATGATTTGTTTAAAAAAATGGATAAGATGACAAAGGACTTAGCCCATACACCAGCTCAAAAAAAATCAGCATTAAAAACATATTCACGGTCATCAGAAAGGACAGTTGCACAAAATGGTATATTCAATGTTCCCAAATACCTCCCCAAGAATTGCTATTCAGCAACATTTTTGCAAGGATTATCTGTGAATGAACATGAGTCACTTGGGGTTGGAGCTGATATTGATCTGGTAAAGATTCGGGAATCAATTAATAGAGCATCAACATCATCATAACTTAGGTATAACGGTGATCTTCTGTGTAATATAGCTATCTTATATTGAATTTTATGTATTCTGTTTTTTTTCAAAGCAGCTTGGTAAATGTTATAAAGTGATATTGAGAGAGAGTAACATTTTATTTAAGAAAAACAAATAATGTATGAGATATAAAAATGTATTTTCAACAAATTGATGGTCCATACCTCTTTATGTCACATTTATGTATCCATATTAATTTCAATCGAATTTAATGTTGACCAATACATAGTGAATACACGCTATGCCACTTATACTTGCCAGGCATTGCTACCATTAAATATGCCAGTATCAAAAATTAATTTCGATCGAAATTAATGAGCATGATAATCATGAATTTCTGGAGTCAACTGCTTATTTTTATGCATGGTGCCTTGCCAACATTAATTTCGATCGAAATTACTTTTGATACTGGCATATTGCATGGTTTCTATTCCTGGAAAGTGTAAGTGGCATAGTGTGTATTCATTACATATTGGTCAACATTAATTTCAATAGAATTTAATATTGACATTTTCATATTGAACCCAAACCAGCAAACGACCCAAAAAATTCTTCATAAAACTGCTCATTAATTTCGATCGAAATTAGTGAGCACCATATACATATTGAATGGTAGTTATATCTGGTGTGTGTAAGTTGTAAAGCTTGTGTTCAATGTTTATTGGTCAACATTAATTTTGATTGAAATTAATATTAATGTGTAAATGATATTTACATGCTCAATATGCATTGTAATGTGTTTACTTAAGAATAGAGTGCCCTACTTTTCATCTTACATAAAAATGCTTGGTGGCATGTCAAATTCAATTTTTATTAAAATTAATGTTGACATGTTACCATGCATAACAGTAAGCAACTGACTGAATAAATTGATGATAATCATGAACCTTAATTTCGATCGAAATTAATGTTGCCAAGTGCAGATTGAAAAAAAGCTATGCCACTTACACTAGCCAGGCATATCTACTATTTATTATGTATTGGTCAACATTAATTTTTATAGAAATTAATATGGATATGTAAATTTTATATTTACCCTCAACATGTATAAAAAATTTCAATACTTAAAAATACTTGCCGTCCTTTACATGTCATGCAAAAAAGCATTATATCATTTCAACATTAATTTTGATCAAAATTTATGTTGGCATGCCATTATGCATTGAAACAACTAACTGACTGAAAAAGTTCATGATCAAAATGCTCATTAATTTTGATCAAAATTAATGTTGACCAATACATATTGAATATAAGTAATCTCTGCTTACTCAGACCAGATATAACTACCATTCAATATGTATATGGTCAGCCTTAATTTCGATCAAAATTAATGGGAAGTTTTATGAAGAATCTTCTGGGTTGCTTTCTGGCTTGGGTTCAATATGCAAATGTCAACATTAAATTCAATCGAAATTAATGTTGACCAATACATAATGAATACACACTATGCCACTTACACTTTCCAGGCATATATACATGCAATATGCCAGTATCAAAAGTAATTTCGATCGAAATTAATGTTGGCAAGGCACCATGCATAAAAATAAGCAGTTGAATCCAGAAATTCATGATTATCATGCTCATTAATTTTGATCGAAATTAATTTTTGATACTGGCATATTTAATGGTAGCTATGCCTGGCAAGTGTAAGTGGCATAGCATGTATTCATTATGTATTAGTCAACATTAATTTCGATTGAAATTAATATGGACATGGACTATGCATAAAATTCCTATAAGTATAGGTAAGCTAAGCAGTTAGATAAACTGGTTTGATCAAGTACACCATATAAAAATTGATGTTTTAATGCCTTGGTTAATTTCGATCAAAATTAATTTTAAGCCATGCATGTTGAATTTTATCTATGTCTGTGTAGTCCATGTGAAATGGCTTGTATTCAATATGCAGGGGTCTATATTAATTTCGATCGAAATTATGAGGTTCATTGCCTCATAAATTTGATGGTTTCTGTCAGTGTTTCATCCATGGTGCCATGTGATACTTGTTGATTCCTATCAAAATTAATTTCAACACCAATATATTGAATACAAACCATGGCACTTACAGTACTTAGTCATAGCTAAAATTCAATATGCTAGTCTCAAAATTAATTTCGATAGAAATTAATCAGGATCCATGAAGTTTATCAATAGTGTATGAGTTAAGTTTCAAGTCATATGTTTCATCATTTTCTTGCACCCATTTCTAGGTTATCTCAACAATTTTTCTCAAGTTTTATTATATTAATCAAAACTGTGGTAAGTTGTGAAAAATTAGCTAATCCAAATCTCAAATTGAATATTAATATTTTAATAATTTTGAATGTTGCTTAAGGTACTTCATTGGGTGATTCATAATAATATTTTATCAACTTAGTAGTCCTATAACTTTTGAAAAGTAACAATTTTGGTATAGTTAGGGACAACAATGCAATATCTTGTGCAGACTAAGATATATTGCAAAATAAAACTATTCAATTTTTTTTCCCTTAGTTGTATCCAAGTTTATCAAAGGTTTGGTCACGGTGCCCACACCCTTGCCTGACACTCCTCCTGTCACTTAAAAACAAATTCTTATCTTAAATTCTAATGTTACCAATTTTATATTTATAATTCATTTCTTGTTTGATGAGGCATATCAGTATATATGTGAATCTCGCATTGTCATCTGAAAGTAAATTTAACAAATATTCATAAAGGATTATCCTTTTTTTTCATATAATATACTAATTAAGTGTATCTCCATTGTTTAGGAGTAAATTCTAATTTAAAAAATTTTGTATTTACCCATGGCAATTTGCATATGGGATATAAATTTGTTATTATTTGTTTTTCACACTAAAAGTCCCCAAGGAATTACTAGTATTTTCTGTTAGCTACATCAAATTTTTCTTCAATATAAACAGATTGTGATTTAGCATGTTACTCAGTTTACCCCAATATGAATAATACATGTTAAAAAAAGCTCAAATAATATAAAATCCCCCTCTTTATGTTTTCTGTTTCTTTCATCCTCACTTTAATTTTAATCTTATTCAATTTTTTATCCTATTAAATTATCAACTTCAATTTTCTAGAATAGAGTTTCTTATAATTATTCATCATATTACATCATAATTTTTTGATATCGAATACTTTTTTTTAATATTCATTAATCAATATGTCTAGTATACAAAATCCTACACCTCCACTTTGTATGTATATCATGTTCCTCTCTCTTAATTTATATATTTCACTTATGTTCTATATCTTTTTTTTTCAAAAATTTGATTTTCCAGCACCCAAATGTGTTTCATCCCACTCTCTGATTGATACTCCCTTTGAAGCTTTTGAGCTTGCACCATGTCTGCCACATGGCATGGCACCTAACCCTCCTGTACTTAGCAATGAGAGGCAGGAAATAACAAGAGTTCAGTATTGCAATTTACTTGAATTGGCTAGAGATAAAACAGAAGAGCTTGTCAAGATCCTTAAAAATAATCCTTCTCCTTCATATTTATCTAACCCTTGTAATGACTTACTCCAATATGTGAAAAGCCTTGAAAAATGTATGTTCATCACCTTTTTTGTCTCCTTTTAAATTAGTAGATAAGATTATTAATATTTTTTTTTCTTCATATATATTTGTAGCTTATGAGGAGGGTATGATTCCTCCTGATGAAGTCATTGTCATTAGGGATGATGATGAGACAGATGAACCATCAGCTTCAACTCATGCTTCAACTTCTAAGGAAAATCTTGAAACACCTGTTATCCGCTCCAAGAAAAAGAGATTATCCCAAGGCTCCTCTTTTGTTCGACGTATTAAACCGGCTTTTGCTAATGAATTTTCTGATGTATCAAATAATAAATCTCAAAAAAAAAACAAAGGTTTTGATAATGAGTATATTCTTGTTTCCTTTTTTTTATTGTTATTCTTTTATCTTTAAAATTCAATCATATATCTCTTTTATTGCTTACATATTGTACTTTTTATCTTTCTTTTGATATTTTGTACCAGAAACTCACCTGCTGTAGATTGTTCCATCCATAAACGCCCTCTCCCTGATGAAGATGATGAAAAGAGCAATGAAAATAGCGATGATCAACTGTCAGAATATGAAGCTATGCTGGTTCATCAAAAAAAGCAAAGTTTAAAATCTTCTTCAAGACATGTTGATATGTTTGATAAAGATGATGATTCAAACAGCTCATCACCAAATTCCTTCATTTCTAAGAAGCAATACCCATCACCTCCTAAATTACCTACTTTGACCTCTTTGAAAGCTTCTCTACCAATGAAATCAACTCCAATCAAGATATCAAAAAAACCTCTAACTTATTCACCCTCAGTTCTAAAAGAATCTGATTTGCAGGAGGAATTCTGTAAAATTCATAATTTTTATAAAGGTAGAATCAGCACGGCAAAGGTCCTCAGGTCGTGGTTGGATATTGTTACTCTCCTCGAATTACGCTCTTCTACTTCTTCCCAAGAACCCATGTCAAATATTCCAATGTTTATTTTTCATTGGGAAAAATCTTGTGGAGAAGATTGGCTTTCAAAACTTACTGAGTTATGTAAGTTACCATAATTTTTAGTCTTGACTTTTGTTCTTTTACTTATTTTTTTTTCCTTTTGTAGCAAATATTTTTTTAGAGATTGATAGCTCACAGCTATGGGTACTCGATAATATTGATTTCAAAAAAATGGAAGATTTATGTGATCCTGATGGTTTAAATACTGAAATTCTTTCCTCAACAAAGAAAACGGATCACCCTGAATCCAATCTTATCTGAATGCTCATGAGATTAATGATCCCAAGTGACCACTGCCGTTCTTCATGGGTATCTCTTATATCATCTTCACTTTATCTGACCGCACATGAATTCAGCCAGCTTCCATCACATCAAAACATTAACTCAGATTGTCCAATTGAACGTGGTCTTCAGCTTCTAGCTCACCTTTCAAATCTGAAGAGTCCGATTTCTGATGGCTTAGAAGTTGGTCCCACTGCACTTCAAACCCGTGATATATCAATGTCAACTCTTCTTCAAATCAGCAATATTATCATTGATATAATTATGTCAATTATCATTCTAAAATCAAAATATTGTGCTGCAACAATATCAAGTGGCAAGACTAGTGAAGCTCAACAATCAAGTGAGAAAAACAAAAATACTGAACTGACTATAATGAGAGAGAAACAAAAGGATGCACTAAACAAAATAAATTCTGAATACTCCCACCACCGATATCAATCTTTCACATTCTATATAATTGATGGTGTCCGTGGTTTATTTCTGAGCTCTCAAGATCATAGATTGGCTTCAGCAGCTGATTGCTTGGAGGTAATATCAGAAGTTAAGTTTCTTAATTTACATGAAAAAAAAAATCATTTGATGGAAGAAATAATTTGGAAAAATTTAAATAACTATATTTTAACATTAATAAAACCTTTTATAGGCAAGTGTGATCCATTTCCTTTAAAATTTGATACCCCAAGTCCTCCGGGAATTGCTAGGGCTATTTCTGCAGATTTTCTTAATCACTGGAGCTCCATTCAGCCAGTATCACCTTTTTTTGCTAAACATAGCCTTTCAATAAATTAATATTCCAACATGTAAATAGATAAAGTTCTGTCTATATGATATATCTTGTATAATTCAAGTTATTTTCCTTCAAATACGTCAAAAATGTGACCATCTTTGAAATTTATTAAGTAACCTTTGACATGATTTTCTAAATTAATTATTAAAAAAAATTATTGTAAGTCCAGCAATAACAAAGATTTTAAAATCTACTTATATGATTTCAAATACTTGTATTAAATTCTTAAATATTTTATTTTTTATATAAAAATATGATAACTGCTCTAGTTTTGTTACTTTACCTTTAATATTATATAATCTATTAATTATTACAAATATTTTTGTTGATTGTAACATTTTTAATCAGAAGTAGAACAATTTAAATAATTAAATGAGTACATTCTTAAAAAAATACAATTTAATCTATTATTGATTCAAAATTCTTTCTTCAACTCTTTATTATTAACTTTTTTATTAATAAGCCTGTTTGACCTAAAATACTATACAGTTAATTTGGTAGCATTAAAAGCACATTTTTATGGCTAATATATTTCAAATTCTTTATTATAGTTTTTTTATTTTAGAACCTTTGCTACCAATTTAATAAAAATGAAATTTAAAGATTTCACAACTTATATATTTCCTCAAAAGTAAATCAAATTTTCTTATAATATTATGAAAAAAAATTATTTTATTTCACAAATAAAAAAAATAGATAATACTATAATTATCAAAACTGAAAATGTTACAGCTACTCCCAGTATTTATCATGTTTAAATTTGCATTAAGTTGTGTATATATAATATAAATTTTTAATATTTATATATCTAGATTTTTTAGATTTGTCTTAACATTAGATAAATAATACTTTGTTGATTCTATTTCTTCCTCTATTAAGTCATCTCTTTTCAAAAAAACTCTCAAAGCACTAATCAAATATTCTAACCTAAATTTTTCTTTTATAATTTCTAAGTATTCTGAAATATCAATATCAAAAACATTAAGCTTTTCTATAGCATGAAAAAGTCTAGTGCTGATTTGAATAGAAGAACCTATCCTAGTGAAGCCAGGAATTTCATGACATCTTGAGGTGAAATGCCTTAGTTGATTGGCAGGCCATAATGTCACTGTTATTCCATTAGTTGCTTCAAAGTTGATTTTACTTCGAATTTCGGGAAACATAAGTTCTCCACCTATTTGTTGTGGTTGGTTCTTATCATACTTCATATGAATGGTGTTTTTTTCTGTATCTTTAGGAAAAAATATTCCTAAAGTATACTCACTTGCATCCTTATCGAGATGAACCTCATTAGAGAACCCATTACCATTCCCTCCAGATGTCCAAGTTAAATTACTAGCAAACGGTACACCCTCTTCTTCACTAGAAACTTTTGAAAATCCAGGAATACTAAGTTTTGCGCAAAGATTAGTTGCCTCATTGTACTTTACATATGATATTTTTTTAAAAAAATATTCAAAGTACATTGCAATCCTCTTCATTTGTTTTTTATATTCATCCGTTTTTACAATATCATCAGTGTATTCATCTGCAAGGAAAAGCATTCAAAAATTCAGTATTTAAATTAAAAAAAGTGATACTTACGAATATGTAAAGATTTCTTTCTATCTAAAATAAAGCCACCACCAAACATTTTTCCAAAACCACCAGCTCTTTGATGATAACCATTATTTTTAATTTCATGTTCGCAGTAAGAAAGATCCTTAATGCATCGCACCGTAGCTTCTAACATATCTAGTTCTTTGAGCTCATGAATTTCAAAAGTCTGCACAAGAACATTAGGTATTAAGACACCTTTTGGTTTATAAATACTACATCCAGGAAAAAAATTGTAATAATTATTGCAATCTGTCATATTATTTGCATAAGATTGTGCATAGAAATGTGGCTTCTTCCCGTTTGTATCCATTCCAAGAGCGTTTACAAGTTTCATTCCAGTAGCAATGTCTTTCGCCCACCTATTGTTAGAGTTCTTCCCTGGCCGTTTTTTTTTCAAATCATTACTCATTGATGGTTCAATCCTAAGAGAATTCAATTTTGATTTAAAATAGAAAAAAATCAAAAATTAGAAAATAGTAACATAATTTCAATTATCAGTCAATGATACCTTTAACTTTATCATATCTTCAATATTAGAAATACAAAAGTTAGCAAATCTACATATTAGTAAATTTATATACTTTTTCTTTATTTCAAATATTAAGAAAGCGTTTCAAAGGTATACTTTATTAAATTATACATATAAAGAGTATAGCTGTCAGCCTGTATATCTCCAGGACTGAGTAAAAAGTGATTATAAGTTATGTTAAACACATGAACTATACATGGGACTAATAAATAAGAGTACACAAATAGTATACAAAAGTAAAATTATGATAATACACAAAAAATGCCATTATAACACCTTATATACACGCATATATACACCTTTTATATGTCTTATGTACTTAATATTAAGTTGGAATATGTTAGGGTAATCTTAAGAACCTTAAGTATAAGGCTGCATAACTTTTAAGTACACTTAAAGCTGTTATATTCATTGTTTTATGCAAAAAACAAGAAATGCGCTTTATTTCACTTAAAAGTTGACTATATGCGCTATAAAATTGAGAATATCAAAATTGCGCTTTGACAGATCAATTGGGCTCATTTAGAACTATTGATTTGGCTATTTAAATGCATAAAAATAACACTTTTCAAATTTGGTGTTTTTTATGCCAGAAATGGCTTCTGTGTACTGGCCACATACTGCCTGCTTTTTTCCCGTGTGAATAGCTTCATTTTTAGCAAAGTTAGCTTTTTCACACTATAATTACCCCACATTCTACGCCCACTGTGGGGAAACACACTAAAATAGGCGACAGGCGCTTATTTAGTGTCCTAGCTTAATTAATAATGCATTGACCCTGTTTATATGCACTAATTTCATTAATAACCTCATTCTTGGCACTTTATTTCATCACCACGCTTAAATTCGCCTAATTTTAGTCAAGGATTTACCCGTGCAAGAGCCTGCCAAGAACTGCATGTAGTTACCCCACATCTCACGCTCTTTTTTAAGTTTTTGGGTGGTTTCTCAGTCAATTTTGGTTATTTTTGAATGGGAATTTCACGTAGTATAATGTCAGGATTAGCCCCATTATTTCTACAGTCAATCCCCCTTATTATTAAGCTATTATTAACCTTAAAAAGTCTCCTTTAGTCCTTAATATTATTGTTTTATACGCATATACTCTCTTTTTGTCTTTTTCTTTAATTTTGATGGATTTCCCTTATTATTTCAGGATTTTGGCGGTTATTACTCTTCTAATTATGTCATGGGTCACTGGGAATGTTGATGGGAATGTCTATTAGTTGTTTAGAGGCGTTATTAACTGTGTATTGGGTGGTACATCAAGGGAATCATTGGGGAACTCAGTGTGTATAAAAGGAGGAGGTTTTTGGGTTGTATTTCTTCATTCTTTATCATTACAATTTAACCAATATAACCAAACCAATTACAATACATATCAATTAGTACTTTTATAAGACTTTTGAATAGTATCTGAATTTATATAATCTATTTTTCTACCAACTATAAAGATTGTAAGCCATATATAAGAATAGTGAGAATTATATTACTGAGACCTTTATATTTGATTATATTTTACAACTTAGTGGATTAGAACTACAGTATTCATATAGGACCATTAAAATCTTCTAGACAACTGACTATTCAAGCTAGTTCACGTCCTTGTACTTGACCTTAGCCTGACAATTGGGGGCCTTTCCTCAAGAATTCTGTTATAATCCTGTAAGTGAAATTTTCAAAAGAAGGTGCACGTAAATAATATCCCTATAGAAATATTTGGATAATTACAACAGGTTGGGGTCACTTATATAGTGATTTCAGAAAAAGAAGCCCTGTTATATTATAAAATTGTGATATTGAATCAACAATTTTACCACTAATTTAACTTATAATTGTTATTAGTGGGTCTGTCAATAGACCAATTAAATTTGAGATCTTTGCAGATAAAATTTTTACCACTAATTTAACATATAATTGTTCTTAGTGGGAGTCTGTCAATAGACCAATTAAATTTGTGATCTTTGCAGATAATAAACCAATTAAACTGATTAATTGTTTTCTTTTAACAGGACTCTTAATCTTTTCTTTTATTGGTTTGTAAAATTCATTAAATATTGAGAAAGAATCATACTGACAGTTGTTTTCTTTTGAATATAAAAGCACGGCTACATATTGTAGACCAGTTAAATCAAGTGACCACATAAAAGCATATTTGACTTTTGGCACTTAAATATTCACTTCATACCAATAAGTAAGCAATAAAATTGTCTTCAGTGGTATTGATAAATACTGATAAAACTCCTTTTTGAAGTTTTCATATCTAAACTTTCAATTCTTTAAATTCCACGTAAAAATGTGTGACAACAATGACATTGTAAGTAATAAGGTAAAACCTTATAACTTAAGACCTAGAGCTGAAAGACCTGTTACAGGACATTCAGATGGAGGGCCAGGACTCTCCCATAATCAACAACACTCCGTCAATGTCTCTGGAGGAAAGGGAAAAGCTTTTAAAGCAGGTTTCAATAAAGAAAACAAAAAATACTTTACAAGAACAAGTTCACTCCCTATCCACCCTACTGAACACCTTGACAATAAGAGTCAACAATATAGTGGACCAGATCAACAATCTGGAAAAGAGAGCAGCTCAAGGTTTCATAGAAGTCAACCAAGCTCTAGTGGACATAAAGACTCAACCACCAACAGTGGCACCCAACAATTCCATAGCAGCACCTCCAGCCCAAGAGGAGGACCAAAAAATTACTGTAAGCAAATGGAAATGGGATTGGTACGCCCAAAACTACAACAATCCTCAACAGCAGGGCTCCAGCAGTCACCCTTACAGGGGAAAGGCAAGGAGAGGCAGGGGAAGTGGGATAAGACCTTGGTAAGTCATCCAACTTCTTATGATCAATTATATCAACCTGAAAATAAATTACTTATAGGTAATGAGATTGATAAGGAAATATTGGATATTATTGATAAGGATTTAAAGGATTATTCATTTGAACAGAATATGTTAAACTTGTCTTTACATGAGGACAATGTAAATAGTTTTATTGATCACCAGGAAAATACTATTAATATAAAAATGGAATCAAATGAATTAAATCTTGACCCTGATAATGAGTCTTCTGAATTGGACACGAAAAAAATAGAATATTTTTTAAAAGAGAATCCAATGGAATCAAAAATAATAAGTAAATTATTATTGAGAATTGAAAAATTGGAAGAGTTCTCAAAAGAGTCAAACATTAATACAGAAAATGTATTATTACAACTAACACAGTCATTGAGTACCACAGCCAATAAATTAAAAATTATTGAAAATTCAAATAATGAATTGATCAATGAGAATAAAAGATTAAACTCTGAGATTAGAAATTTAGAAAGTAAATTAGAACACTCTCAGAATATTATGGCCACCATAGAGGGACGTGTAAAATTGTCTTTTTCAAATGTAAATGATACTTTAACTCATGTACCTGTAATAAAGGATAGGTTACAAAGAGTAGAAATTGAAGTAGCTAACATTTTGAAAAATACTGAAACAATAAAGGATAATACCTCTTATGTAGAAAGAGTACCAGTTTTTATGAAACACTCTGATGATAAACCAATGATGGAACATGAACATAGTGTCATGGGCTCTGAGAATATAAAATCAGTAAAAGATGAAATTAATGATCATCTTTCTAAAGTGAGTGAATTACTCAATATTCCTCAGGTTAGGGAAGCAAAAACTAGCCAAAAGAACTGGCCTAAGTTAGATCAGTACCCTTCTTTTGACGGGGATTCAAAATCTGATTGGCAACAATTCATACAAAGAATTGATAACTTAAAATTTTCATATAAATTACCTGATGAAGAAATTACTTCAAAGTTAATATCTTTATTTACAGATGTGGCCTTATTATGGTTTGAATCTGTATTGAGTGAGGGAATTAATTACTCCTGGAATGAATGGAAGGCACCAATTGAAAGGCAATTTGGTGGCCCAAAATTTAGAATCACTCAACAAAGACTGTATGAAAGGGCCAGATATAATCCAAATGCTGGAGATAAACCCATGGTCTTCTTAATGAATTTAATAAAAATCATGAAAGCTATGGATCCAAAAATGGATTATGAAGAGTGGAAAGAAAAAATAATATACAAGTTGCCTATATCAGTTAGAGACATTATTGTAGCTAGAACTGAAACTGTCAGAGACACCTCTGGATTCATTAATATATGCAATGAGATATTATTAAACCACAAATATGAAACCAAGTATAGTAATTACAGACAAAGTGTTGACGTGGTAAAACCTACTACAAGTAAGTTACCAGTGGAAAAGAAAAAACCTTCAGCTCCCCTTGTCCCTAAGAGACAAGAAAATAACACTTGTTACAAATGTAATGAACCTTGGGTTAAAGGTCACACGTGTAAGAAAAGAATAAATGTTATTGAAACCTCACAGAATTCTGAACCTAGTAATCATGAAGATGAGAATGTGGAATCCAGTGAGGATTGCAAGAGTAACATATCTTACAGTGATGATGAAAATGAGATATTTGTATTAGAACAGGATATAATGTTCCTGAATGATGCTATACCTCATACAGACACATCTTTAACTTCTATAGAGGAAGCTGAAATAATTAAAGATGTATCTCATGATACTTACAAAATAACACCTATCAGAGCACCTATTATCATATGTGGAAAAGAAATGAATGCCATTCTTGACACTGGGGCTGCAGGTAGTGTAGTTTCACTTAATGCATTAATGAAACTTGATAGTAAGTACCAGGAAAAACTAGAACCTGTTCAGACAAAGAACTGGAGGGGTTTTGGTTCAGTATTAAATCCAATTGGCAAATACAAAACTGCTGTATTCTTTAAATATAATAATGGATATGTTAGAGCAGTTTGTGAATTTGTAGTAATGGATAATAATAATTGTAGTGATTGGTTTATTATTGGCAATGATTTATTGACAAAATTTGGCATTAAACTAGATCCTGCAAACAGTTGTTTCACCATAGGGGTGAATGGTAAAAGGAAATTCAAAATATGTTCTGAAAATTCAGTATATGCCATTTCTCCTAGAGAAGAACAACTGCAAGGTGGAAGAACCACCAATGAAGTGGGTGAATTGGAAAATGAAATCCAAAAGGCCTCTTTCAGTCCTCAACTCTCAAAAATTGAAGAAGAAGATATTTTGAGATTGATTAAATCATATCCTATGGCATTTGCTCATGGCTCAAATGAACTAGGATTGGTCAAAGACCATGAGATGAAAATCTCTTTAAGCTGTGATCTGGATAATATTCCTGGCAGTTTAAAAAAGAAACCTTACCCAGCATCTCCTGCAAAAAGGAAAGATATTGAAGACAATATAAAATTGTTGTTGGAAATGGGTATTGTTGAAAAAGTGGACACAACACCTAAGTATTGTGACATTTCACCAGTATTAATCTCTTATGAAAAAGATAAGGCAAGATTATGCGGTGATTATAGAGCTCTGAATACATATACAGTAGATGATATTTACCCTCTACCAAGGATAGCTTCTATCCATGCTACCTTACAAGGAGCAAAATATATTTCCTGTCTGGATGGGAACAAGGGTTACCACCAGATTCCTGTGGAAAGAAATTCTCAAAATTACTTATTAATAACCACACATATGGGTATATATAAGTATGTGAGAATGCCATTTGGCCCAAAGAATGCCCCTTCAGTCTTCCAAAAATTGATGGATAGTGTTTTTCATCAGGAAATGGTTGAAGGATGGTTATTGGTCTATATTGATGACATCATAGTGTTTTCAAAGACATATGATGAACATTTAAATCACCTGAAAAGAGTCTTTCAAAAAATGGATGAAATTAATATGACTATTGCATTAAAGAAATGTAAGTTTGGATTTCAATCCTTGAAAGTACTTGGACATGTTGTATCTGGATTACAAATTTGTGTTGACCAGAATAAAGTGGCAGCAATTAAAAACATTGGGATACCTAAAAATGTAAAAGAGGTTCAAAGTTTTTTGGGTATGTGTGGATATTATAGACAATATATTAAAAATTACCAATCCATTGCAGCCCCTTTAAAAACATTAATCAGGAAGAATGAAGCTTTCATTTGGAATAATGAAAGACAACACGCCTTTAATAAATTAAAGGAATGTTTAATGTCAGCTCCAATATTAGGACTTCCAGATTTCACCCTACCTTTTATCTTGTACACTGATGCAAGTTTCATAGGTTTGGGTGCTGCTTTACAGCAGAAACAGATAATAAATGGAAAATTATCTGAAGTAGTTATCTGTTATATATCCAGAACCTTAAGAAAAACAGAATTAAGGTATGGTGCCACACAGCTAGAATGTTTAGCCGTGGTGTGGGCTTTGGAGAAACTTCATTACTATCTGGAAGACCAGAAGTTTGAACTTATAGCAGATTGCAGTGCAGTTAAATCATTACTAAACATGAAAACACCTAATAGGCACATGTTTAGATGGCAACTAGCTGTACAAGAGTACAGAGGAAGAATGACAATCACTCACAGAGCAGGAACATTGCATTCAAATGTGGATTTATTATCCAGAAGTCCTTTGCCAAATGATGCTGACAACCCAGCTTATGTACCTGAAAATGAGGTTATACATATATTTGGGATTTATATAGTGGATTTAGAAGAAGAGTTTATGCAAACTATATTGGAAAATTATTCATCTGATAAAGATTTGTCTAAACTATCTACCATTCTTAATGATCCAACAAATGCCTCCATGAGTGCATTAATTAAAACCTTGCCTCCAAAGTATAAAAATGCGTTGGAAAAAGGTAAACTATCAATTGAAGATGGATATATATATTACAGGAAAAAGTTAAGCAATGTAATAGTAATACCACCTTCTATGAAAGAGTTAATGTTGAGTACTTGTCATGATGACATCTTAGCTGGTCATTTTGACTTTAACAAAACATTAACCAGAGTTAAAAATACAGCCTGGTGGATAAACATGAAAGAGGATGTACAAAAATACATTGAAACATGTGACTCTTGTCAGAAATCTAAAAGATTAACTGGGAAGAGAGCTGGGTTGTTACAACAAATAGAGCAGCCAAAAGCTCCATGGGAAATTATAAACATGGATTTTGTAACTGGCTTGCCATTAGCAGGAAAAGAAAGTTTCAATTCTTGCTGGGTAATAGTGGATAGATTAACAAAAATGTGTAATTTTATCCCTACCCATAAAGAGGTATCTGCTAAAGACTTGGCGTTACTATGGTGGACTCAAATGATGAATACTGCTGGGTTCCCGAAAGCCATAATCTCTGACAGAGATCCTAAATTTACTTCAGAGTTCTGGACATCTTTGATGGAAGTATCAGGTTGTCAATTAAAATTGTCTACAGCACACCATCCACAAACTGATGGGCTGGCTGAGAGGATGATACAAACTTTAGAAGACATGATCAGAAGATATTGTGCCTTTGGATTAGAATACAAAGACAATGAGAAATTCACACATGACTGGGTAACATTAATTCCTGGCCTTGAATTTGCTTATAACAGCACAACTCATTCTGTAACAGAGAAGAAACCATTTGAACTCTGGCTGGGATATGTACCAAATACCCCAGTAAATCTTTTAAATAAACTACCAAGGTTGGATATACACCCTGGCACTAAATCCTTTATTCATATGCAACAAATGTGTAGAAAGCATGCAGAAGAATGCATCCAAAAAGCATTTGAATATGAAAAGAAAAGGTGGGACAAATCTCATAAAGAATTTGAATTTAAAAAGGGAGATGAAGTCCTCATATCAACACTACATTTTAACTTACAAGGTAATGTTAAATTAAAGGATCCCTTTGTAGGACCTTTTGTAGTAAATAAAATGGTTGGGAATAATGCAGTGGAAGTCATATTATATGCTCCATATGATAGGAAACATCCAGTTTTCCCTATCTCATTATTGAAACCTTACCATGCAAATGATCCTGACTTATTTCCAAAAAGAAGGGGAAGGCCTAAAAAGCAACCTGAAGAAATTGTGGAAAAAGAAGAGATTGAAAAAATACTCAAGAAAAGAATCCTTACTAAAGAAAAAGGAACTGAGTATTTACTAAGATTTAAAGGGAAATCAAATGAATTTGATAAATGGATACCTGAAAAAGAAATTTCTAATTTATCCACCCTTCTTAAAAAATTTAAACAGAAATAAATTTCTGTTCAACCAGCTGAGGGGTTAAAAAACCAGTACTCATAATATTTTATTATGTTTTATTTCTTTAAAGTTGAATCTTTAATGCTACAGATTTATTCTGAATACCTGAAAATTACAAATTAAATAAAATAAAATGTATAACTTATCATTTTTTTATTGTTTTTTTTGGGTGGGCGAGTGTCAGCCTGTATATCTCCAGGACTGAGTAAAAAGTGATTATAAGTTATGTTAAACACATGAACTATACATGGGACTAATAAATAAGAGTACACAAATAGTATACATAAGTAAAATTATGATAATACACAAAAAATGCCATTATAACACCTTATATACACGCATATATCCACCTTTTATAGGTCTTATGTACTTAATATTAAGTTGGAATATGTTAGGGTAATCTTAAGAACCTTAAGTATAAGGCTGCATAACTTTTAAGTACACTTAAAGCTGTTATATTCATTGTTTTATGCAAAAAACAAGAAATGCGCTTTATTTCACTTAAAAGTTGACTATATGCGCTATAAAATTGAGAATATCAAAATTGCGCTTTGACAGATCAATTGGGCTCATTTAGAACTATTGATTTGGCTATTTAAATGCATAAAAATAACACTTTTCAAATTTGGTGTTTTTTATGCCAGAAATGGCTTCTGTGTACTGGCCACATACTGCCTGCTTTTTTCCCGTGTGAATAGCTTCATTTTTAGCAAAGTTAGCTTTTTCACACTATAATTACCCCACATTCTACGCCCACTGTGGGGAAACACACTAAAATAGGCGACAGGCGCTTATTTAGTGTCCTAGCTTAATTAATAATGCATTGACCCTGTTTATATGCACTAATTTCATTAATAACCTCACTCTTGGCACTTTATTTCATCACCACACTTAAATTCGCCTAATTTTAGTCAAGGATTTACCCTTGCAAGAGCATACCAAGAACTGCATGTAGTTACCCCACATCTCACGCTCTTTTTTAAGTTTTTGGGTGGTTTCTCAGTCAATTTTGGTTATTTTTGAATGGGAATTTCACGTAGTATAATGTCAGGATTAGCCCCATTATTTCTACAGTCAATCCCCCTTATTATTAAGCTATTATTAACCTTAAAAAGTCTCCTTTAGTCCTTAATATTATTTTTTTATACGCATATACTCTCTTTTTGTCTTTTTCTTTAATTTTGATGGATTTCCCTTATTATTTCAGGATTTTGGCGGTTATTACTCTTCTAATTATGTCATGGGTCACTGGGAATGTTGATGGGAATGTCTATTAGTTGTTTAGAGGCGTTATTAACTGTGTATTGGGTGGTACATCAAGGGAATCATTGGGGAACTCAGTGTGTATAAAAGGAGGAGGTTTTTGGGTTGTATTTCTTCATTCTTTATCATAACAATTTAACCAATATAACCAAACCAATTACAATACATATCAATTAGTACTTTTATAAGACTTTTGAATAGTATCTGAATTTATATAATCTATTTTTCTACCAACTATAAAGATTGTAAGCCATATATAAGAATAGTGAGAATTATATTACTGAGACCTTTATATTTGATTATATTTTACAACTTAGTGGATTAGAACTACAGTATTCATATAGGACCATTAAAATCTTCTAGACAACTGACTATTCAAGCTAGTTCACGTCCTTGTACTTGACCTTAGCCTGACAATAGCTTTATCCTGTATGCATTCAGCAAGTACAAGATTTGGCTCTACACTTAATATTAATAATATAATGAAAGTATAACTCCAATACACTAGTAATATTAAAAAATTTACGGAATTATGATATCCACATATATAAAATGAAAAATCTTGCTCTGATCAATATATTGACTTAGAAAGTTATACTTCAATAAATTATCAATTTTTAAATTGTAGCATTGTCCTGTATGCTTTCAGCAAGTACGAGACTTTGAAAAAACTTAAAAATCAATAAATTAAAGGTAAAGTACAAAAAATCTAATTATTATTATGAAAAGCAAAACATTATCCTGTATGCTTTCAGCAAGTACGAGATGATGTTTTACTTTTCATATTAATAATATAATGGTTGAGAAAGTATTAAAGAAATATAGAAAAATGATAAGCAAAACATGAACTTACATGTCTATAAAATCTTCTTCCATTTGTAGCTGATTGATCAAAATTAATTATAAAGTTTATTTTATAATCACTGTTTTAAAAAATAAATGGTTAGATAAATAAATTGAACATTTTTGATAAGGAATAAAGAAAAGTAAATTGACAAACAAATAAAAAAACTTTAAGTTAACTGAAAAAGAATTATTTTATAATGAATCGAAAGGGTACAGTAAAAGATACCATAAAAATAAATTCAGAATTAGAATCATTAGATTAACTTGTCAAAAGTGTAAAAAAGTGTAACAAACCAAAATGATATGAAATGCAATAGCAAGAAAAATTTGCTTACCAGTAATCAGATAAGGTCAAGAAAATAGTACCAATAATTCAAAATGATAAAGCAAAAATATGATTGATAATTTTAGAAAAAGGTTAGTGAGAAAGAGAAAGGAAAAATAAATTGGGTGGCAAACAGATGTATATATCATGAATTTTCACTGATCACATTTTCAAAAAAATGCAGCTCTCCAAGTCATATGATAAACTTCATCTAAATTCCAAGAATGATGTTGCCAAGGCACTGTACACAGCATGATCATTTTTTCCTATGCATATACTAATTCCAGCTAGAATTTACTTGGCTGCATGTTGTACAGATGCACATTTGTGGAACACTGAATTTCACATCTAAAAAAAATTGACGCCACATAATTCTAGCTACCATGTTTCACGTAGCTAAAAAACATACACTCATCACATTTAAATTTACATTGCGCCAAAATTAATTCATTTTTGAATTTTTTTAAAGGAAACTATAATGTGCACCACCTATTTCTAAAATATGAACCTCCGCACCATATTAAATTGGGAGACTTTTAATTATGCAATTTTTTTGCCGTGACCTTTTTCCTGATCTTACTTGGTTCAAAATATTGAAACATGGCCAATGTTGATGAAAGAAACATTTGATTTTGTTTCTATGTGTAACAATGGAAGGCTGTTTCTTACTGGCTGAAGAGTGTTGTATATTTTATTTGAACAAATTTTTATTTTTTTATGTATTTTATTTAAAAAATTTACTTTTTATTGCAGCCAGATTTATACTGGCTGCTTTTTAGAAACCTTAATTTATGACCCAAGCCTTTGAAACTGGCTTGGGTCCCTTACATTGCAATTTAGTACTTCCAGCCAGGTTTCCCCTGGCTGGAAGTGTCTCTTTCAAGCAATCGAAGTCGCTTTTAGCGACTTCGATTGCTTTCTGTAATGTTTGCCACCCTCCCAGCTAATTTACTAGGCTGGGAGGTGGCCAAAGCAGTGTGCAACGCGCGTTGCTGCTGCAAGTAACGCGCGTTGCACAATTGCTACCATATTTCATGCAGCTGATATCAAGTCAGCTGCATGAGATATGCGCAGCATGTGCAACGCGCATTTCTGCTGCATGCAATGCGCATTACTTGCAGCAGCGATGCGTGTTGCATGTGCTGCATGCAGTGCATTGCACAGCCAGTTTTTTTCTGGCTGTGCAATGCACACAGAGAAACCAAAGTCCCTGCAAGGGACTTTGGTCTCTAAAATGGAAGTGACTTTCCCTACCAGGTGCAATCTGGTGGGAAAGTGAGAGAAACGTTAGACCGAAGTTGTTTGAAAGCAACTTCGGTCTTAAAAACATTAAAAATCATAAAAAAAAATGAGAAATGTAGAAAAAAAAAAATTAAAAATTAAAATGTGAGTATAAGAAAAAAAATAAGTTCTAGTGATACCAAAAATCCAAGCCAATTTCATTTGGCTTGGTTATTTAATAATTATTTTTTAATACATTAAATTTAAAATTCAAACACCATAAAATATATGAATTTTTTTTATATGAATATTATAAATTTAATCTACCTCTTTCTCATAATTATATTTATAATTTTGTTTTTTTAATTTTTGACATTTAAGTTTATTTTTTGGAAATACAAAATTAAATTTTCAACTAAATTTTTTAGTAAGGTAAAATAAATTATAAATTTGACATTTTGTAATTGAATAATGAAAAAATTTTTAAATTTATTTAAAAAATATTTTTGTTAGAAGAATACAAATACTTTAAGGGTAGAAATATGGTGCAAATTGTAAGTAAAAAAAATTATATTTTTTTTGTGAGGGGTTATTTCTATTTTTAAAAATATTTTTCAAAAACATTCATTAAATACTGAATTAAATTACTTTGAAACTCAAATTTTTTGTAAAATAATTAAAAATGAAATAATAATATTGTTGTATTTGATATAAAATTTGAATTGGTAATATTAATGTCTCTTTAAGTAAATTTGAAAATCATTTAAAAAGACCATGTTGATAAGTACTTCATTTTTAAAATACAATGGTTATATATATATCTTATATATATTTCTTGAGTGTTATTTTTATATACATTCAATAAAATTTGTAATATAAAATGACATTTAATAATTAATTAATGTTCAACTTAGTTATAACAACTTCATATTTAATACCAGCCACTAGTATTTACTTTTTAATTTAAAACTCCAATATAATATGAGAGTATCCTTATTTTGTCTGTATGTAATGAACAACAATAACAGACCATAAATGAGTGGGTAATTAATTACAATAAATAGTTGAAGAATAACCTATAAGAAATGATAAGTTTATCAAAAAGAGTACATTAAAAAAATATACTTTTGAATTTTTTTTGATATAATTTGGGTAGTTAAATGAAAATTTAAATTATCAGACATCAAAATGGATAAAATCTAAAAGTAGTGTTTATATAATAAGCCTCATATAAAAAAAGGATAAAAAATCTACTATGTAACTAAATTATTAAATATTAAGGTATTATTAAAATTATTGAAAAACTTATTTTACAGTTATAATGAAATCTAAATGTGAAAATAATGGTGGGATAATAGTAAGACTATGTGGAAACACTTTAATTTATACATACTTTCAACTATGTTCAGATAAAAAAATTGTTAAAATTGTATAATAACATCTAGTTAATAGTGATGCAATTTTATTTAGATCAAGAATAAATTTTTCTGAGGAAAAACTAATTAAATTGAGATATGGCCATCTCCTTTCAAGAGATAGAATAATAATAAAAATTTAAAAAATTATAATAAGTATTCTTAATCACCATTTTTTAAAAGTCTCTAGTAAAATTCATTATAATATATCATTCATTGATTACATTATATGGAGTTTCATCTTGAAGTAGTGATGTGCAGCTTTGAACTTATGTTATGAAAAACAAAAAAGTTAAAAAATATATAGTTATACTAATGAAAAAGCCAAAAATAAAAATACTATTATAAATTAAAAAAATAAAACTACATAAATTTTATTCTGCTCTAATGATGGAAGGGTACTATGTATGAATTTCCACATGTTAAATCCAAACCTGCTTTAAGGCTAGTTTACAGGTAGAGCTATTAAGTTTCCTTAAATTCTAAAAATAACTTATGCATTTTACTAATTATTTTTTTCTTGTTTTCTTTCCAAAGTTGTTAGAGTTGCTTAATTAATACTGTTATTTTGATTGTAAGATATATAATTTTTTTGAATACATGATTTATTGTTTCAAAAATTATATTATAAATTTAAATCATTTATTTCATTTTCTAAAGCTTCATTGTCAAAGACACAACTCCATTTTCTATTACTTAACAAAT
This sequence comes from Hemileia vastatrix, assembly GCA_030280995.1. Taxonomy (NCBI): domain Eukaryota; kingdom Fungi; phylum Basidiomycota; class Pucciniomycetes; order Pucciniales; family Zaghouaniaceae; genus Hemileia; species Hemileia vastatrix. The sequence continues at coordinate 18,213,049 of JASXTE010000007.1, forward strand.
ATATAAAATGTGATAGTAAAATTTGAGGAATTTTCTTTTTGAGAGGGTCAAACTATATTGTGAAGATTTTTATCTAGAAATTCTTGTACTCTAAAACCAAATAATTTTCTCCCTTAAGTAAGCCATTTCAAAAATATGAGAATATAAACAAGAATATTAACTTATCTTATTTTTATTTTCTTTACTGAAAGTTTTAGTTCAATCCCTTTTTTTATATGACATTAGTATAAAAACATGGTTAAATGCTACTATATAATTAATTTTTATTATATATATATATATATATATATATATATATATATATGAAATATTTAGAAGGTCATCCTTTTTTATTTACTTGAATAAATGGCTCAATTATAATACCCAACACTTATTAATGTTTCCCAAACTCAATAACAAATTTCTCATATGAAATATTAGCTTCTAATATAAGAAGTTTATCTATAGATGATATTCAACATGTGATTTTACTTTTTAGATTCAGCTAAAATTAAACAAAAGGAGAAATCATGCATATGTGATTAAATGGTAGCCATATGTTACTTAGAGGATTGCGAAATTCACTCATCAGAATGGTTTAAGTATTAAAATAAATTGAGGTCATTATTTTCTAGTATTTGAAACTAATTAGGAAATTATTCTAAAAATATATTTTAATGTGTATCATGTTTAAAAAGTTGGAAATATGATTTTTGAAAATTGTGAGTTTCTTATGAGATACCAAGCTTTAGTTTACATTGTTTCAAGTAGAATAGAATTTTAGTATTAGAAATTGAAAGCAATGTACCATTATCAGATTTTAACTGTGTTCTACTTATAGAATGATTACATAACATTAAACATTATTTAAATCAAAAAGGTTTAAAAGATATTTAGAATTTTACCAAATTTCACCATTTATTAATCTTTGATTTGAAAACAAACTATGATGTACACTCACTAGAAATAAGCAATCCCAATTTTAACATAATTTATCAATCCAAAAATAATGAGTCAATTAACATGAAAATATATATTATTTCAAAACCAATTCTCTAGATTTAAAATATGATGCTTTAATGAAAAATTATTACAAAACTTTAATGCAATGAAGTCTCTTAAAAAATTCAAAAATAGAATATCAAAACAAGTAATTTCTGCAAAAAAAACTACTAACTATTGTAGATAAAGCATAAAAATAAGTCATATTTTTTAAAAAAATGATCTAACAATATTTATTTTTGTTAAAAAAATCAAAACATTGTTAAGTTTGCTTGTTATAATAATGTTAAAATCCACTAAACATTATCTAAAGGTGGTAAAATATGTTAAAAATAAGTTGAATTTTATGAGATAAAAATCAACAATTTTGTATCATTTCCTGTTGTGCTATGACTTTATTCCACCCTTTTTATCTGATTCTTCCAGTATTACTTTGCTATGATCACTAGTTTTCAAGTTAAAATTTACAAATGTTCATTATACTTGATAATATGAAAAATAACTCAAACTTTTATAACTACAAAATAAGATTTTGTAACTCCTTCTTTCAATCAATATTTGAAGAAATTTTTAGTTTATTTGAGTAATGATTTTAAGAATAACAAAAAATTTGAAATTCACAAGGAATTATTTCCAGAGACTATAATTATTTACTTGTGTAATGCATGAGCTACTTATCAATGATGTAAAACATCAGAAAAGTAAGTTATAGTTATAAATCTACAGATTATACTGTTTCTGGTATATATATCTTCAATAAATCTTTTAAACTTATCTTAGCCTACATACCACACAATAGAAAATCATTATATTAAAAAAGAAAAAATTCTATGATAATATCATAAAGAATGATAACCATGGATTAATATTCCATAAAAATGGTTAATAATATTTTAAGAGAACCTAAATCAGTATTCTTTCATCAAAATATATCCTTTTTGTCTTTGTAATTTATTCCAAACAAATTTTTTGAAAGTTGAATCTATATATCTAATGCCAAAACCACTATTAAGTTCCCTCTTAGACTTTTTAAGAAATTATATATATATATATATGTATATATATATATTATTTATCAAAAATTGAAATAAAGAATAAAAACATAATTTTATTTACCTTTAATTATTTAAATATAGAGTATTTTCAGAATGCATTGTGGTTACTTGTGAAGGTTAGAAGATTTGAAGTTGGATTTATGAGTTTTTAGAAGGGCAAATATTGTAAAATTCTTTCATAAATATTTATTTCATAGTTTCAAATGTTGAAATCTACAAACTAATGGGATTTAAAATTATATTGAGATTTAAAATCTGTTTTCTACTCAAGTAAAATAAAATAAAATGATGATATCAAAATTGAAATTAAGTTTAAACTTTTGATATGCTCTATCTTCAATTTTATTGATAGTGCATCAAAAATTTATTAATATTTTTTTCCTTCATCACTTTTTACATAAAAGATAGTTTTATCATTTTATGAATTAAAGATTGCTTATATAAATTTAACATCTATGTCAACTGTTTATGACTATTAATCTATATAATAAATTTTTTAGAAGAAAAAATAACATCAGTATATACTGACTTTGAAATTATTCAATTTAAAATAGTTTACAGGTAGATAATGAAGGGTGATTTCATTTTTGAATATGAATTATAGAAGTCTTATTTTGTCAATTTTAATTCTTTTTGAGCTCAAATGTATCCACTGCAACTTATGTAAGAATAAAAATTATTTTTATTGAAATTTACATGAGAAAGTATGCCTATTATTCAAAATCAAACTTGCTCTAATGGTGTTTTTCAATCATTATTTCCATTCATAACAATAAAAAAAATTTCAATTTGCTGATGTTTTAGTTTTTGATATCCCCAAGTTTATATCTCAGGTGTACTATTCACAAAATTATTAAAAATATAATTTTCGAAATACATGATAAACTTGAAAGTGAGGGGGCATTAAATTTTTAAAAATGAATTCTAAATTCAGGATGGATAGTATTTTTTCTATTTTCACAAATGAACAATTTTTTGTTTCAATTAATCCAGAAAGAAAATTTTGTTGTAAGCATATTATATTATATTTATTATGATTTTAAATACTATATTTTCAAGATTTGTGTTTAATATTTCCTGTGAAAGTTAATTTTAATGTGAATTTAAAGTAAGCTTGAAGAAATTTAATCAATAGGCATATTGGATATTTAAAATAATATTTTGCTGCAATCTTGAATCATCCTGGGCTAAAAAATATTCCAAATAAGGTTTTTGTGGGTCAATTTGGATTTAAGTAGGATTAAGTGAGGTTTAATAAAGGACAGATAAAAGGCTAAATTCATTACTAGTGACTTTTTTCTCAAAATAGTTATAAAATATGTATCATTCTGGAATCAAGCTTCGAGAAAGTTGAATTGAAACAGAGATAATTTCTAGCAGCACAACACCATATTTACAAAGGTGTAAAATACCTCAAATATTACTCATAATATAGGAAGGCAAGGAATCTACAAAATTCACATTTCAAACGAGGATTTATATTTTGAATTTGAAATTGAGAAATGGAATATTATTTTCCAATTTAAATATCTATTAGTCATTTTACCAAAAGTTTTCAGTAATCAGATTGAATTTTGATGGTATTTTGTTGTAGATTAATCATTTTGATGAGACATTTACTCAAAATTACTGGTTTCGTTTCTAATATTCCATGTGAAATTCATTACGAATCTTTTTGAAAGTGAATAGTTGACATATTGGATATGCAAAAGCTTATGTTAGATCAAAGTGAGATCAAAGGGAGTTTAACTGATGATCAAATTAGGATTTTACAAGATCAAACGGTGATCAATGTAGGTTCATCTTGAGCTCAATTTGTGACAAATCTCTGACTAAATGTAAGGCCAAACAATTTCCTACATGGTGATGATGTGTGCATAATTCAAGCATAGATTTGTGGCTCAACGGAGTTCAAGCAAGGGGTATTGCTAGCAATACCCCCCCATTTTTTCTGTGGTGATATATTTTTTAATACTAATTTTTATTCCCATCTCATCTGTATTATTGAGCACGGTGTTTGGGAGTAAAAATATATATGGGAAAAGTACTTATTTTTATCAATTATCTATATTACTTAGTGTACTTGGCTAGTTAATTGTAAGTAATACATAAGTATTTAATAAATAATTAATTATTAATAAGGATCTAAAAGGCGTGGCTTCACCTCAGTAAGATAATCAATTATTTTACTGGGTAAGTCTAGTAGCCTGGCTGACAATTGCTATCCTTTCCCTCAAGTCTCAAACACTTGCTTGGCCAACTCCCAAACAGCGACTTGAATCCTCTCAAGTAATGCAAGCCAAAGGTTTCCCTGGCTGTGTAGGATTTGTTGATGGCACAACAATACCTTTGAGTCAAAAGCTTTCTCATGATGGCAACCATTATTTTGATTGCAAAAAAAGGTTTCTTCAAAATCTTCTCCAATTTCTCATCCTTCATAAACTAACTTTATATCTTCTTTCTAGATACTCTATTGCCGTTCAACTTGTATGCAATGTCAATAAAAAATTTATTGCTTTTCATAGTGGCTTCCCTGGCTCATGTCATGACTCTTCCATCTTCCAAAGAATGAGGATTTCTCAAACCCCTGACTCATACTTTGACAAATCTCAGTACCTCCTTGCAGACTCAGCATAAGCAAGTGGAAAGTACATTATACCTGCTTTCCATGGTGCAAGTTTAGAAAGTGACCCCAAAACTGCCTTTAATTATCACCTTGCCCAATCAAGAATACAAATTGAACATGCTATAGGTATTTTAAAGGGACAATTTTCTAGTCTTTGGGAGCTCAGAATCCAATTTCAAAAAAAATTGGATATCAAAACTGCAAATCATTGGATCATGACTTGCATTATAATCCACAATATCCTAGCTGATTTAAAGGATGAGTGGAATGATCTTTATGAAGAAGAGGATCATGAACCAGAACTGGCTCTCCCCTCCCTTGAATCACAAAACATTCATTCAACCGGCATACGCTCTGTCATTATGCCTATTACTCTCCAACATTTCTCTTCACCACCCTTTTAAATTATTTTTTTGTACTCTCCAAATGGCCTCTTTGTGTACTTTATTCACTTTGGTTTGGTATTTTGGTTTGTTGCATATTCATTTTTTTTAGACTTTATGGTGAATATCTTTTTTTTGGATGGCTCATTGGTTTTCTTTTACCAGCTCAACATGAAATCACATATTTTGTCAGTGATTTTTTTTTTTCATTCATCACTCATATCCTTTTCATCCTTTCCTCAAACATAACTCAAATATTTTTGTTAATTTTATTTTCTCAACTCTTCTCACCAGGTAAGTATTTTTTTTCTTTTTTCTTGTTTTTTATTTGCTAATCATGAATTTTTTTATTTTACTTTTTTTTGTTTTATTTTGTTGTTTTTTTGTTTTTTGTTTTTTGTTTTTTTGTTTTTGTTTTTGTTTTTTGTTTTTTTGTTGTTTTTTTTTATTTTTTGTAAGTCCTTTTTTTTTTATTTTCAAGGTTAGACTAATTATTTTTTTCTCTTTTTTTTCTTTTTTTTTCTCTCCTTCACCCTCTTTAGCTGCCTCATTTCACCCCCTTTCCTCTCTCTTTACCTTCCTCAAGTCACTCCTTCTCCCCTCTCTTTACCTTCCTCAAGTCCCCCTTATTTCACCCTCTTTACCTGTCCAAAACCCCCCTTTCCCCCCTCTTTAGGTGCCTTGTCAGCCTGTATATCTCCAGGACTGAGTAAAAAGTAACTATAAGTTATGTTAAACACATGAACTATACATGGGAATAATAAATGAGAGTACACAAATAGTATACATAAGTAAAATTATGATAATACACAAAAAATGCCATTATAACACCTTATATACACGCATATATCCACCTTTTATAGGTCTTATGTACTTAATATTAAGTTGGAGTATGTTAGGGTAATCTTAAGAACCTTAAGTATAAGGCTACATAATTTTTAAGTACACTTAAAGCTGTTATATTCATTGTTTTATGCAAAAAACAAGAAATGCGCTTTATTTCACTTAAAAGTTGACTATATGCGCTATAAAATTGAGAATATCAAAATTGCGCTTTGACAGATCAATTGGGCTCATTTAGAACTATTGATTTGGCTATTTAAATGCATAAAAATAACACTTTTCAAATTTGGTGTTTTTTATGCCAGAAATGGCTTCTGTGTACTGGCCACATACTGCCTGCTTTTTTCCCGTGTGAATAGCTTCATTTTTAGCAAAGTTAGCTTTTTCAAACTATAATTACCCCACATTCTACGCCCACTGTGGGGAAACACACTAAATTGGCGACAGGCGCTTATTTAGTGTCCTAGCTTAATTAATAATGCATTGACCTTGTTTATATGCACTAATTTCATTAATAACCTCACTCTTGGCACTTTGTTTCATCACCACGCTTAAATTCGCCTAATTTTAGTCAAGGATTTACCCGTGCAAGCGTCTGCTAAGAACTGCATGTAGTTACCCCACATCTCACGCTCTTTTTTAAGTTTTTGGGTGGTTTCTCAGTCAATTTTGGTTATTTTTGAATGGGAATTTCACGTAGTATAATGTCAGGATTAGCCCCATTATTTCTACAGTCAATCCCCTTTATTATTAAGCTATTATTAACCTTAAAAAGTCTCCTTTAGTCTTTAATATTATTGTTTTATACGCATATACTCTCTTTTTGTCTTTTTCTTTAATTTTGATGGATTTCCCTTATTATTACAGGATTTTGGCGGTTGTTACTCCTATAATTATGTAATGGGTTACTGGGAATGTTGATGGGCATGTCTATTAGTTGTTTAGAGGCTTCATTAACTGTGTATTGGGTGTTATATTAAGGGAATCATTGGGGAACTCAGTGTGTATAAAAGGAGGAGGTTTTTGGGTTGTATTTCTTCATTCTTTATCATTACAATTTAACCAATATAACCAAACCAATTACAATACATATCAATTAGTACTTTTATAAGACTTTTGAATAGTATCTGAATTATAAAATCTATTTTTCTACCAACTACAAAGATTGTAAGCCATATATAAAATTAGTGAGAATTATATTACTGAGACCTTTATATTTGATTATATTTTACAACTTAGTGGATTAGTACTACAGTATTCATACAGGACCATTTAAATCTTCTAGACAACTGACCATTCAAGCTAGTTCACGTCTTTGTACTTGACCTTAGCCTGACATGCCTCATGACCCCCCTTCCCCTCTCTTTAGGCGCCTCATGACCCCACATTCCCCTCTCTTTAGGTGCCTCAACACTCCCCCCTTCTCCTCTCTTTAACCGCCTCAAAACCCCCCTCCCCTTTAGCCATCTGTACCCCCCCTCCTTCTTAACAAAAGATCGCTAACAATAGTTTGTTAAGTAAACAAATAGTTAGCAATTTGTTTACTTAACAAACAATTGTTAGAAATAATTTTTTAAGAAGGAGGAGGGGCTAGAGCAGGCTTAAGGGGAGTAGAAGGGGGGGGGATGGGACCTAAATGGGGGGGCTTTTGAAGCGGCTAAAGAGGGGTGGGGTTTTGGGGGGTTTTGTGGCAATTAAGAGGGGGTTTCAGGGGGATTTTGAGACAGGAAAGGAGGGGATTTGAGATTGGTTTTGAGGCAAGGAGGGAGGGATTTTATAGGGGATTTCAGGGAAATAAAGGGGGTGGGGGAAAGGGGACTTTTATGGGAGTTAAAATGGGGCTACCTACTTTTTAAAAAACATACTAAAAATTTTTTTTTGAATTTTTTTTTTTGGCAGAATTTTAGAAAAAAAAATCTTTTACTTTCTGTTAAGGTCTTTCCCTGTAAATTAAAAAACAAAAAAGTTTTATATTTTAATTTTTAATTTTTCTTCCAAATAATTTTACTGAATTCAATTTTTTTTTAATTTATTTGTTTTGATTTTTCTTTCACTGATTTTATTTTTATTTTTTATTTTAAATTATTTTGTCAGGATTTTCTGTGAAGGTTTTTTATAACCAAACTTCAGGTTTTCTTTTGTATTTTTTTTGAAATAATTTTTACTGAAAATTATTATATTATTTTTTGTTTTAAATATTTTTTTAAAATTTTTTTAAAAGGATTTTGTTTAATTTTTATTTTAAAAGATATTATTACGTGAGTTTTTTTTTAAAAAAATATGTGTTGAATTTTTTTTTGACATTTAAATTTTTTTCAGATCAAAAAAATGTCTTCTTCTTCAGATTCACCCCTTACTTCTCTATCATCTTCATCTTTATCCTCTTTTTTATCTTCATCTTTATCATCTCTATCATCTTCTTCAAAATCAACTTCAATACAATCATCTTCTAAATCATCAAAAAAAACTAATGATAATCAGTCTCATGAGAATAAAAGATATCTGAAAAAAAAATTCTTCTTCTAAATAATCAAAAAAATTAAAGCTAATCAGTCTCATCAGAAGAAAAGATATCTGAAAAAAAAATTCATCATCTAAATCATCAAAAAAAATTAAAGATAATCAGTCTCATCATAAGAAAAGATATCTGAAAAAAAATTCTCTGTTAAAGTTTTTTTTGTCATATCCCAAACATTTTTTTTCATAAAACTAAAGTAGATAGAAAAAATCGATATCCAAAAAAATGACCAGAAGATATCAAATATCTAACCAAATTTGGAGATGATTGAGTTGTTGCAGTTATCAGTAATACTTATAAGGCTCAATTCATTTTGGAAGTTCATTCATTTGATGGTGTAAAAGATGAATCTTTTGATCAAATATTGGATCATATCTAAACTCTTTATCAAATGGCTATGGTTCGGTTACCTATAAGGATTACAAATTTGTTGGGTGGTATCATGATTGGATTTGGTTGAAGACCAGGTTTTGTTAAAGGATATTCTCTTGGTATGTCTAATAATTTTTTTTCCATTCTTAATATTATTTCACTTATTTCTTTTATATAGGAATATATTCATTGCTTAAGAATATTACTAAAGCTTAAAAAGATGAAGATTTTGCTTATGGGACACTCTACCTTCCTTTAACTCTTTTCTTGCTCTTCAACTCAAAAAGCTCTGTAATAAAGCATTTGAAAAAAAACTTGAATTTGCAACCAAAGTTGGAATACCAAATTGGTATGACTCCAAATGGGAAGATATCACCCACAAATATGTTTTATTTTCTAATTTTATTATCTTCATTCTGGATTCCACAATAGGATTCATATCAATAGGAATGACACCAATTTTCTTACTTTTGGTATATTCTCATATATCAATCCAATAACAGGCCAACCAATACCATCTCCAGCTAAAATCAAAGGACATGGTTTATATTTTCCAGACCACTGGTGCATCATGGATTTTGGTTTGGGAAATGGTATCATTGAAACTATTTGGAATTCTTCTAAGGATAATCATCAAACGACCAAAGCTCCTCCTGGTTTGGAATCCTGTCAAGATTTCACACATTTTGGTTGCTCATTTCAAATCAGTCATAAGTTGATTCAAAGAATCAACAAGGTAAAGAAAGAATGTAAAGTTAATTGATTTAAAAAAAATTTATCTAGATCCAAAAACTATGGGGATTAGAGTTATCATCAAAAATTTTATATTTTTTCATAAATTTTTAATAAATATTTTTTATATATCAATTTGCTCAAGGAAAGTGATGAGCCAACGACCTTTGTTGTATAACAGGTAATCATGATAAATTTTTTTTTCATGGGGTTCCTCTAGCCTATACCTGTGGAAAGTCCCAAACTTTTGTTTCTAGATTTGATCTGCATTTTTGCTTGAGGAATTATCATTACTTTAAACTAGGGAAATTGATATATATTAGATATTTATTTAATAATTTATGTAACTATATTAAATTTAGATGACTTCCACCCCTGACTTCAATAAAATTCAGGGGGGGTGTATTTCCAAATTTTCAAATCTGACATTCAAAGTTGAAGACTTGTAAAAATTTAGGTGATATACACCCCTTGCTTCAATAAAATATAGGGGGGGGGGTATTGCCAAATTTTCAAATGTAACATGTAAAATTTTTGACTTGTAAATATTTTGGTGAAATTTTTTTGGTGATACCCGTTCCTTACTTCAATAAAATCCAGGGGGGGGTTTGCCAAAATTTCTTATAAGACTTGTGAAATTCTTGACATGTAAGAATTTTGAGGATACCAGTAAAATGCAGGGGGTAGTAAAGCCAAAGTTTCATAAAAGACTTTCAAGATTCATGACATGAAAGAATTATGGTGATACCCACCCCTTACTTCAAAAAAGTCCAGTGGTGGAAGATCGTCAAATTTTCAAAGGAGACATGAAAATTTTATTTAAAAAAAGAATATTTAACATTAAAATACAAAAATTCAAGTAATGATTGATAGAGTAATGAAATACAGGAAATTATTGTAAATTGTATGTACAAATAAATATGAACAGTTGAAGTGTGAGAGAAATAAAACAAACTAGTCATCCAACAATTTCTTTAAACATTCAATTTCCTCAACAGATTTATTAGCTTTAACACATTCTATCAAGAAATCTTTCATTTTGGAATTTTCTTTATGATCAAACTTATATTTCATCTGCTCTGATAGGCTTTGATGTTCGAGTGTTTTCTCCTCTTTTTTTGATTTTTCAATACTTAGAGTTAACTCGAAATTCTTCTACTCCAAATCTTGGGCCCGAGCATCCTTCGGTAAAGAGAGCTCGTACTTCCTCTACTCCAAATCTTGGGCCTGATCATTCTTCTGTAAAGAGAGCTTGCACTTCCTCTCCTCAAAATCTTGGGCCCAATCATCCTTTGGTAAAGAGAGCTCGTACTTCCTCCCCTCCAAATCTTGGGCCCAATCATCCTTCTTCTCTTCCAAATCTGTAGCCTATCATCCCTCCTTAAAGAGAGCTCGTATTTCTTATTTTAAAAGCTTAGAGTCTCTTTAGAAATTTCCACTTGTTTTAGAGTGATAATAAGAATTAATATGAAGTAGAAGAAAAGCAGAGTAAGGTAATAATAGGTATGGTATCACTTACCAGCATCACATTTCTCTAAACATTGTTGCATAGATGAAAAAGGGGTTTGTGATGAAGTATCACTTATTTGTCTTCTTTTGGAGTGGAAATTTAGACAACTTGAAGCCCTACTCTTCTTGTTCAAGGTCATATTTTCCTCCTCATCATTGTCGCTACCTTCAGAGTCAGTTGATTGAGGATCCTGGGTTTGTTCATCAGCCTTTTAAGAAATAAGGAAAGATAAGTAAACAAAAAAATAGAATTGATAAGATAAAAGAAAAAAGAAACAGACCTGAGTTAGATTTGGTTGGGTTAAATCACCAATAGGATCTACAGAAAAGCTATCTAGATTTGTCTCATTCAATGAGGGGAGGCTTGAGTGAAGGAAGAGGATGGGAAAAGATTTGCTTCAAAATCATGTTTGGAGATAGGATCTTCTCCATCCAACATGTTTACAGGATTAACATTGGCTTGCTCTCCAAAAATTTCATCCATTTCTATAAATTAAGGACATAAAGACTCAATTTTATTGTCTATGGATTTGATACCCTTAGTTATATCAATGTCGGTAACCCCAAAACCAGTGGAAGATGAAAGAGCTTTTGCCTTCATGTATTTGGCTCGGTAATGCTTGAAGCATTCAGACATCAGTTTAGGCAAAAGATCAATCCTTCCCTTGTTCTTATTCTGTAATTCATTTGCCATTAGAAGATAGCCATTAACTTTTGATGCTGGGGGCCGTCCTACTTTAGTTGCATACTCAGTACCAAAACAAGAATCATAGTTAGATTTGGTTTTCAGCCAGTTGATAAGAATGATATGATCATCTTTTTTTAATTGAACAGTCTTAGATTACTTGGCTGAGAGGGGGAAAGAAGGAGTAGTGGTATTTGAAGAACAACTGGGTAATGGCTGCCTTTGAGAAGATCTAGGACGACAAGGCATATTAAAATGTAAATGAAGATGAAAAGGAGCAGAAACAAGCATATGATATAGCAAGATGAAAAGGAGCATAAACAATCAGATGAGATTGTGAGGGGTTCTGAGCAGATAGAATGAACAGGATAGGATGAGAATGGAAGTGCGAAGCAAGGTATAAGGCATATCCAGAGAGTAGTCCAAGATGTAGTTATGGCAGAATGTAGGTCAAGATGTGGTTATGACAGAAAGTTGTCCAAGATGTGTTTTTGAAAAATTAAGTAAAAAATGTCGGATAAGAGGTGAAAATTTACATGTAAAGTTTCTAATAACCCAATTATTAGCAAAAATAATTGCAGAAGATAATTAGGGTATGGAGATTATTTTCCGCAATTAATTTAATTTGGGATTGGTAAACATTGATACCCCCTAATGTGATAAATGTTACTAGAAACTGAAGAGAAAGCTAAAAAAATCATTCAACACAACAATATTGAAGGCCACTATAAACTGATGCAAGATTATTTTGAACACAATTGTACATACAATGATGGAATCTTCAAAAGATGACTATGTATGAGCAAAAATTTATTCAACCAAATATGTCATGATCTTCAAGATCACAACAACTACTGGCTGTGGAAAACTGTAAGATTCATTACACTAATCTACATATTTTATAATATTGAAAAGCTTCATTTCTTCTTTGTCACTACCTTTTACTATTCACAAGGATTGTTGTAAGCAGCCAGGTTTAACACCACACCTAAAGTAAACTTGTTGCCTACAGCCACTTTCCTATGGTATTTCAGCAGACTGCATGGATGAATATATCTAAATAGAAGAATCCACGGCACTATTAACACTAAAATATTTTATTAATGATATTATAAAGCTTTATAAATTAGAATACTTATGTGAGCCAAATATGAAAGAAAAAGAACCTTGAACAAATACAAAAAATGTGGCTTTCCTGGAAGTTTAGGATCAATTGATGGTATGAACTGGAAGTGGAAAAACTGCCCTGCAGTGTGGGCTGGTCAGTTTCAACAAAAAGAAGGAACTCCAACTATGGTACTAAAACATGTAGCAAGCAAAAACTTACACTTTTGGCACTTCTTCTTTAGTTCTCCCGGTGCTCTAAATGATATCAACATCCTCCATTGTACCCATATATTTGACAAATTACTTTCTGGAACACAAGATGAGGTTAGGTTGAAAGTAAACAAAAATAAGTATACATAACCACGGGAAATCAAGGGATGAATTGCTAGCAATCCCCTCTCTTGAAATTTAGAGTGTCCCTTAATTATGCCAGTTTTATGAATACTTTATAAACATAAGTAAATTAGAGTTAGATTTACATTTATTCTCAGATTGATTATAGACAGAATATCAACTGATTCCAAATTATGCACAAGTTGATCCTCCAGAACTTGATTTTGGTCCTCTGTTGAGCACAAATTGATCTAACCTAAGCTTATGCATATATAATAATTCAGGATACTTGCTCTATTAAATTTAATAATAAAAAAAAATATTGATGAATTTATATAAAAAAAATTATTATGTAAGATATTAAATTATAAATTTAGGCATTATAGGAGGGCACTTAATAGAGCTTAACTATGCTATGAGACACCTTAATACTGTATCACGCAGTTTGAAACATTTAAAACAAAATGTGTCATGATGGGCAATGAAATTTCTTGATTTCTTGGACAGACACTTTCAAAATTAATACTGACCATAATACACAAGTATGAAACCTTGGCATCTATCCAATAAAAGATTTTCCTTCTGATAAATGGATTTTTCTCAGTTACTCCCTGCTAAAAAGTGTCCTTGTGAGGTTTGTCTGACCTTCAGGGGGGTAATTTGGCCACATCAAGCTACTTCTATTTCCATGATTGACCAAAACATCATCCTCATTTCCATTTAAAGAGTTGATCTCATCTGACTGTGGCTGATCAAAGGGGTCCACCACAATTTTAGACAAAATTTTGGTGAACACTTTTTTGATGAATAGTGACTAAATGGTGCTTTCCGAAATTGTCCACCTGAAGTTAGGCTAAACTTCAGGAAGATAAATTTATTATGAATACCAAATTAACTGAAGAATACTTTTGCCCTAGCTACTCTGCATCATAAAAGTGTTCAACTGAGGTTTAGCCATAATTCAGGTATACACTTTTGGAAAGGCACAGTCTGATGGGTTTAATATCTATATATGGAAATAAGTATTAGTTTTTTATCAACATGAGACTAGAATTAATTTAATATTGCCAAAGTGTCCACCTGAAGTTTGGCCAAAATACAGGTGGAAATTTTTATGAGGATTACTTGATGAAATGAAGAAGACTTGCAATTACTTTCCCTCATAAAATATTCAATCTTAAGTTTATCAAAAATTGTGGTGACACTTTTGCCAGATCCAGTCATATGGGATCAACTCTCTATATGGCAATGAGAATCAATTTTTAGTCAATCATGGCATTAGAAGTAATTTGATATGGAAAAACTTTTCACCTGATTTTTGGCCAATAATAAGTTGGAAATGTTTATGAGGAATACTAGATTAAATAAAGAAGACTTGGACCCTACTACTTTCCATCATAAAAGTGTCCACCAGAAGAGTTCTCAGACATGTGGTTGACACCTTTGGCCTGGTCCAGCCATATGGGATCAATTCTGCATATGGAAATGAGGATTTAATTTGGTCAATCATGGTACTAGAAGTAATTTGATATAGACAAAGTGTCCAACTAAATATTGGAAAAAAATGAGTTGAAAACTTCATTTAGTTTTTCAAAAAATCAAATTAAGTACAATTTTATCCCTGATGATGCCCATTTTATCCAACACCTCTTCTGAGCCTTGAAAGTAGGCATTTAGCTTGAATTTTAATTTCATATAAAATCCCTTTTATTCAACCTATTTCATTTTATCCCTTTTTTCTTTTAAATATCAATTAATTTTATGTAAAACAAATTATTTTCATAATTTTTTACCTGTATTTAATAAAATTATTAAAGGTTTAACATCACCCTGTAAGCATTTGGCACATGTTTTTTTGCTATACTAATAAAAATAATAATATACTGGTGACAAAAAATTGATCAAATGATAAAATATTAATAAAAAAGAAAGATCAAATACCAGTGGATATGTTTTAAAAAAATACCAGTTGCACTGAAGAATAGCTGCACCCTAGATACTCACCATCAAAAAAGTGTCCAGCACAAGTTTGGCCGAACTTGTGCTGGACACTTTTGGTCAGATGCAGTCATATGTGATCAATTCTTGCTATGGCAATGAAAAAAATTATTTGATAAAAAACTTCACTAGAAGTAGCTTTACATAGCCAAATTTTCTACCTAGAGTTCATCCAAACCACAGGTGCACATGTTTTTATCTTTAAAAAAAAGTCAATTTAGTACAATTTATCCCTGATGGCTCTCATTTGCTTCACTACCTCTACTAGCCTTTGATAGTAGGAATATTACTTGGATTTCTTTTTTCATATTTGATCCCTTTAACTTAATTTTTATTCCTAATATTGCTTTTGGATATCAATTAATAATTTTTAAAATAAACTATTTTCATATTTTTATACATTTATTTAATAATATTATAAATAGCATAACATCACCTGGTATGCATTTGGCACATGAGTTTTTTCTATACTTATAAAATTAATAATATAATGGCGACCAAAAATTAATCAAATGATATTTATGAGTGGGGAACAAAGATAAATTACCAGTAGAAATTTTTGTAAGAAATACTAGATGAACAGAAGAAAAATTCTACCCTGGCTACTTTCCATCATAAAAGTGTCAAGCACAAGTTTGGCCAAACTTGTGCTGGACACTTATGGTCAGGTGCAGTCAGATGGGAGCAATTCTCTCAATGGAAATGTAGATAAATTTTTGATAAAAAATTACACTAGAAGTAGTTTGATATGGCGAAATTTTCATGCTGAAGTTTTGGTAAAGCTCAAGTGGATTTTTTTTAATTTTTTCAAAAAAGAAAATTTAGTGCAAGTTTAGCCCTGATTGTGCTAATTTGATTCAACATCTCTTTTTTCTGTTTATGGCAGGAATTTAACTTGGATTTTAATTTTCATCTTTGATTTCTTTTATTTTACTTTATTCCTCTCATATTGCTTTTGGATAGAAGTTTATTTTTTGTAAATAAATCATTTTCATTTTTTTTTACCTTTATTTAATAATATTGTCAGCCAGCTGATTTGAAAGTATTAGTAAATATGATAATAAAAACTAAGTAAAGGACATCAGTAACTTACAGAGGATTGTTCAGTAGTGACAATGCCCAAAAGAGGGCGTGAACCAATGTCCCAATTACCCTCCAAAGTGGGAAAATCCTGGAGTTGGAATAAAGTTTAATCATTAAAATTAGTATATATTTCTTTCTCACCTGAAGTGGGTTTTTCCCTGGGAAAATACATCACATGAGATGTATTGTTCTTTTCTTTTCTATCTTTTTATTTCTTTTTCTCTGGAAACTTTATATTTGTTTCTCTTGTCATTTTTAGTCTCTTTATTTCCACGTCTTTGTTCTTTCTCTTTTGCCCCTGATGGGAATTATTTTATGTATCTAGTCTTTCTTGGGTCTATATAAGGGGGGGGGAGATTTGGTGGAAATATCATTCCTTTTTACACACATTTATCCAGTTGCCAACCTTGCCATCTTCTTTATTACTTTATAAGGTGTTACATTTACATCCTCTTATTAGTTATAATTTAAAAGGCCTAAGTTCAAATATTTAATTACCGTGTTGTAAGGGTTTCAACAGATAAAATAAAATCTTCTGATTTAAATTCCCCATTACTTTAGAAGTCACTACCTCTCAAATAACTATTATGCTCTAAATTCTCTATTGATTAGTTATATTACCTTTATATTAGCTAATATCTTGTTCAGGGTTACCGTCATATTACTATACCTCTAGTCCACACCCTGACAATTGGGGGTCTTTTCCTAAATCTTTGATACTTGTTCTCCTCCTTCATCGCCGGTGGATTCCAGTGGATTTTGCGCTCTATCCCTTCAAGGCTGGAGGATCCTGAACTATAAAGCTATTATCCTCGACACCGACAGTTGCCTGAAGTCGTTTGGTCGCCGGCCTAGGTCCTTTGGAAAACCGTCATTGTTGTGACGTGGGAGGTGCTCACTTGCAAGTGTTGGAGCTTCCCCGAGGGTTCTTGACGATTGTAACTGGATAGGAGACAAGAAAAGAATAAAAAAAGAAAAGAAACGTGAGTTAATATTTTATTTTTTTGGTTAGGAGGGTGCTTTAATGGGGAAAGGATTCTCTTACCCTGTTGAACCACGTATCCAAGTCTCCTTACGAGCCTTGAGGTTGTAGGAGCTGATCGTGTGAAACCTTTTTCGGGAGTAGCTGATTGTTCTTTTTGACACCTGTACTAGGTCGTCAGCTGAGTGAAACCTGTAGGTAGTAACCAGAAGAGGGAATTACTTACAAGTGATCCCTGGGTTTGGACATCGAAGTGGAGGTTTTTTAAAATAAGCCATCTATTCCTAAGTCCCTTCCTTTCTTCTAAACCACGCCGTTACTAATTACGGTAATACACACTCTATCTTGGCTAGCCTGTTGCAGAAAATTAGAAACAGTATAAAGTGGTAATAGTCAAAAAAAAAAAACACGCAAGTATCTTCCTTCGCCGACGGCGTTGTCTTGTGTGGTAACTGGGTATAAGGTGAGTCCTAGGAAATTAAGAATTAGTATTAGATAATTTTTTAATAAGGAAACCTTACCTATTTATTTCATCCAAGTGGTAGCGGTGGAATAGAGCTAAGAATCTGCGCTATTGAGGTTGCGCTGTTCAGGGGAAATCAAATAAAAAGTACGATACCTCCTTCTTTTATACTAAAAGTGTGCTCTTACTGACGCAGTTTTATATTTTATTTTGCTTTACATAGTAAAATAAATTACTGTGATTTCAATAGAGAGTAATATAGTGCTACCTGGTGATAACTTTAAGGAGATACTAGGGACACTAATACTTGAAAAAAGTTATATAATTTTTAATCTTGAACAATACATTACAACAGTAAGGTGTTCTTCATTGCTTTGATAAAAAATACAAGTATTAAAAATATATATATTTTTTAACAATTTAAAACAATAAATTCTAGTATTAACATGGCTGATGCTGGCAGTCCTGACATTGAAATTGATTATGATGAGGGTTCAGTAAGTCCCAAATCAAGCCTTGATAATGATGGGTTTTCTGATAAGCATTTTATAGGACATTCTTATGGAGGAGAATGTGGACCATCTGGATTGGACAGGAGAGCAGGAGAAGGTGAAAGTAGAGTCCCAAGTAGGAACTCCACCCACAGCAGAGCCTCCAAAGCCCCTTTTTCCCCAAGAAGACCTTCCCAAAAGCTTCAAGATAAAAAAGCTCCCCTTAGAGGTACAAGTTCAAAATTTATCTCATCAGTTAAAGACAATTCAGGGGGAGTTAAACAAAGTAATTAAATTACAAGAGAGAGTGGTAAAAGTAGAAAAGATGTGCCAGGATGCATTTCAAAGACAACTCAGAAAGCCCCTGCCAAATATACCAGTAAAGCAGCCTCCTCCTCAAAGCACCTTGCCTCCAAAACAACAGTTGCCCCCACCTCCACCTCCACCACCACCTGCTCCAGAAAACATGGTGGTACCAAGA
Organism: Hemileia vastatrix; assembly: GCA_030280995.1. Lineage (NCBI taxonomy): Eukaryota > Fungi > Basidiomycota > Pucciniomycetes > Pucciniales > Zaghouaniaceae > Hemileia > Hemileia vastatrix. Next base: position 18,231,691 of record JASXTE010000007.1, read on the forward strand.
TGGCAGTGGGAATGGTACCAAACAAATTACCATCTCCACCAAAAACAAGTCATCAATGAGAAAATCTCTCAAGTAGTAATCTGTTATATTTCAAGAACCTTGAGAAACAGTGAATTGAAATATGGAGCCACACAACTGGAATGTTTGGCAGTTGTGTGGGCCCTGGATAAATTACATTACTATTTTGAGGACCAGAAATTTGAGCTGGTCACTGATTGTAGTGCAGTGAAGTCATTGTTGAACATGAAGACTCCTAACAGACACATGTTTAGATGGCAGCTGGCAGTACAAGAATACAGAGGGAGGATGACAATTATCCATAGATCTGGAAATATGCATTCCAATGTGGATATTCTATCAAGATTACCCTTACCAAAAAATGATTCCAATCCTGCATATGTCCCAGAAGATGAGGTGACACACATATTTGGGGTTTATATTGTGGATATGGAAGAGGAATTGATGCTATTAATTTTGGCTTCATATGAGGAAAATGCTGAGTTACAAAAACTCTGTACTATCCTAAATGATCCAAAAAATGCCTCTATTCAGCCCTTAATTAAGACATTTCCACTGAAATACCAGAATGCTCTTAACAAAGGAAAATTCTCCATTTAAGATGGGTATTTATATTACAGGAGGAAGCTCAGCAATGTAATTGTAATAGCCCCTTCAATGAAAGAGACAATTTTAAAACTTTGCCATGATGACATATTAGCAGGTCACTTTGACTATGAAAAGACACTAATCAGACTGAAGAATACAGCCTGGTGGATGTATATGTCTGAAGATGCAAAGACATATGTTGAAACCTGTGATGCCTGCCAAAAATCTAAGAGAATGACAGGTAAGAGAGCAGGTTTGATGCAAAATATTGAGAAGGCAGGAAAACCTTGGCAGATTGTTAACATGCATTTTGTCACTGGCCTTCCACCAGCAGGAAAAGAAAGTTTCAATTCTTGTTGGGTGATTGTGGATAGATTTACCAAAATGTGTAAATTCATCCCTACTCATAAAGAGGTTTCCACAAAAGAATTAGCTTTCCTGTGGTGGTTACATATGTTCAACACTGCAGGTTTTCCCAAAGCTATTATTTCTGATAGGGATCCAAAATTCACTTCTGAATTCTGGATGTCCTTGATGGATATTTGTGGGTGTGAATTGAAATTTTCCACTGCTCACCATCCTCAAACTGATGGATTGGCTGAGAGAATGATTCAAACATTAGAAGACATGATTAGAAGATATTGTGCTTTTGGTCTTGAATATAAGGATAATGAAAGGTCTACACATGACTGGTTCACTTTATTGCCTGGCTTGGAATTTGCCTACAATAGTACTGTCCACTCAGTTACTGAAAGAAAGCCTTTTGAACTATGGCTGGGATATGTACCAAATACTCCTGCTCATTTACTCAATAATAACTTACAAAATATTAAAATTCACCCTGGTGCTAAATCTTTCCTCCAAATGCAACAATTATGTAGAAAACATGCTAATAATTGTGTGGAGAAAGCTTTTGAATATGAGAAGAAAAGATGGGATAAATCCCATAAAGATTGCACTTTTAATGAGGGGGATGAAATTTTGATTTCAACAGTACATTTTAACTTACAAGTTAATAATAAATTGAAGGATCCATTCATTGGGCCATTTACTGTTAAAAGAATGATAGGGACAAATGCAGTAGAAGTGATACTGTATGCACCATATGATAGGAAACATCCTGTTTTTCCTATATCATTGATAAAGCCTTACAAGTCAAATGATGACTTATTTCCAAAGAGAAGAGGGAGACCTAAGAAAACTCCTTTGGAAATAGAAAATACTGCTGAAATAGAGAAAATCCTGAATAAAAGAACCCTTACAAAAGAGAAGGGTGTTGAGTATTTATTGAGATATAAAGGCAAGTCCACTGAACATGACAGATGGATAACTGGAAAGGAGATAAGCAATTTGGCAACTCTTCTCAAAAAATTCAAAAAGAAAAAATAAAACAGCATTTTTTTTATTGTTTTTTTTGGGGTGAGGGAGTGTCAGCCAGCTGATTTGAAAGTATTAGTAAATATGATAATAAAAACTAAGTAAAGGACATCAGTAACGTACAGAGGATTGTACAGTAGTGACAATGCCCAAAAGAGGGCGTGAACCAATGTCCCAATTACCCTCCAAAGTGGGAAAATCCTGGAGTGGGAATAAATTTTAATCATTAAAATTAGTATATATTTCTTTCTCACCTGAAGTGGGTTTTTCCCTGGGAAAATACATCACATGAGATGTATTGTTCTTTTCTTTTCTATCTTTTTATTTCTTTTTCTCTGGAAACTTTATATTTGTTTCTCTTGTCATTTTTAGTCTCTTTATTTCCACGTCTTTGTTCATTCTCTTTTGCCCCTGATGGGAATTATTTTATGTATCTAGTCTTTCTTGGGTCTATATAAGGGGGGGAGATTTGGTGGAAATATCATTCCTTTTTACACACATTTATCCAGTTGCCAACGTTGCCATCTTCTTTATTACTTTATAAGGTGTTACATTTACATCCTCTTATTAGTTATAATTTAAAAGGCCTAAGTTCAAATATTTAACTACCGTTTTGTAAGGGTTTCAACAGATAAAATAAAATCTTCTGATTTAAATTCCCCATTACTTTAGAAGTCACTACCTCTCAAATAACTATTATGCTCTAAATTCTCTATTGATTAGTTATATTACCTTCATATTAGCTAATATCTTGTTCAGGGTTACCGTCATATTACTATACATCTAGTCCACACCCTGACAAATATTATAAAAGGTGTAACATCACCCAGTATTCATTTAGCACACGAGTTTTTGGTATACTGATAATATTAATAATATAATGGTGACAAAAAATTAATCAATTGATAAATATGAGTCAGGCACAAAGATTTAATAACAGTGGACATGTTTATAAGAAATTCCAGATGATTTAAAATGACTTGCACCCTGGCTACTCTCCATGATAAAAGTGTCCAGCACAAGTTTGGCCAAACTTGTGCTGGACGCTTTTGGTTGCATGCCGTCAGATGCAATCAATTCTTTTTATGGAAATAAGACTGAATGAACACTCCATCATTGTACTGAAAGTAGTTTTGTATGGACAAATTGTACCCCGGAAGTTTGTCCAAGCCTAAGGTAGACAATTTTTTACTTTGGTAAAAAGTAAATTTGATCCATGTTAATCTATGATGGTGCCCATTTTTTCTGAAGCCTCTACTGGCTCATGATAGCAGAAATTATACTTAATATTTTTATTTCATGTTTGATCTCTTTAATTTTAATTTTACCCTTTTATTTATCCTTTAGCTTTTAATTATCAATTTTATTTTGGTAAAACTGATAACTTCCACATTTTTTTACATTTATTATATAATATTATTAAATTTGTAAAATCACACAGTGTACATTCAGTACACATGTTTTTTCTATACTAAAAACATTAATAACATAATGGTGACTAATAAATAATCAAATAATAAATATGGATGACACAGAAAGATCAAATACCCATAGACATTTTTAAAATGAATATAAGATTAACTGAAGAAGACTTTCACCCTAGCTACTCTCCATCATAAAAGTGTCCAGCACAAGTTCAGCTGAGCTTGTGCTGGACACTTTTGGTTGCATGCAGTCAGATGGGATAAATTTACTCATTGGAAGTTAAAATGAATTTTTCCTCAATCATTGCACGAGAAGTAGTTTTATACTGCTATACTATCCTCCTGATTTTTTTGAAAACCTCAGGTGGAAACTTTTATTAATTTAAAACAAATGAAAATATATTCCAAATCTAAAACTGGTGGTGCAATTTTGGTCTGAAAACTCAAATTTTCTTTGTTGGCAGAAATTTTATTTGAATGTTTAATTTCATATTTAATCACTTTTATTTTTCTTTTTTATTCCTCTTTTTGCTTTCAAATATCAATTTATTTATTGTAAAACTAATAATTTTCATATTTTTTTTACTTTAATTTAATAAGATAATTAAAGATGTAGCATCTCCCAGTATGCATTTGGCTTATAATTTTTTTAATACTAATAAAATTAATAGTATAATGGTGAAAAACAATGAGTCAAATGATAAATATGAATGACACAGAAAGATCATATACAAGTGGATTTGTTTATAAGGAATACCTGATGAACTGAAGAAGCTCTGCACCCTAGATACTCACCATCATAAAAGTGTCCAGCATAAGTTCAGCCAAACTTGTGCTGGACACTTTTGGTTGCATGCAGTCAGATGGGATAAATTTAATCTATGGAAATGAAAATGACATTTTGCTCAATCATTGCACAATAAGTAGTTTTATATTGCCAGAATGTCCTCCTGATGATTTTTCAAAACTCTTCAGGACACTTTCTTCGGTTTAACAAAAAAGAAAATATAATCCAAGTTTAGCCCTGGTGGTGCACATTTAATCTAACACCTCTACTTGTTATTGATAGTGGGAATTTTCCTTAGATTTTTTTTCTTATTTTATCCCTTTTATTTTACTTTTTTATTGCTCATATTGCTTTAAATATTAATTTTTAATTTTTAAAATAAATAATGTTCATAATCTTACACCTTTATTTAATAATATATGATTAAAGGTGGAACACCACCTGGTATGCATTTTTCACACAAGTTATTACTATAGTAATAACATTAATAATATAATGATGACAAAAAATTAATCAAATGGTAAATTTAAATGACACAGAAAGATCAAATACCAGTGGAAATGTTTATCAGAAATCCCTTTTGAGTTTTAGAAGATTTGCTGTATAACTACTCTCAATTATAAAAGTGTCCAGCACAGGTTCGGCCAAACTTGTGCTGGACACTTTTGGTTGCTTGAAGTCATATGAGATAAATTCTCTCTATGGCAATGAAAATGATATTTCACTCAATTATTGAATTAAAGAATGTTTAAATATTGTAAAAATCTCCCCTGGAAGTCTGTCCAAACCTCAGCTCAAAATTTTTTAGCTATACATAAAAGTAAGTTTAGACCAAGTCTTGAACTAGGGGTCCCCAACTGTCCCAACACCACTTCTGGCTCTTGATAGTAAAATTTTACTTGTATTTTTTATTTCGTATTTGATCCCATTTAATTTCATTTTACTTTTCTATTACTCTTTTTAATTTAAAATATCAATTTATTTTTTTAAAAACTAAACATATTCATTTTTTTTTAACTTTATATAATAATATTATTAAAGGTGTAACATCACCAATTTTGCATTTGGCATGCAGGTTTTTGCTATACTAGAAACATTAATAATATATATGATGACAAAAAATTAATTATAAGATAAATATTAATGATAAAAAAAAGTTAAAAAACCAATAGAAATGTGAAAAACCAAAAAACTGATGTACTGAGAAACACTTCCACCATAGCTACTCTCCATCATAAAAGTGTCCAGCACAAGTTTGGCCAAACTTGTGCTAGACACTTTTGTTCAGGTGCAGTCAGGTGGGACCGATTCTCTCTGTGGAAATTAAATTTAAAAAAAAAAATGCTAAATAATTACATTAGAAGTAGTTTGGTATGGCTGAATTATCCACCTTGAGTTTTTCCCAACCTCAGATGAAAAATTTTTAATCTTTAAAAAAAATTAAATTTTAACAAATTTAGCCCTGATGGCACCCATTTGTTTCAACACCTCTACTGGCTCTTAAAGGCAGGAGTTTTCCTTGAATTTTTCTTTTTCATATTTGATCTCTTTTACTTTACTTTTTTATCTCTCATGTTACATTTGGATATTTATTTATAATTTTGGAAAAAAAATCATTTTCATATTTTTTTAACATTTTTTAAAAATATTATAAAAGGTGTAATATAACATGGCATGCATTTGTTGCACAAGTTTTTTCTATACTAAAAAAATTAATAATATTCTAATGACAAAAAATTAATCAGATAATAAAATATGAATAACACAGAAAGATCAAATACCAGTTGACATGTTTTAAAAAAATAACAGTTGCACTGAAGAAGACCTGAACCCTAGCTACTCTCCATCATAAAAGTGTCCAGCACAAGTTCGGCCAAACTTGTGCTGGACACTTTTGGTCAGGTGCAGTCAGATGGGATCAATTCTCTCTATGGCAATGAAAAAAATTATTTGATAAGAAAATTCACTAGATGTAGTTTGATATAGCTGAATTATCCACCTAGAGTTCATCCAAACCACAGGTACACAATTATTTATCTTTAAATTACAGTCAATTTAGTACAATTTTCCCTGATGGCTCTCATTTTCTTCAAAATCTCTACTGGCCTTTGATATTAGGAATAATACTTGGATATCTTTTTTCATATTTGATCCCTTTAACTTAATTTTTTATTCCTCATATTGCTTTTGGATATCAATTAATAATTTTTAAAATAAATTATTTTAATATTTTTATACATTTATTTAATAATATTATAAAAGGTGTAACATCACTCAGTATGAATTTGGCACATGATTTTTAGCTATACTTATATAATTAATAATGTAATTAAGGCAAAAAATTAATCAAACAATATGTATGAGTGAGGCAAAACGATAAAATACCAGTAGACATGTTTGTAAGAAATACCAGATGAACTGAAGAAAAATTATAACCCAGCCACTCTCCATCATAGAAGTGTCCAGCAAAAGTTTGGCCGAGCTTGTGCTGGACACTTTTTATCATGTGCAGTCAGATGGGATCAATTCTCTGTATGGCAACAAAAAATTTTTTCTATCAAATTTCACTAGAAGTAGTTTGGTTTAGCTGAATCATCCACATGCTGTTCTGCCCAAAGTCAGGTGTATAATTTTTTATCTCTAAAGAAAAGGTCACTTATTACAATTAAGCCCTGATGGCTCCCATTTGCTTTGACACCTCTACTGGCTCTTGATAGCAGGAATTTTACTAGTATTTTTTTCTTATTTGAACTCTTTGACTTTTATTTTACTCTTTTATTCCTCTTTTTACTTTTAAATTTCTATTTAATTTTTGTAAAACTAATCCTTTCCATATTTATTTACGTCTATTTTAAAAAATTATTGAAGGTATATCTTCACATGGTATGCATTTGGCACACAAGTTTTTGCTATACTAATAACATTAATAATATAATGGTGATAAAATATTAATCGGATGATAAATATGAAAGATACAGACTGATCAAATACCAGTAGACATGTTTATGAGAAATACAAGATGAAGGAACTGAAGAAAATTTCCACCCAAGCTACTCTCCATTATAAAAGTGTCCAGCACAAGTTTGGCCAAACTTGTGCTGGACACTTTTGGTCACATGAAGTCAGATGGGATCAATTCTCTCTATGGAAACAAAAAAAAATTTTTTTTAAACTTCACTACAAATAGTTTTTTTAACTGAATCATCCACCTGTCGTTCTTCCCAACCTCAGGTGTATAATTTTTTATCTTTATAAAAAAAGGTCACTTATTAAAATTTAGCCCTGATGGCTCCCATTTGTTTCAACACTTCTACTGGCTCTTGAGAGAAATAATTTTACTAGTATTTTGTTTTTCATAATTGATCTCTTTGAGATTAATTTTACTTTTTTATTTCTCTTTTTTTAATATCTATTTAAATTATTGTAAAGCTAATCATTTTCATATTTTTTTACTTTTATTTCATAATATTATAAAAGGTGTAACATCACCTGGTATGCATTTGGCACATGAGTTTTTTCTATACTTATAATATTAATAATATAATGGTGACAATAAATTAATCAAATGATATATATGAGTGAGGCACAAAGATCAAGTACCAATGGACATGTTTATAAGAAATACCAGATTAACTGAAGAAAAATTCTACCCTAGCTACTCTCTGTCATAAATGTGTCCAGCACAAGTTTGGCCAAACTTGTGCTGGACACTTTTGGTCACATGCAGTCTGGTGTGATCAATTCTGTCGGTCAGTCGTCTAGAAGAAGGTAATAAAAATAGGAGAAAAGGAGGAGAGAAGGAGGAGGACAAGGGAAAATAAAAGGAATAATTTGTAATAGTATATATAATTTTATTTAAGAGGGAAAACAACGGCGAGCAACTTTGAGAGATGACAAAAGCTTAGTATTTATTAATAATAATATTATTCAATGTAAGGGTTCTGCGTGGCAAACACTTTTAATTACTATCAGACTTAAAGCAACCTTTAATTTGTTATATAGACTTTTAATTAGAATTGTATTACTAATAAAAAAATATAAACGTAATAAAATAGTTATTTAATTTGTTGAGTGTTTAATAAGTGATGAGGCTACAGGGGATTATCCAAGGCCCTTTTATAGGCAATGGGTCCTCTGAAGCGCTACTATATTTGTAAATACAATGATTAGAATAGAATAAAACAAATATATCAAAGAGTAAATGAAACATAACAATGTAGAGAAAAACATGAAACAAATAATTAAAACCCCAATTAAGAATCCAATTTCCCCGCCATTAATTCCCAAATCAGTAAGTGAAAATAGTGAATAACTAAACAAGATTGGAACATAGGAACTATGAGAAAAATAATTCCAAACAGATGGTACATTCTGGTTAAAGGATATTTTAAGTGAAACAAAAAATACTTTGACGCAACAAAACATGTAATTAATCTCAATTTAGTATAAATTAATTTATTTGTTTTTTCTAACACAATTAAGGGTTAAAAGAAGCATCATTAATTATTGTTTAGTATTATATGAGAGGTGTTATTTAATATATAAATTTAAATAATTAATTTAAATATATTATAAGTCAATTTTACACTTATAATTATAATATATGTTTTTCAATTAATTAAATATAAATTTATAATTATTAAATACATAAAAATGCGCCCTTATTTGTAGAATATATTATATTATGTTCAATTTAACTGTATATAAAAATTTATATAACCAATAAAATTAATGTAACACTTGTATATAATAAAATACTTATATAATTTTATTATGCAATAAAATATTAAGTTATATTGATTAAATACAATTCTAACCCACTCTTTCAGGTTTTATAAGTTACATATCATTTACTGGACTCCTGGAATAGCCTGGCTGACAAATTCTCTCTCAATCATTGCACTAGAAGTTGTTTGATATGGCTAAATGGTTCTGCTGAAGTTTTTTTAAACCTCAGATTGGCACTTTTTTGTTTTTCAATAAAGCAATTATAGTCCAAGTTTAGTGCCACTGGTTAGTGTTCACCCCGACATGTCTACTTGCTCTTGATGGCAGTAATTTTATTTTAATTTTTAATTTTTTATTTGCTTCCTTTAATTTTACCTTTTTATCCCTCATATTGCTTTTGTATATCAATTTATTTTTTGTAAAAAAAATCATTTTCATATTTTTTTACCTTTATTCAATAATATTATAAAAGGTGTAACATCACCCGGTATGCGTTGGGCACATGAGGTTTTGCTATACTTATAATATTAATAACATAATGGTGACAAAAAATCAATCAAATGATAAATATGAGTGAGGCACAAAGGTCAAATACCAATTAATCAATAGTTCTTTTTAATATTATAAATTTTTTGATTAAATAAAATGGTAATAATGAATTATATTTTTCATCCACAATTCCACTCTAATGATTCCCACTGCACAAAAAGGGTTCACTCAGTCCTTTCTTTACTGCTTGTGCATATATTTTATTGCCCACAGTACTACAATTTTTTGTAGTGATTATCCCACATCTGATTCAGGAATATTTTTGTACAATATAAGTTTTTTTTGCAAAAGACCTTATCATATCCAATATCCCACAAAAAATACAACCTTTTTTTGTATCAAAACCCATTAATTATTAAGAAATTGTTAAAATAATTAGATTAGACCCTGGCACAGCTAGATCCATACCAACCAACCTAAAGTCTTTTCAATATTGAAAACAATTAAATAAAATTATGATATCATACTAAATTATGGGCACCAACCATAATTCAGCACTTCTCATTTGCTCTGCTACAAAATGAGTGCATGTAGCATTTTTCTAATGTTGGACTGTTTTTCTTCCTTCCCTCACACCTTTAGTCCAGAATGAAAATTTAGTATCAGTTTTGGTCAAGTTGGTTTGCCAGTGTTATCTGTATGCAATATGAATTCATATTGCATATTTCTATTTATGCATAAAATATACTCGTTAAGCATCATTTTTTTGCATTTTTCAATCATTATGCATATTTATGGATATGCATATACATATTCATTATACAGATTTATATGCATATTAATATATTTTATTTATATACATATATGCACCTTTTTTTTGCATATTCAATATGCATATTTTTAATGCATATTCAATATGCATATTTTAATGCATATTCAATATGCATATTTTAATGCATATTTAATATGCATATTTTAATGCATATTCAATATGCATATTTTAATGCATATTCAATATGCATATTTTAATGCATATTCAATAAGCATATTTTAATGCATATTAAATATGCATATTTTTTATGCATAATCACTATGCATATTTTTTAAGCATATTTATTCTTCATAGTCATTATGCAAACACTTTAGATAGGCATTTCACATCAATTTTTAACATGCAATAAGTATCCACCATGCAAATTCAAATGCATATGCATCTATATCATACACGCAACATATATTCAAGTTTTATATTTGAATATTAAGGTATGCTAAGTGGTGTTGTTCAACCTTTTGCCAAACCTGAGATTAACTGATGTTCAATGTGGTTCCTAAGCTCTGCTCAAGGAGGGATTGTTCTGGATTCAATCTGTGACAGTTTATTTTTTCAATGTTTTTTCATCAGATTTAAAAACATATTTCTGTTACCGGACGACCTACGCACAAAGGTCGAGGGTGTTCCTGGAAGTGAGATGGAGGGAGGAGTTTAGGAACTTCTTCGATGCACGGAGTAAATGTTTGAGGAAGTGATTCGAAGATGACTCAATGGAAGAGCTACTGCTTCGAGATATGTTTGAGAAGAAGTCTTATATAATTTAAAGGTAATACCAAAATTTTTAAAATCTCACAAAGGGTTGGAAACTCAATACTCAAAGATTTAGGATTCAGAAATGATTACTGAGAGAATAAGGAAAGATAAAATAATAATTATTTAACTTTAAAGCTTTACCACTATTAACTATATATATGTTTTATAATTTAATTCTAAAGAATGTCAAACCAAAATCCCAACCCCTTTTATATCTTTTACTCCTTCTCGCATTGACCTCATACCCATCCACTATTCCGCACAACACAGACCATTAAAAATACACCATTACACCTGGACCCTGCTCACTAACATCCATTAACCCTTTAATCCTCCACTATCCATTCCGTCCATGCTCACTACCCCTTTCAATAATTCACAGACATTTAATAAACCTTTTAGTGTACTATTACATTGACTATTGTGATGTGCCTCGCTTATTGAGGAAAAGACTGAGACACACTATTGAGAGATTGACTAATTTAGATTTAGAGTTTAGACTAGCACGGTTGAATAGTGATTACACAAAGGAAAGTCACAGTTGCTATGGAGAATTGCTTTCTGTGCTTTGAGTATGGATTTAGACCTATGTATTATTGATTTAATGAGCTGCTTTTGCCTCGAGTTTTATGTGGCGCGTGACAGATGCCCAGGTATAAAAATTCGAGCTCCGTTGAGCGTGAGACATACTTCCCACACTAGTTTCCCTTCCCTTTTATTTTGATTACTTTATACTTTACTATGATGAATTGTCCTACCCCAACTCCCATGCCTCCACACCCTAAAGCGGATGGGGGAATTGTTACCCGGCAATATTCCCAGACCTGCACGGCCTGCCAATCAATGGAGTACTTTTGCGTTGAAAGTATGGTGACACAAGGTCCTCTCCAGAAGTGCGAGTTTTGCCGCTGGAGACGGGTGGCGTGTGATGCCTTGTCAAGAAATGCGGACATCGAGCATTGATTCACGAAAACCAAATATTGGGTGATACCAAAAACAAAAGAGGTAGTCGAGGATATTTGGGATTTTTCAATTGGGGATGATCAATCGGTGGGAGAGAATGAGGAGGAAGTTGAAGATGATGTAGCAACCTGGGTAACCCAGGCCACGAGTAAGAAATGAAGGGTAGAAGAGGAGGTGGATGAGTTGGTGGAGGAAGATGAGGAAGAAGTTCTAATTCCGAGACAGATGCCATAAAAGCAACAGGTGGTCATCGAGGATGACAAAGAGGAGAAAGAGGTGACGGTGGAGGTTACTCCAAAATTATTCTTAGAGACTGACCCCATATTTGAAGTAAGTTCATTCTTCTGTTGTTTTAGAAATTGTGTTACTGATGATCTTTTTTAGAATCCAGATGTCATTGCAGAAGTTCCAATTGTGGAAGCTGCGCCGTAGCTACCAGTCGAGGCAAATCAACCAGTGGTTGATTTGAGGGAGGATATCAAAGAGACTCTTGATCAGGTATGGTGGAAAAAACCTCGACAAGGTCGACAAACCAGGTTTATTGAAGATTTAAGCGGTTAAGTTGATAAGATTGTCGATGCCGCTTCCTTCAACGTGGCCAAAGAACTACTGGAAATTGGAGAAGTGTTACCGGTAGGAGAGGAAGAGCTTTTTGAAAAATGTAGGAAGGAGATAAGGGTAATTTTAGAGAAGATGAAGGGATTGATTCAAGAGAAAATAAAGGAGAGAGGAAAAGAAAAAAAAAGTAGAAACAATTTGTATTTATTTATTTTATTTTGTTGTTTTAATTTAAAATTTTAATATTTATTATATAAGATTTTGAGAGAAAAAGAAAAAGAAAGAAAAAAATTTAAATAAAATTTTGTTTTAAATTTTGAAAGAAGGAGAAATTTGAAGGAAAGAAGAAAAGAAAGAATTTTTTAATTGAAGGAGTTTTAGTTTAAATTTTGAAAAGAAAAAAAAATTAAGTAGGAAAAAAGAAATAATTGATTGAAATAACTTTATTGGAAATCAAAATTTAATGAAAGAAAAAATTGTTATTTGTGAAAGTTTATTTATTGAAGTTTTGAGGAATTTCAGTTATTTGAAAAAGAAAGAAAGAAAAGAAGAAATAAAATTTTAAAAGAATTTAAAAGAAGGAAATAATTGTTTGAAGAAATTTTAAAAGAGATATTTAGAGGTTGAAGTGAAATTTGAGAAAGATTGTCATGTTGCATTTGTGAAAAATTTTGATAGTTCAACTAAAAAAATTTTTTAGGGAAAGAAGGTATGTAGAAAATTGAAAAGAAAAGAAAAGAAAAGAAATTTTAAAGAAATTTTAGAAGGTTTTATTTTATTTATTTTGTTTATTTTTTAATTTAATTTTATTTTAATTTAATTTAATTTAATTTTTATTTTAATTTTATTTAATTTTTTTTTTTTAATTTAATTTTTTTTTTTTTAAAAAAGTTGAAAAACTTTTGAAAGAAAAAAGAAGAAATAAGAAAAGAAAACAAAGAATACAAAAATTTTAGAGGTAGAGATGTTTTAGATTTTAAAGAGAAGAAGGAAAAAAAAAGAAAGAAAAGAAAAAAAAGAGGGTTTTAAGGTTTTGGCTTTAAAGGATATTTAAGATGAAAAGATTTTAGAATTTCAGGGGCATTAGAAACATTGATGGCAGGTTCCCAGGGTGTTTTTTCTGAATAATTGAGGAAGCCTTCCCATTCCACGAGGTATTGAAGTTTCCCCTTGCACATTCTCGAATCAAGGATACGGCTTACTTCCCACTCTAGATGGTCTTCTACTTTGACCGGTTCCGGCCCGGGTATGTTTCTTGAGCCAGTTCCAGAAGAGATACGTGGAAAACAGGGTGAATAGCCTGCCATTTAGGAGGTAGCTTGAGTCGAAATGCAGTTTTAGATACTTCAGAGTCAATTTCAAATGGTCCCAAGCGCTTTTCAGCTAGTTTCTTTGATGGTTGAGTCGTTCGAATGTTTTGTGCATCAAGCCATACTTTGTCGCCTGGTTTAAAAGAAGGAGCAGATTTTTGATGTTTGTTGGCCTGTTCCTTGTACCTTCGAATTGCTAATTGCAAATTTGATTTAAGTTCCTCTTGGAGTCGTGATATGATTTGAAGATAATGTTCAGCAGGATGACTTGTTCCTACATGGATTGAGTTGAATCGAGGATGTATTCCATAAACAGTTTCGAAAGGAGATTGTCCTGTCAAAGAATGAGTTGAGTTATTATAAACAAATTTGGCCAATGGTAACCATGTGGTCCAATTGTCTTGTTTGTAACTGACATACATTTGAAGGTATTGTTCGAGGATTTGGTTGACCCTTTCCGTTTGCCCATTGGTTTCAGGATGATAGGCCATGGAGAGATTCCTCGTGATATTGAGTTGTCAACACAGTTGAGTCCAGAATGTGGATACAAACAATGAGACTCTATCTGAAATAATATCATTAGGTAAGCCATGTTTTGAAAATACATGTTCTAGAAAAAATTTTGACAAATCTTCTGCTGTAGCAGTAGTAGTGCTTTTAATAAAAATAGACATCTTTGAAAATCTATCTACTATTACTAATATATCATCAAAATTATTAGAAAGAGGAAGTTTAGAAATAAAATCCATCAATAAAGATTCCCAAGGTTTAGAGGGAATAGGAAGTGGTTGAAGCAACCCATGCTTCCAGTGATGGGGAGCCTTATTCCTATTACATTTGTAACAAGCTTTTATATAGGCCTTGATTTCTCTGGTAATTCCTGGCCAGAAGAAATCCCTCGCTATTAACTGGTAGGTTTTATCAACCCCAAAATGACCAGCTAATGGAGAATCATGTCGACTATTGAAAATCCATAATTTTATTTCATTTTTGTCGGGTATAACTACTCTACCTTTGAAAAGTAATAGACCTGATTCAATACCAAATCTTTTGGCCCCTTGCTTCAAGAGTATTTTGTCTTTTAACCCTAAACAATAGTTGTCCTTCGACTGAGCTTCAAGGATGTTGGATAAAGGATTTTGAAACAATTGAATTGTCATCCAATTAAGTTGATGAGTTGCTAACATTGATTCGTTGAAAATTGATTTCACATTTGCTGTGTTCTTGTCAGCAAATACGTCCCCCTGCTGTGGGTAAACGTCGTCCTGACGTGACAAGATCTCTGGGACAATGCAGTTCTTACCTGGGCGATAGGAAATCGAAAAAGGAAATTCAGACAGAAATTCAGCCCACCTGGCTTGATGCCTGGTTGACACTTTGGAAGACATGAAGTATTTCAAAGCATTATGGTCAGTTAAAATTTGAAAAGGACTATCTAGGCTGAGAAGAAAAGAGCACCATTTTTTATAACAATGAATAATAGCTAAAAGCTCTTTGTCATGAATTTCATAATTTAATTCTGCTGTAATGAGTTTATGTGACTCAAAAGCAACAGGATGAAACAATTTTTTTTCAAGATTTAATTAAGAAATGACCCCTGAGATAGCATAATCGCTCGCATCTGTCTCGACGATTGTTGAAGCAGAAGGATCAAAGTGTCAAAGAATTGAAGCTGTGGTAAATGCAGTCTTCAATGCTTCAAATTCCTTTTGTGCTGTAGAAGTTAAAACAAAAGGAATATCTTTTCTAAGAAGAGAAGTAAGATTGGAAATAGTTTTAGAGTAATCTTTAATAAATCTTCTATAGAAATTCCCAAAACCCAAAAATCCTTGGAGGGATTTAATGGTTTTGGGCTCAGGCCATTACAGGACTTTTTGAACCTTTTTGTTTCCCATGACTAAACCATCAGTGGATAATGTAAAACCCAAAAAATCGATTGATTTAAGGTTGAATTTGAATTTATTGTGCTTGGCGTAGAGACCGTGATCTCGAAGTCGATTTAGAACCTGTAGAACATGATGAATATGTTCATCCAGTTTCTTCAAGAAAGTTAAAATATCATCTAAATAGACGACAACAAATTGTTCAACAACATCTTGAAAGATGTCATTGACAAAGGTTTGAAAAGTTGATGGTGTGTTACACAATCCAAAAGGCATAACTAAATATTCAAAACTACCAAATCTAGTGCGCATTGCAGTCAGTGGTTCATGACCTTCCGCAATGCGAATAAGATTGTAAGCGCCTCTAAGATCAATTTTATAATAGAAATTAGCACCATTGAAAAGCATAAGAAGCAATGACATAGGAGGAACAGGATATGCATTCTTCTTAGTAACTGTGTTGAGCTTTCTATAGTCAACACACAACCTAAGACTACCATCTTTTTTCTTTACAAAAAGAACAGGGGAGCAGGTTGGAGATTTACTGGCTCTGATGAAACCTTTAGCTACATTCTCTGCAATGTAGTCTTGAAGAACTTGAGATTTGTCCTTCAGCAAAGAATAGACAGGACCTGCCGGAGGTACTGGACCTATTAATTCTATTTGATGGTTGTAGGGTCGATGAGGTGGTAACTTATCAGCCTTGCGGATTGAGAAAACATTGAGTAAATCATGATAGATTTCTGGAAGATTTGATTTAATGGCTTCAACGTTGATTTTGTTGTCCTCATCATCTTTGAGAGAATCTTTTGAGGGAAGGCCAGAATTGAGAAAGCATAATTCGATTACTTAGAGGCAATTTAAATCCTCTTCGAGTGAAGTTATTGAGCTAGAAGGGTTAGCCGATTGCTCATTTAAAGAAAGATCAGATGCTTGCAAGTCATCTGGAAGATATTTGTCCTCTAGCAGGACGTTGTAAGGCAGGTTGTTTAACTCCCTATTGACCTGCATTAAAGATTTAGAAATATACTTAGTGCATGGGGTGATCAATCCCCGTGACGAATCAATTTCAGGATTCCAATGGGTTAAAAAGTCATGGCCAAGAATGGTATTGTCCATCCTTGGGGCTTCCAAGACTGATAATTCCCACTTGAAGGAGGGAAAGTTTTGAAAGTTGAAAACCCATAAAACATTCTTACTTACCCAATATTTGGGTTCCTCTGATTTGACCAAGTAAATTGGAGTTCGGTTGATATCTGTAAATGTCAGTTGTAACTTCTCAGCAAAAGATAAACTGACAAAAGAAATTGAAGCTCCAGAGTTTATAAGACAACTGAAGGGGATATCCTCCTTAAAAAGAATGAATCTCAAGAGGTTTAAGGCAACTCCAGTCCTTAAGACTTGGAGGTTCTGTGCACTGGGAGAGATAAGATAGTTTTCGTTGCACACAAGTAAACTATCTACTAGTTTATTGACTTTGAACTAGTACCTTCTCTTTCCTTCAATTTTACACAATCTTCCAGCTTGTGCTTACCCCCACAATACATACATAACCCATTATCTGCTCGCCTCTTCCTCTCAGCTTCTTTAAGTTCCCCTTTAGGATCCAGTACTTTGCTGATATTGCCTGGGGTTGAGCTTTTCGGTCGAGGTTTGTCCTTTCACTTATTTGGTTTGGATTGAGTCAAGGAGGATTGAGTTGGCCATGGGTGTGAAGAAGGTCCTGATTTAAAATTTATGCCTTGAGATTTTTTGGCGTATCGATGATGTTGAAGTCGTCCTTGGTAAACGCTGCCGAGTTTGAGGGTTTGATCCATTAAATACATTAAAGTAGTCATCTTCTGACCGTGAAGATTTAACTGATCCAGAATCCTTGAAGGAAGTCCTTTTTTGAAATGATACTTGAGGGCAGCATCATTCCAATCTACTTGAGTTTGAAGGGCTCTGAAGTTCGAGATATATTCAGAGGCTTTACCATTATCACTCATGCGAAGAAAGTCAAGGTCAATTTCTGAGTTGTCAGTTTTGTTAGGGTCACCAAACAACGTGAAGAGTTGGTCTTTGAACTTTTCCCAGTTATTAATAAGTAAGTGGGTTTCGGTCAAAGAGAGCATGAGAAGATAAGGTTCGAACCATCTTGCTGCTTTTCCGGCTAGGAATGAAGAAGCGTAAACAACCTTCGATCGGTCGTTATTGAAGGTTCGAGAGTCATTATGGAACAGGAGCTTGCAGGTTTGCAAGAAGGGCCGCAATCTGTCTGGATGATCTCCATTGAATTTATCAGGAGATTTCATAGAAGGAGTTTTGAAATTAGATCCCTCTGAAGAAGTTGAATTTGAAAGAGTCTTCATGAAAAGTCTCATGAAATCTTCCAGAGAATTAGATGATCCAGGTTCTGAAGGTTGACCAGAAGGGTGATTAGCAGGGGGGGATTGTGCCTCGTGCATTGTATCCTCTCCTTCTTCATCATCACTAGAGTCATCAAAATTTTGTAGGATGTCTTCTACAGATTGGAATGAATGTTGCCGTTCCGTTAGGTCGAGTGGCTCCAAGGAGTGAGTGCGGGAAACAGGCCAGGTGGCTGTTGGCCTGCCTCTGGCGCGAGCTCTAGTAGTAGCGCCTGTAGGAGGAGTGCATTGAACAGGTGCCATTTTAAGAATTTAGAAAACACCTGAAAAGTGACGTAGTAGTGCAAATAATGAGAACTACGGAGAATTAAATTATACTGTCACCGGACGACCTACGCACAAAGGTCAAGGGTGTTCCTGGAAGTGAGATGGAGGGAGGAGTTTAGGAACTTCTTTGATGCATGGATAAAATTTTCGAGGAAGTGATTTGAAGATGACTTGAAGGAGGAGCTACTGCTTTGAGATATGTTTGAGAAGAAGTCTAATATTATTTAAAGGTAATACTAAAATTCTTAAAATCTCACGAAGGGTTGGAAACTCAATACTCAAAGATTTAGGATTTAGAAATGATTACTGAGAGAATATAAAAAGATACAATAATAATGATTTAACTTTAATGCTTTACCACTATTAACTATTTATACGTGTTATAATTTAATTCTAAAGAATGTCAAACCAAAACCCCAACCCCTTTTATATCTTTTACTCCTCCTCGCATTGACCTCATACCCATCCACTATTCTGCACACCACAGACCATAAAAAATACATCCATTACACCTGGACCCTCCTCACTAACATCCATTAACCCTTTAATCCTCCACTATCCATTCCGTCCATGCTCACTACCCCTGTTAAAAAATCACAGACATTTAATAAACGCTTTAGTGTACTATTACATTTACTATTGCGCTGTGCGTCGCTTATTGAGGAAAATACTGAGACACACTATTGAGAGATTGACTAATTTAGATTTAGAGTTTAGACTAGCACGGTTGAATAGTGAGTACACAAAGGAAAGTTGCAGTTTCTATGGAGAATTGCTTTCTGCGCTTCGAGTATGGATTTAGACCTCTGTATTATTGATTTAATGAGCTGCTTTTGCCTTGAGTGTCACGTGGTGCGTGACAATTTCAGAAAGTTTCAGGATGGTTTCCCAACAGTTTCCTCACAAATTCCTAATAGTTTCAAATAGAGGGAACTGCTAGCAGTTCACCCCCAGATTTCCCATGGTGCATGTGGATATTCTCTTGCAGATGGAATTTATCCATCATGGTCAACACTTGTAAAAAGAATTCCACACCCTCAGGATAAGGCCAGCCAGTACTACACTAAGCTACAAGAAGCGGCCCACAAGGATATTGAATGAGCCTTGGGTGTACTAAAATCATGATGGGGAATTATCAAGCAACCATGTTGCCTCTGGAATATCAGTAAATTAAAGAAATTTAATGATGTGTTGTGTAATATTGCATAACAAGATTGTAGAAAATAACTCAGCTTTTGACCCTTAACTTACTCAAGAATCCTTCCTGAATAGGAATAAAGAATCATCTTCATCACAAATACTTACCAATCATTATTGTAGAAAGACTCTCACAGTTGCCTTGCTGTAAGCAGAATACAAGGGAGTTGGATAAACAGAAAAAAACTCTGTCCCTTTAAGTAAAATAAAAGTTCAAAATTAACTAAGCTTAAGTGTCTACTTGATATGAAAAGACCAGTTGACCAATTTATATTAACAGTGTGGTCTTCCAACATTGGCAGGGGCCTTTGTTGTTTTATTTGTTACTGTTTGTTGATGTCTTCAATGACATTCACCACAGGAAATCTGGGGGTGAACTGCTAGCAGTTCCCTCTATTTGAAACTATCAGGAATTTGTCAGGAAACTGTTGGGAAACCATCCTGAAACTGTCAGAAATATATTTTTAAATCTGATGAAAAAACATTGAAAAAATAAACTGTCACAGATTGAATCCAGAGCAATCCCTCCTTGAGCAGAGCTTAGGAACCACATTGACCATCAGTTAATCTCAGGTTTGGCAAAAGGTTGAACAACACCACTTAGCATACCTTAATATTCAAATATAAAACTTGAATATATGTTGTGTGTATGATATAGATGCATATGCATTTGAATTTGCATTGTGGATACTTATTGCATGTTAAAAATTGATGTGAAATGCCTATCTAAAGTGTATGCATAATGACTATGAAGAATAAATATGCTTAAAAAATATGCATAGTGATTATGCATAAAAATATGCATATTTAATATGCATTAAAATATGCATATTGAATATGCATTAAAATATGCATATTAAATATGCATTAAAATATGCATATTGAATATGCATTAAAAATATGCATATTGAATATGCATTAAAAATATGCATATTGAATATGCAAAAAAAGGTGCATATATGTCGGTCAGTCGTCTAGAAGATATAAGAGAAGAGGGAAGAAAAGAGAGGAGGACAAGAAGGAGATAGTAGTTTAGAAATAAAGGAAATAAAAACACTTGAAATTATTTAATTTATTTGAGAGAAAGCAACGACGAGTGATTTGAGAGGTGACAACAAATTGGTTTTATTAATATTTAATATTGTTTAAGTAAGAGTTCTGCGCGGCAAACACTATAATTACTATCAGACTTAAGGCAACCTTTAAATTGTTATTTAGAATTTTTAATTAGAATTTAATACTAATAAAAATAATAATAAGCGTAATAATTTTATTTTTAAATTGTTGAGTGTGTAATAAGTGATAATTCTACAGGGGATTATCCAAGGCCCTTTTATAGGCAATGGGTCCTCTGAAGCGCTACAAGTGACTATATACAAAATAGTAATGAAGTAAAACAAGAAGATAAAAGAAGACATTTGTAACATAGTAATTAAGAGAAAATTATACGAAAAATAATAAGAATCCCAATTAAGAATATAAAATTCCCATCCAAATTTCCCAAATCAGTTAATACAAAATAGTGAGTAACTAAACAACCCTGTGATCTAAGAACTATGGGAAAAACAGATCAAAACAAGTATTACAATCTGTTTTCAGCATTTCTAAGTGAAACAAATAACATGTTTTGACGTAGCAAGGCATGCAATCATTTTAATTCAGTGTAAATTAATATGTATTAATTGTTTTCACTATGTAATTTAATAACTAGTTTAACTGAAACAATTAATTAATTTAATTTGAGAATTTATAATACTATTTTATAAAATAAGTATTATAATTTATTTGATTTTCTTCCTGACACAATTTAAGGGTCAAAAGAAGCGCCACTAATTATTGTTTAGTATCATATGAGAGGTAGTATTTAATATATAAATTTAAGTAATTAATTTAAATATATTATAAATCAATTTTACACTTGTAATTATAATATATGTTTTTTTCTTTTTAATTAATTAAATATAAATTTATAATTATTAAATACATAAAAATGCGCCATTATTTGTAGAATATATTATATTATGCTCAATTTAATTGTATATAAAAATATATATAACCAATAAATTTAATGTAACACTTGTATATAATAAAATTCTTATATAATTTCATTATGCAATAAAATATTAAGTTATATTCATTAAATACAAGTCTTACCCACTTTTTAAGGTTTTATAATTTATATATCATTTACTGGACTCCTGGAATAGCCTGGCTGACACTCCCTCACTCTAAAAAAACAATAATAAAAAAAAAATGCTAAGATTTTTTCTTTTTGTATTTTTTCAACAGAGCAGGCAGATTTGAAATTTCCTTGCCAGGTATCCATGCATCATGTTCAGATGATTTGTTCTTATATCTCAATAAATATTCAGTACCTCTTTCAGAAGTGATAATTCTATCATTGAGAATTTTATCAATTTCTGCTGTTTCTGTGACTTCCTGAGGGTTCTTCTTAGGTCTTCCTCTTCTTTTTGGAAATAAGTCACTGTTGGAAGTATAAGGTTTAAGTAAAGAAATGGGAAAAACAGGATGTTTCCTATCATATGGAGAATACAATACAACTTCTACTGCATTATCACCAACCATTCTTTTAACAACAAATGGTCCTACAAAAGGATCTTTTAATTTGTGGTTACCTTGTAAATTGAAATGGACAGTAGAGATCAACACTTCATCACCCTTGTTAAATGTGTATTCTTTATGGGATTTATCCCATCTTTTCTTTTCATATTCAAATGCTTTATCAATACAACTTTGAGCATGTTTTCTGCAGAGCTGTTGCATTTGCATAAAAGATTTTACACCAGGGTGCAGTTCCAACTTAGGTAATTTATTATTGAGAATCTGAGCAGGAGTGTTTGGGACATAACCTAACCAGAGCTCAAAAGGCTTTTTCTCAGTGACAGAATGAACAGTGCTATTATATGCAAATTCAAGACCAGGCAAAAGAGTGACCCAATCATGAGTAAATCTGTCATTGTCTTTATATTCTAAACCAAAGGCACAATACCTTCTAATCATATCTTCCAGAGTTTGAATCATTCTTTCAGCTAGACCATCAGTCTGAGGATGATGAGCTGTAGACAATTTTAACTCACAGCCACAAATATCCATCAAAGAGGTCCAAAACTCAGAAGTGAATTTTGGATCCCTATCAGAGATAATGGCTTTTGGAAAACCAATAATATTAAACATGTAAGACCACCATAAGAAAGCTAATTCTTTGGTGGATACATCTTTGTGGGTTGGAATAAATTTGCACATTTTCGTGAATCTATCCACTATTACCCAACAAGAGTTAAAGCTGTCTTTACCTGCAACAGGAAGACCAGTGACAAAATCCATATTAATGATTTGCCAGGGAGCACTAGGTGCTTCAATATGTTGTAATAACCCTGCCCTTTTACCTGTTAACCTTTTAGATTTTTGGCAGGAATCACAAGATTCAACATATAATTTTGTGTCTTCAGACATATTAGCCCACCATGCAGTGTTTTTGATTCTAATCAATGTTTTTTCAAGATCAAAATGACCAGCTAATATGTCATCATGACAAAGTTTAAGGATAGTTTCTTTCATTGAAGGAGGAATAAAAATTACATTGGTAAGCTTCCTTCTATAATATATATAACCATCTTCAATAGAAAACTTTCCTTTATTTAAAGCATTTTGGTACTTTGCAGGAAGAGTTTTTATTAATGATTGAATTGAAGCATTCTTAGGATCATTCAAAATAGTAACTAATTTATTTAAGTCAGAATCTTTATCATATGAATCCAGTATTAACTGTAATAACTCTTCTTCCATATCAACTATAAATATACCATGTATATGAACAGTGTCATCCTCAGGTACATAAGCAGGATTGGAGTCATTATTTGGCAGAGGCAATCTGGAGAGCATATCAACATTAGAGTGAAAATTTCCAGCTCTGTGGATAATAGTCATCCTTCCTCTGTATTCCTGAACAGCAAGTTGCCACCTGAACATATGTCTGTTAGGTGTTTTGAGGTTTAAGAGAGATTTCACAGCACTACAGTCAGTTACCAACTCAAATTTTTGGTCATCCAAGTAGTAATGAAGTTTCTCAAGAGCCCAAACAACTGCTAAGCACTCCAATTGAGTGGCACCATATTTCAATTCACTATTCCTTAAGGTTCTTGAAATATAACAAA
Source organism: Hemileia vastatrix (assembly GCA_030280995.1). Classification (NCBI taxonomy): domain Eukaryota; kingdom Fungi; phylum Basidiomycota; class Pucciniomycetes; order Pucciniales; family Zaghouaniaceae; genus Hemileia; species Hemileia vastatrix. The sequence goes on from JASXTE010000007.1 coordinate 18,255,448, forward strand.
TTACAACCTCTGAGGATTTATCATTAATAATTTGCTTTTGGTGAAGGGCAGCACCCAGACCAATAAAGCTAGCATCTGTATAAAGTACAAATGGCTTGTTAAAATCTGGAAGAGCCAATATAGGGGCTGTCATTAAGCAACTTTTCAATGTATTAAAAGCTTTCTGACAGTCATTAATCCAGAGAAAAGCAACATCTTTTCTGGTTAGTTTTGTAAGAGGCAAGGCTATGACCTGATAATTTTTAATATATTGTCTATAATAGCCACACATACCCAAAAAACTTTGGATTTCTCTTACAGAAGTTGGTGCTTTAACATTTTGAATGGCAGCAACTTTATTATGGTCTACACAAATTTGTAAGCCTGACACAACATGGCCAAGGACTTTCAAAGATTGAAAACCAAATTTACACTTTTTTAAAGATAAGGTCATATTGATTTCATCCATTTTTTGGAAAACTTTATTCAAGTGAATCATATTTTCATCAAAAGTTTTAGAAAAAACAATAATATCATCAATATAAACCATGAGCCAACCTTCAATAATTTCTTGATGGAAAGTGTTATCCATGACTTTCTGGAAAACTGAAGGAGCATTTTTAGGGCCAAATGGCATCCTAACATACTTATATATTCCCATATGAGTAGCAATAAGCAAAAAATTTTGAGAATTTTTCTCAACTGGAACTTGATGATAACCTTTATTACCATCCAGACAACTAATAAATTTTGCACCTTGCAAGGTAGCATGTATTGAATTAATTCTGGGTAAAGGATAAATATCATCAACAGTATAAGTATTTAAAGCTCTGTAATCTCCACATAATCTAGCTTTATCTTTTTCATATGAAATCAAGACTGGGGAGATGACACAATATTTGGGGGTGACATCCACTTTCTCAATGATATTCATTTTCAATAATGTTTCAATATTATCTTCAATATCTTTTCTTTTTGATGGAGAAGCAGGATATGGTTTTTTCTTAAGGGAAGGAGGAATATCACTCAAATTACAGGATAAGGTAATTTTCATCTCTTCCTGAACAATTCCCAAGACATGAGAACCATGAGCAAAAGCCATAGGGAAAGAGGTAATAGAGGCAACAATAGAATCCTTTTGTTCATTAGTCAAATGATCACCAAAAGAAGCGGTATTTATTTCATGTAATAAAGCATCCATTTCAGTTGTTGTTCTACCTTTACATTGGGTCAGTGAGTTACAAGATTTCAACAAATGCCCAGAAGGTTTAGGAGAAGAAATTTTGAATTTTCTTTTCCCATTCATTCCTAAGGTAAAGCAATTATTTGCTGGGTCCAGTTTCACACCAAACATGGTTAAAATATCATTTCCCATAATAAACCAATTGCTCAAATTATCATTTTTCATGACAACAAACTCACAAATAGCTCTGACAAAACCACCATTATATTTGAAGAATACAGAGGTTTTGTATTTGCCAATAGGAAATAAGGTAGAACCATACCCTCTCCATTTTTCAGAAGTTATAGGCAATAATTTACTCAAATATTCCTTATCCACTGAAGCCAAAGCTTTTTCAGATACTACACTTCCTCCAGCACCAGAATCAAGAACTACATCAACCATTTTACCATTAATGATAACAGGTGCCTTTAAAGGGGATATAGGAATAGAATTGTTAGTAATATCTTTAATTATCTCAGCATTTTCTACTGAAGATAAATTCAATACACAATCTTCAGATATATTATTTAAATAATGGACATCATGTTCCAACATTAAAACATCTTTAACAGATTCATTGTCATAGGAGATATTACTTTCACAGTCACTGGAAGAATTATTGACATCAAGTTCAATTTCATCAGTGTCTTCATTTTGTTCAACAAGATGAATTTTCTTGTCACAAACATGACCCTTCTTCCACGGTTTGTTACATTTATAACAAGTATTTGTTGCATATTTTTTAGGTGCAACTGGGGCAGAGGGTTTACCAGATTTTTCTGGGAGCTTTATAGAAGGTTTATTCTGATCATTATAAGATTTACTAAGGTAATTCTTTGGTTCATATCTATGGTTGAGTAGTACTTCATTACAGATATTAATGAAAGAAGAATTTTCCCTTACATGCTCAGTTCTAGCAACAATCAAATCCCTAAGAGAATTTGGTAATTTATACAAGATTTTATCTCTCCAAATATCATAATCCATCTTTGGATCAATTGCTCTAAGGATTTTAGTTATTTTCATCAGAAAAACAATGGGCTTTTCAACAGAGGAGGATACATATCTAGTATTCTCATACAGTCTTTGCTGAGCTAACCTGAATTTTGAACCACCAAACTGATTCTCAATCAAGGATTTCCAATCATTCCATGTATAATGATTGTTATCTAAGAGGACAGATTCATACCACATCAAGGCTACATTGGAAAATAAAGAAATTAGCTTAGAAACAATTTCCTCATCAGGTAGTTTATAAGATCTCTTTAAATTATCAATTCTCTGGATAAAGTGTTGCCAATCAGAGGAAGAATCACCATCAAAGGTAGGATATTGGTCTAACTTAGGCCAATTTTTCTGACTACTGGGATGGTCCACTTTTTGGTTTGAATTATTCATTAGTAATAATTCCTGAAGTTTAGCCAGGTGTTCAGAAATTTCATTATTTACAGAAACAGCTGGTGCATGACCATCACAAGATTTTTTGCTAGTAGCAAAAGATTTTACAGACTCATTGTCAGTTTGTTTAATGGTTGAAATATGAGGAAGAAAGGATGAACTTTGTTCAGGTTTTTTCCCTTTATTTTTATGCAGCTTATTTGCAGAAATCTCATTTAATTCATTATTGATGGTTAAGGTTGAGAACTTTTCCTGTAGGTCAGACACATAGTTTCTTATTCTTGGAATTTCAGACATCTGGTCATTTACTTTTGCAAGAGATAGAACATTTCTGTCCTCAGAAACTGAGTGTTTGGTACTTAGTGCATGGAAATCATTTTTTAGCTTCTTAAACTCATTTTGTAGAGATTTTATTTCATTTTTGAATGAATAATTTTCCTCAATAAGGGGTTTCAATTCACTCAATGTCTTATGTAGACTGATATTTCTATCTGAGATAGCTCTATGGTCACTTCTTATTTGTTTTTGTTGACTAAGAACAATATTTAAGGTTTCTTTGATTTTTAAATAAGCTGTATCTTGAACAGAAGAACTCACTTTACATTGCAAGTGTAAATTATTTAATCTATCATTTTCATGGATTAACACGTCTCTCACATGTTTGTCTTTCACAATATTAAAATCAAGGGTATCTTTCAATATTTCCTCAGAAGTTTTTTCAATTAAGGTATAGATTTCAGGGGGAACAGAATCATTTTTAATTGCAAGAGAAGGATTAATTAAAGATGTAGAAGTTAAATGTAAAGGTTCATCAAATGACAATTTGCTAATTACATCAATAGGGCTACTAGTTACAGGAAGCTGTCTTTTAACAGGTTTAACTGTTCTTTCACCATGTTCAATAATATTACCTGCAGAAGAAGATTTATTAGAAAACATACCCAAGTGAAAATCAACCAAATTACTTACCATGGCAGAGGAGGAAACTTCCCCTGGGACTGGTTTTGGGAATGTGCTTGGGCCTTCTTTCTCCCGCCTTGTTGGTAGGGATGAGGAGGTGGATGGAAATTGGGTGTTCTGGATGGGCCAGGCTGATGATGAGGCGGGTGTTGCACATTCTGTTGGTAGTGACTCATTAGATAATCCCATTTCCATTTCTCTACTTCCATAGTATTTGGATTTTGGATGGTTGAGCTGGGTGGCTGTGAAGGTTGAGCCTGAAATTGAAGCTGATTGGGAGGCAATTGAGGAGGGGCCTGGGCCTGAATCTGGTTCCTGAGTTCTTGGACCTGATCCCACAATGTGTCTACCTTTGCTTTGTACGTCATATTTTCTGTCTTCAACTCTTTTATATGACTGGATAGGTTGCTGATTTGTTGTGGCAGAGGAAGCTTTTTTATTTTGAAGCCTTTTGGAAGACCTTCTTGAGGCACTAGAGGCTTTACTTCCTTCTGTGGTACTGGGGGAAGGGGGTTTGGTTTGTTTGCATTTCCTGTCATTTCCACATCCTGCAGTATGTGAATTCTTTGTGTTAGCATAAGATTTTTTATGACCAACTTTAGAAGAACTTACAGTGTCAGCATCATAGTCAATTTCTATCTCATCCACTTGCATGTTATCCATTTTTTCTGCCAAATTGTTGGACATACTAGTGGGAAGATTTATATTTTACTTTGTACTTTATAAAAAAATAATCAAAGTTAGTCAATAATTGCTCCAAATAATATAAAAAAAATTTTTAATTAATTAAATTATAGAAAAAATACTTTTCAATATAAAGTAATAATTAAAAAATTAATTTTTTAAAAAAAAAATGGATTGCAAGGTTAAATTGGGAATAACAAGTAAGTTAATTCAACCAATTAATTACCAATATTAAATATGGCAATATATTGGGACTAAGCACAATGTACTTTTAAGTCAACCAAAATTAACAATAATTAATAATAATAAAAAATTAAATTAATAATTCAATTTGTATTAATAATAATGTCAATTCTTCTAGGACTAAGAGGATTTAACACTCTATAATGGTCAACTAGGAAAAAAAATTTTAAAAATTGAACACTTACACTCAGTGAATCAGCAATTAAGCCACAATCACTGTTATTGCAATAAAAAAAGAGTAATATGAGTGAGAGGCGCAAAGGTGAACTTACTATAGTGATCGAAAAATCACTTCAAAATAATATAAAAATTAATATTATATAAACCTAAGATGTCGAACCCAAGTTCGAAACACAGTCGCGGCAAAAGTTTCGTTTTTCTAGGTGGTCCGTGCGTTTTGTCGTTTGTCGCCAGGCTCGATCGTCGTCGTCGTTTGGAAAGGCCCCCAGTTGTCGGTCAGTCGTCTAAAAGATATAAGAGAAGAGGGAAGAAAAGAGAGGAGGACAAGAAGGAGATAGTAGTTTAGAAATAAAGGAAATAAAAACACTTGAAATTATTTAATTTATTTGAGAGAAAGCAACGACGAGTGATTTGAGAGGTGACAACAAATTGGTTTTATTAATATTTAATATTGTTTAAGTAAGAGTTCTGCGCGGCAAAAACTATAATTACTATCAGACTTAAGGCAACCTTTAAATTGTTATTTAGAATTTTTAATTAGAATTTAATACTAATAAAAATAATAATAAGCGTAATAGTTTTATTTTTAAATTGTTGAGTGTGTAATAAGTGATAATTCTACAGGGGATTATCCAAGGCCCTTTTATAGGCAATGGGTCCTCTGAAGCGCTACAAGTGACTATATACAAAATAGTAATGAAGTAAAACAAGAAGATAAAAGAAGACATTTGTAACATAGTAATTAAGAGAAAATTATACGAAAAATAATAAGAATCCCAATTAAGAATATGAAATTCCCATCCCAAATTTCCCAAATCAGTTAATACAAAATAGTGAGTAACTAAACAACCCTGTGATCTAAGAACTATGGGAAAAACAGATCAAAACAAGTATTACAATCTGTTTTCAGCATTTCTAAGTGAAACAAATAACATGTTTTGACGTAGCAAGGCATGCAATCATTTTAATTCAGTGTAAATTAATATGTATTAATTGTTTTCACTATGTAATTTAATAACTAGTTTAACTGAAACAATTAATTAATTTAATTTGAGAATTTATAATACTATTTTATAAAATAAGTATTATAATTTATTTGATTTTCTTCCTGACACAATTTAAGGGTCAAAAGAAGCGCCACTAATTATTGTTTAGTATCATATGAGAGGTAGTATTTAATATATAAATTTAAGTAATTAATTTAAATATATTATAAATCAATTTTACACTTGTAATTATAATATATGTTTTTTTCTTTTTAATTAATTAAATATAAATTTATAATTATTAAATACATAAAAATGCGCCATTATTTGTAGAATATATTATATTATGCTCAATTTGATTGTATATAAAAATATATATAACCAATAAATTTAATGTAACACTTGTATATAATAAAATTCTTATATAATTTCATTATGCAATAAAATATTAAGTTATATTCATTAAATACAAGTCTTACCCACTTTTTAAGGTTTTATAATTTATATATCATTTACTGGACTCCTGGAATAGCCTGGCTGACAATATATGTATATGAAGAAAATATATTAATATGCATATAAATCTGTATAATGAATATGTATATGCATATCCATAAATATGCATAATGATTGAAAAATGCAAAAAAATGATGCTTAACGAGTATATTTTATGCATAAATAGAAATATGCAATATGAATTCATATTGCATACAGATAACACTGGCAAACCAACTTGACCAAAACTGATACTAAATTTTCATTCTGGACTAAAGGTGTGAGGGAAGGAAGAAAAACAGTCCAACGTTAGAAAAATGCTACATGCACTCATTTTGTAGCAGAGCAAATGAGAAGTGCTGAATTATGGTTGGTGCCCATAATTTAGTATGATATCATAATTTTATTTAATTGTTTTCAATATTGAAAAGACTTTAGGTTGGTTGGTATGGATCTAGCTGTGCCAGGGTCTAATCTAATTATTTTAACAATTTCTTAATAATTAATGGGTTTTGATACAAAAAAAGGTTGTATTTTTTGTGGGATATTGGATATGATAAGGTCTTTTGCAAAAAAAACTTATATTGTACAAAAATATTCCTGAATCAGATGTGGGATAATCACTACAAAAAATTGTAGTACTGTGGGCAATAAAATATATGCACAAGCAGTAAAGAAAGGACTGAGTGAACCCTTTTTGTGCAGTGGGAATCATTAGAGTGGAATTGTGGATGAAAAATATAATTCATTATTACCATTTTATTTAATCAAAAAATTTATAATATTAAAAAGAACTATTGATTAATTGGTATTTGACCTTTGTGCCTCACTCATATTTATCATTTGATTGATTTTTTGTCACCATTATGTTATTAATATTATAAGTATAGCAAAACCTCATGTGCCCAACGCATACCGGGTGATGTTACACCTTTTATAATATTATTGAATAAAGGTAAAAAAATATGAAAATGATTTTTTTTACAAAAAATAAATTGATATACAAAAGCAATATGAGGGATAAAAAGGTAAAATTAAAGGAAGCAAATAAAAAATTAAAAATTAAAATAAAATTACTGCCATCAAGAGCAAGTAGACATGTCGGGGTGAACACTAACCAGTGGCACTAAACTTGGACTATAATTGCTTTATTGAAAAACAAAAAAGTGCCAATCTGAGGTTTAAAAAAACTTCAGCAGAACCATTTAGCCATATCAAACAACTTCTAGTGCAATGATTGAGAGAGAATTTGTCAGCCAGGCTATTCCAGGAGTCCAGTAAATGATATGTAACTTATAAAACCTGAAAGAGTGGGTTAGAATTGTATTTAATCAATATAACTTAATATTTTATTGCATAATAAAATTATATAAGTATTTTATTATATACAAGTGTTACATTAATTTTATTGGTTATATAAATTTTTATATACAGTTAAATTGAACATAATATAATATATTCTACAAATAAGGGCGCATTTTTATGTATTTAATAATTATAAATTTATATTTAATTAATTGAAAAACATATATTATAATTATAAGTGTAAAATTGACTTATAATATATTTAAATTAATTATTTAAATTTATATATTAAATAACACCTCTCATATAATACTAAACAATAATTAATGATGCTTCTTTTAACCCTTAATTGTGTTAGAAAAAACAAATAAATTAATTTATACTAAATTGAGATTAATTACATGTTTTGTTGCGTCAAAGTATTTTTTGTTTCACTTAAAATATCCTTTAACCAGAATGTACCATCTGTTTGGAATTATTTTTCTCATAGTTCCTATGTTCCAATCTTTTTTAGTTATTCACTATTTTCACTTACTGATTTGGGAATTAATGGCGGGGAAATTGGATTCTTAATTGAGGTTTTAATTATTTGTTTCATGTTTTTCTCTACATTGTTATGTTTCATTTACTCTTTGATATATTTGTTTTATTCTATTCTAATCATTGTATTTACAAATATAGTAGCGCTTCAGAGGACCCATTGCCTATAAAAGGGCCTTGGATAATCCCCTGTAGCCTCATCACTTATTAAACACTCAACAAATTAAATAACTTTTTTATTACGTTTATATTTTTTTATTAGTAATACAATTCTAATTAAAAGTCTATATAACAAATTAAAGGTTGCTTTAAGTCTGATAGTAATTAAAAGTGTTTGCCGTGCAGAACCCTTACATTGAATAATATTATTATTAATAAATACTAAGCTTTTGTCATCTCTCAAAGTTGCTCGCCGTTGTTTTCCCTCTTAAATAAAATTATATATACTATTACAAATTATTCCTTTTATTTTCCCTTGTCCTCCTCCTTCTCTCCTCCTTTTCTCCTATTTTTATTACCTTCTTCTAGACGACTGACCGACAGAATTGATCACACCAGACTGCATGTGACCAAAAGTGTCCAGCACAAGTTTGGCCAAACTTGTGCTGGACACATTTATGACAGAGAGTAGCTAGGGTAGAATTTTTCTTCAGTTAATCTGGTATTTCTTATAAACATGTCCATTGGTACTTGATCTTTGTGCCTCACTCATATATATCATTTGATTAATTTATTGTCACCATTATATTATTAATATTATAAGTATAGAAAAAACTCATGTGCCAAATGCATACCAGGTGATGTTACACCTTTTATAATATTATGAAATAAAAGTAAAAAAATATGAAAATGATTAGCTTTACAATAATTTAAATAGATATTAAAAAAAGAGAAATAAAAAAGTAAAATTAATCTCAAAGAGATCAATTATGAAAAACAAAATACTAGTAAAATTATTTCTCTCAAGAGCCAGTAGAAGTGTTGAAACAAATGGGAGCCATCAGGGCTAAATTTTAATAAGTGACCTTTTTTTATAAAGATAAAAAATTATACACCTGAGGTTGGGAAGAACGACAGGTGGATGATTCAGTTAAAAAAACTATTTGTAGTGAAGTTTAAAAAAAAAATGTTTTTTTGTTTCCATAGAGAGAATTGATCCCATCTGACTTCATGTGACCAAAAGTGTCCAGCACAAGTTTGGCCAAACTTGTGCTGGACACTTTTATAATGGAGAGTAGCTTGGGTGGAAATTTTCTTCAGTTCCTTCATCTTGTATTTCTCATAAACATGTCTACTGGTATTTGATCAGTCTGTATCTTTCATATTTATCATCCGATTAATATTTTATCACCATTATATTATTAATGTTATTAGTATAGCAAAAACTTGTGTGCCAAATGCATACCATGTGAAGTTATACCTTCAATAATTTTTTAAAATAGACGTAAATAAATATGGAAAGGATTAGTTTTACAAAAATTAAATAGAAATTTAAAAGTAAAAAGAGGAATAAAAGAGTAAAATAAAAGTCAAAGAGTTCAAATAAGAAAAAAATACTAGTAAAATTCCTGCTATCAAGAGCCAGTAGAGGTGTTAAAGCAAATGGGAGCCATCAGGGCTTAATTGTAATAAGTGACCTTTTCTTTAAAGATAAAAAATTATACACCTGACTTTGGGCAGAACAGCATGTGGATGATTCAGCTAAACCAAACTACTTCTAGTGAAATTTGATAGAAAAAATTTTTTGTTGCCATACAGAGAATTGATCCCATCTGACTGCACATGATAAAAAGTGTCCAGCACAAGCTCGGCCGAACTTTTGCTGGACACTTCTATGATGGAGAGTGGCTGGGTTATAATTTTTCTTCAGTTCATCTGGTATTTCTTACAAACATGTCTACTGGTATTTTATCGTTTTGCCTCACTCATACATATTGTTTGATTAATTTTTTGCCTTAATTACATTATTAATTATATAAGTATAGCTAAAAATCATGTTCCAAATTCATACTGAGTGATGTTACACCTTTTATAATATTATTAAATAAATGTGTAAAAATATTAAAATGATTTATTTTAAAAATTATTAATTGATATCCAAAAGCAATATGAGGAATAAAAAATTAAGTTAAAGGGATCAAATATGAAAAAAGATATCCAAGTATTATTCCTAATATCAAAGGCCAGTAGAGATTTTGAAGAAAATGAGAGCCATCAGGGAAAATTGTACTAAATTGACTGTAATTTAAAGATAAATAATTGTGTACCTGTGGTTTGGATGAACTCTAGGTGGATAATTCAGCTATATCAAACTACATCTAGTGAAATTTTTATCAAATAATTTTTTTCATTGCCATAGAGAGAATTGATCCCATCTGACTGCACCTGACCAAAAGTGTCCAGCACAAGTTTGGCCGAACTTGTGCTGGACACTTTTATGATGGAGAGTAGCTAGGGTTCAGGTCTTCTTCAGTGCAACTGTTATTTTTTTAAAACATGTCAACTGGTATTTGATCTTTCTGTGTTATTCATATTTTATTATCTGATTAATTTTTTGTCATTAGAATATTATTAATTTTTTTAGTATAGAAAAAACTTGTGCAACAAATGCATGCCATGTTATATTACACCTTTTATAATATTATTAAAAAATGTTAAAAAAATATGAAAATGATTTTTTTTCCAAAATTATAAATTAATATCCAAATGTAACATGAGCGATAAAAAAGTAAAGTAAAAGAGATCAAATATGAAAAAGAAAAGTTCAAGGAAAACTCCTGCCTTTAAGAGCCAGTAGAGGTGTTGAAACAAATGGGTGCCATCAGGGCTAAATTTGTTAAAATTTAATTTTTTTTAAAGATTAAAAATTTTTCATCTGAGGTTGGGAAAAACTCAAGGTGGATAATTCAGCCATACCAAACTACTTCTAATGTAATTATTTAGTGTTTTTTTTTTAAATTTAATTTCCACAGAGAGAATCGGTCCCATCTGACTGCACCTGAACAAAAGTGTCTAGCACAAGTTTGGCCAAACTTGTGCTGGACACTTTTATGATGGAGAGTAGCTATGGTGGAAGTGTTTCTCAGTACATCAGTTTTTTGGTTTTTCACATTTCTATTGGTTTTTTAACTTTTTTTTATCATTAATATTTATCTTATAATTAATTTTTTGTCATCATATATATTATTAATGTTTCTAGTATAGCAAAAACCTGCATGCCAAATGCAAAATTGGTGATGTTACACCTTTAATAATATTATTATATAAAGTTAAAAAAAAATGAATATGTTTAGTTTTTAAAAAAATAAATTGATATTTTAAATTAAAAAGAGTAATAGAAAAGTAAAATGAAATTAAATGGGATCAAATACGAAATAAAAAATACAAGTAAAATTTTACTATCAAGAGCCAGAAGTGGTGTTGGGACAGTTGGGGACCCCTAGTTCAAGACTTGGTCTAAACTTACTTTTATGTATAGCTAAAAAATTTTGAGCTGAGGTTTGGACAGACTTCCAGGGGAGATTTTTACAATATTTAAACATTCTTTAATTCAATAATTGAGTGAAATATCATTTTCATTGCCATAGAGAGAATTTATCTCATATGACTTCAAGCAACCAAAAGTGTCCAGCACAAGTTCGGCCGAACCTGTGCTGGACACTTTTATAATTGAGAGTAGTTATACAGCAAATCTTCTAAAACTCAAAAGGGATTTCTGATAAACATTTCCACTGGTATTTGATCTTTCTGTGTCATTTAAATTTACCATTTGATTAATTTTTTGTCATCATTATATTATTAATGTTATTACTATAGTAATAACTTGTGTGAAAAATGCATACCAGGTGGTGTTCCACCTTTAATCATATATTATTAAATAAAGGTGTAAGATTATGAACATTATTTATTTTAAAAATTAAAAATTAATATTTAAAGCAATATGAGCAATAAAAAAGTAAAATAAAAGGGATAAAATAAGAAAAAAAATCTAAGGAAAATTCCCACTATCAATAACAAGTAGAGGTGTTAGATTAAATGTGCACCACCAGGGCTAAACTTGGACTATATTTTCTTTTTTGTTAAACCGAAGAAAGTGTCCTGAAGAGTTTTGAAAAATCATCAGGAGGACATTCTGGCAATATCAAAATAATTATTGTGCAATGATTGAGCAAAATGTCATTTTTATTTCCATAGAGTAAATTTATCCCATCTGACTGCATGCAACCAAAAGTGTCCAGCACAAGTTTGGCTGAACTTATGCTGGACACTTTTATGATGGTGAGTATCTAGGGTGCAGAGCTTCTTCAGTTCATCAGGTATTCCTTATAAACAAATACACTTGTATATTATCTTTCTGTGTCATTCATATTTATCATTTGACTCATTGTTTTTCACCATTATACTATTAATGTTATTAGTATTAAAAAAATTATAAGCCAAATGCATACTGGGAGATGCTACATCTTTAATAATCTTATTAAATAAAAGTAAAAAAAATATGAAAAATATTAGTTTTACAATAAATAAATTGATATTTGAAAGCAAAAAGAGGAATAAAAAAGTAAAATAAAAGTGATTAAATATGAAATTAAACATTCAAATAAAATTTCTGCCAACAAAGAAAATTTGAGTTTTCAGACCGAAATTGCACCACCAGTTTTAGATTTGGAATATATTTTCATTTGTTTTAAATTAATAAAAGTGTCCACCTGAGGTTTTCAAAAAAATCACAATATTATAGCAGTATAAAACTACTTCTTGTGCAATGATTGAGCAAAAATTCATTTTAACTTCCAATGAGTACATTTATCCCATCTGACTGCATGCAACCAAAAGTGTCCAGCACAAGCTCAGCTGAACTTGTTCTGGACACTTTTATGATGGATAGTAGCTAGGGTGAAAGTCTTCTTCAGTTAATCTTATATTCATTTTAAAAATGTCTATGGGTATTTGATTTTTCTGTGTCATCCATATTTATTATTTGATTAATTTTAAGTCACCATTATATTATTAATGTTTTTAGTATAGAAAAAACATGTGTACTGAATGTACACTCTGTGATTTTACAACTTTAATAATATTATATAATAAATGTAAAAAAATGTGAAAGTTATCAGTTTTACCAAAATAAAATTGATATTTAAAAGCTAAAGGATAAATAAAAGGGTAAACTTAAAATGAAAGAGATCAAACATGAAATAAAAATGTTAAGTATAATTTCTTCTATTGTGAGCCAGTAGAGGCTTCAGAAAAAATGGGCACCATCATAGATTAACATGGATCAAATTTACTTTTTACCAAAGTAAAAAATTGTCTACCTTAGGTTTGGACAAACTTCTGGGGGACAATTTGTCCATATAAAACTACTTTCAGTGCAATGATGGAGTGATCATTCAGTCTCATTTCCATAAAAATAATTGATTGCATCTGACGGCATGCAATCAAAAGTGTCCAGCACAAGTTTGGCCAAACTTGTGCTGGACACTTTTATCATGGAGAGTAGCCAGGGTGCAAGTCATTTTAAATCATCTGGAAATTCTTATAAACATGTCCACTGTAATTAAATCTTTGTGCCTGACTCATATTAATCAATTGATTAATTTTTTTTCACCATTATATTATTAATATTATCAGTATACCAAAACGTTGTGTGCCAAATGAATACTGGGTGATGCTACACCTTTTATAATATTATTAAATAAAGGTAAAAAATTATGAAAAAGATTTATTTTATAAAAAATAAATTTCTATCCAAAAGCAATATGAGAGGAATAAAGAAAAATAAAAAAATCAAAGATGAAAATTAAAATCCAAGTTAAATTCCTGCCATAAACAGAAAAAACAGATGTTGAATCAAATTAGCACAATCAGGGCTAAACTTGCACTAAATTTTCTTTTTTTTTAAAATAAAAAAAAATCCACTAGAGCTTTACCAAAACTTCAGCATGAAATTTTTTCCATTTCAAACTACTTCTAGTGTAATTTTTTATCAAAAATTTATCTTCATTTCCATAGAGAGAATCACTCCCATCTGACTTCACCTGACCATAAGTGTCCAGCACAAGTTTGGCCAAACTTGTGCTGGACACTTTTATGATGGAGAGTAGCTAGGGTAGAATTTTTCTTCAGTTCATCTAGTATTTTGTACAAACATGTCTACTGGTATTTTATCTTTCTTCCTCACTCATAAATACCATTTGATTAATTTTTGGTTGCCATTATATTATTAATTTTATAAGTATAGAAAAAACTCATGTGCCAAATGCATACATGGTGATGTTATGCCATTTATAATATTTTTAAATAAATGTATAAAAATATGAAAATAGTTTATTTTAAAAATTATTAATTTATATCCAAAAGCAATATTAGGAATAAAAATTAAGTTAAAGGGATCAAATATGAAAAAAGAAATCCAAGTAATATTCCTACTATCAAAGGCCAGTAGAGGTGTTGAAGCTAATGAAAGCCATCAGGGATAAATTGTACTAAATTGACTTTTTTTTAAAGATAAAAAATTGTGCACCTGTGGTTTGGATGAACTCTAGGTAGAAAATTTGGCTAAGTAAAACTACTTTTAGTGAAGTTTTTTATCAAATAATTTTTTTCATTGCCATAGCGAGACTTGATCTCATATGACTGCACCTGACCAAAAGTGTCCAGCACAAGTTCGGCCAAACATGTGCTGGACACTTTTTTGATGGTGAGTATCTAGGGTGCAGCTCTTCTTCAGTGCAACTGGTATTTTTTTAAAACATATCCACTGATATTTGATCTTTCTGTTTTATTAATATTTTATCATTTTATCAATTTTTTTTCACCAGTATATTATTATTTTTATTAGTATAGCAAAAAAACATGTGCCAAATGCTTACAGGGTGATGTTAAACCTTTAATAATTTTATTAAATACAGGTAAAAAATTATGAAAATGATTTGTTTTACATAAAATTAATTGATATTTAAAAGAAGAAAAAGGGATAAAAAGAAATAGGTTGAATAAAAGGGATTTAATATGAAATTAAAATTCAAGCTAAATGCCTACTTTCAAGGCTCAGAAGAGGTGTTGGATAAAATGGGCATCATCAGGAATAAAATTGTACTTAATTTGATTTTTTGAGAAACTAAATGAAGTTTTCAACTGATTTTTTTCCAATATTTAGTTGGACACTTTGTCTATATCAAATTACTTCTAGTACCATGATTGACCAAATTAAATCCTCATTTCCATATGCAGAATTGATCCCATATGGCTGGACCAGGCCAAAGATGCCAACCACAAGTTTGAGAATTCTTCTGGTGGACACTTTTATGATGGACAGTAGTAGGGTCCAAGTCTTCTTTAGTTAATCTAGTATTCCTCATAAACATTTCCAACTTATTATTGGCCAAAAATCAGTTGGAAAGTTTTTCCATATAAAATTACTTCTAATGCCATGGTTGACAAAAAATTGATTCTCATTGCCATATAGAGAGTTGATCCCATATGACTGGATCTGGCAAAAGTGTCACCACAATTTTTGATAAACTTAAGTTTGAATATTTTATGATGGAAAGTAATTGCAAGTCTTCTTCATTTCATCAAGTAATCCTCATAAAAATTTCCACCTGTATTTTGGCCAAACTTCAGGTGGACACTTTGGCAATATTAAATTAATTCTAGTCTCGTGTTGATAAAAAACTGATACTTATTTCCATATATAGATATTAAATCCATCAGACTGTGCCTTTCCAAAAGTGTCTACCTGAATTATGGCTAAACCTCAGTTGGATACTTTTATGATGCAGAGTAGCTAGGGCAAAAGTATTCTTCAGTTACTTTGGTATTCATAATAAATTTATCTTCCTGAAGTTTAGCCTAACTTCAGGTGGACAATTTCGGAAAACACCAGTTAGTCACTATCCATCAAAAAAGTGTTCACCAAAAACTTTGGCTAAACTTGTGATGGACCCCTTTGATCAGCCACAGTCAGATGAGATCAACACTTTAAATGGAAAGGAGGATGATGTTTTGGTCAATCATGGAAATAGAAGTAGTTTGATGTGGCCAAATTATCCCCCTGAAGGTCAGACAAACCTCACAAGGACACTTTTTAGCAGGGAGTAACTGAGAAAAATCTATTTATCAGAAGGAAAATCTTTTATTGGATAGATGCCAAGGTTTCATACTTGTGTATTATGGTCAGTATTAATTTTGAAAGTGTCTGTCCAAGCAATTTCATTGACCATCATGACACACTTTGTTTTAAATGTTTCAAACTGCGTTATACAGTATTAAGGTGTCACATAGTATAGTTAAGCACTATTAAGTGGCCTCCTATGATGCCTAAATTTATAATTTAATATCTTACATAATAATTTTTTTATATAAATTCATCAATATTTTTTTTTATTATTGAATTTAATAGAGCAAGTATCCTGAATTATTATATATGCATAAGCTTAGGTTAGATCAATTTGTGCTCAAAAGAGGACCAAAATCAAGTTCTGGAGGATAAACTTGTGCATAATTTGGAATCAGTTGATATTCTGTCTATAATCAATCTGAGAATAATGTAAATCTAACTCTAATTTACTTATGTTTATAAAGTATTCATAAAACTGGCATAATTAAGGGACACTCTAAATTTCAAGAGAGGGGATTGCTAGCAATTCACCCCTAGATTTCACGTGGTGATTATTTAATAAAATAGGGGGTGTAAGTTCTGGAAAATACACAATTATTTAAGTGTGGATTTCCAAAACACACTAGCACCAACACTGGTGGATTTCAAAATGAAATAAGTCACTTATTTCACTCAAATCTGCACTTTCTCAACCAAAAGTGCTGATTTCACCATAAAGTCCCATTTCACAGATTTGTAAGCATCATCCCATTCATACACAGCACTCTGAAGCATAACACTTCATAACTCAAAACATTGTACATCATTTACATTTTTATGCCATATAAGAGTCATGTCTTCCTCACTTTCAAATCATGATAAGCTACATCAAGCAATGACTTTGATAGCTCTTGATCTCCTCTTGAACTCTGATTGAAATTCTGACTCTTATGCTAAAGAATATTTTCTATTTTAATCAAAAATGGTCAGGAAAAATTACCTTCTTTCAAGAAAGCCTCAAGTACTTCATAACTCAAGTATACAATCAAAACACTTCTTAACCTATCTGTACCCTATTTTAGATAGTTTTTCAAGACTTCCCAGGAATTTTTCCTCAAAATTGTTATTCTTATTTGCATATTGAATTTCATTTTGAATTTTATGTTATAGCCTCTTTTTTTCAAGTCTCTTTGTTTTCCTTTATCATCTTAACATGAAATCACACACTTTCTGTGATTGTATAATTTTTTAGTCATTATTTTTTTCTTCATCACATATATCCATTTATTTGTCTCCTCTTTCATCCCTCAAATAATTTGAAGTCAATTTTTTTCTCATCTCATCTCTCCAGGTAAGTCATTTTTTCATTTTTACTTATATATTTGCTAATTAATTTTTTTTTGTTTTTTTTGTTTTTTGTATCTAAAATTTTTAATAAATGTTTATTTTTTGATTTTAAAGGTAAATTTAACCTTTTTCTTTTTCTCCCTCTTTACTTTCCTTTTTTAGCTCCATCATCCTACTATTCATCCCTCCTTGGCTTGGTCATTATTCCCCCTTTCTCATTTTTCACTTTTTTTTTGGTCCATGTCATTGAAACACATACATTGCACATTCTTTAAGCATTTAACTTGCTCCATATTCAATTCCCCCCAAATTCCAACTTCACTCTTTCTCACTCTATTTTTCCTACCTTTCAATTAAGGTAATTATCATCTCATTTTTTGCATGTCTATATAATATCTCATTCTTTCTATGAAAATTTCATACTTAAATATATGTAGGACTCATATCTGTATAACAGTGGACTTTTTCAACTCCTCATGTTGTCATTTTTATTATCACTTTTCAAGTTTTGGTAAAATTTTGAAAATCAGACTTAGAATTAGGGTTAGGTTTTTTCAAGTTAAATTTCCTTTTAGCTGAATATTCTCCTGAAGGCTATCTTTTATTTCCTACAAACATATTTGAATTTAGTTCAGCCGTTGCTGAGATATTGGCCTTTAAAGTTGAGCCTTTTTTTACCAATTTGATTTTTTTTCTTTCATTTTTTATATAAAAAACTAAGGTTAGGATTTTTTAATCACATGTCCTTCAACAAAATATTCTCCTGAAGCCTATTCTTCATTTCCCAAAAACAGGTTTGAATTATGTTCAGTGATGGCTGAGATTATGAACTTTGAAGTTGAGCCTTTTTTTCTGAATTTCACTTATTTTATTTCATGTTTTTATATTTCATAATTAGAGAATAAAGAATCTGAAACTGTTATCTGATGATTATTTAGGCTTTTATCTCCCTCTATTTGGAATTTTCATCATCACTTTTTAAGTTTTTGCGCAATTTTGAAAAGAAGAGTCAAAATTAGGGTTAGGTTTATTTGAATCAACCACCTTTTTAGCTGAAGATACTTCTGAAGCCTATCTTTCATGTCCAGAAAACCAATTAGAATTTGGTTCAGTGGTTTCTGAGATATTGAACTTTAAAGTTGAGCCTTTTTTTCCAAAGTTCACTTTTATTTATTTCATAATGCATATCATAACACTTACATAATGCATTCATCCTTTCAGATTCCTATGATTATCTAGGCTTTTATCTCCTTGTTGTTGAAATTTTCATCATCAGCTCTCAAGTTTCTGTACAATTTTGAAAACCAGAGTCAGTATAAGGGCTAGGTTTATTCAAATCTACTGTTCTGTAATCTGAAGAAACTTCAGAAGCCTATCTTTCATTTCCAGAAAACCAATTAGAATTTGGTTCAATGGTTGCTGAGATATTTAAATTTAAATTTTAGCCCTTTTTTACCTATTTCACATTTATTTATCTCATAATACATAACATAATTTTTACATCATGCATTTATCCTTCCAGACTCCTCAAACTACCTTTCTCTTTACTTATTATTCTTCTCTTAAATCAAGGAGTTTTTTTTTCTCTTTCTTACCATTTTAATATTTCTAACCCCTCACTCATTTTGGCTTCTTTTATCAGATCAGTAAGAACTTAGTCCAACAAATCATCAAGTTAAAAAAACATGGTAAAATTAATAAATCACAAACCTTTAGGTAGATAAAAAAAGTTTTGGGATTTGTAAAGTCATCAAATATTTTTTATTCTTTCATAAATTTTTAATAAATAAATCTGATATATCAATTCACTAAACTAAATTAATGAGCCAGAAACCTTGTGTTGTATAAAAGTTAATCATGATAACAGTAAATTGTTTTATGGGGTTCATCTTACCTATACCTGTGGAAAGTCCCAAACTTAGTTTCTAGAGTTGGTCGGCATTTTGGCTTGAGGAATTGTCATTACTTTAAAACCAGTGATTTTGACTTATCTTATTTATTTATTTATTAATTTATAGAATTATTCTAAATTTTGGTGATTTTCACCTTATACTTCAATAAAATGCAGGGGAGGGTTTTGCCAAATTTCAAATCTGATAAATAAATTGGTGATACCCACCCCTTGCTTCAATAAAATGCAGGGGAGGGTATTTCCAAATTTTTCAAATAGATATAAATTTTTGTTGACTGAGATTTATTTAGAAATTAAAATTGGTGGTAAGGTGATCAAATTATGTTGGTAATGAGGTATTTTGCACAGGTTTCAGTAATATTTTACCATCTGAAGTTCCAAAAGTGCAATATTTAAGATTCTAGTAAAAAAATGGTGTTTTCAGAATCTCATGATATAACTATTATTGGTAAGATTAATAGTAACTAATAAATCTGGAACCAAAAAAATATCCATTTCCTCATAGAGAAGATACAGGACATTGAGATTTCTGAAAACAGTAGTAATTTCATTCTCCAAATCTTAATTATCAATGACAAATCCAGTGAAAGTGGAAGCAAAATGAACCTTTTAATGTTTTGAGTTACAGCTTTTGAACCTCTCTTTCATTTAGTTAGGATTGATGTTGATTCTCCCTTTTGTTTTCTTTTTTACTTCATTTGCTGTAAAAGAAAAGAAATTGATCTTTGATGAAGGTAGACTTCTGATTTGAAGAAGTTGAAAACATAAAAAAGAATGAAAAAAACATGCCTGGTTAAAATTTCACAACAAAATGTTTCAAATCTCAGTGAGGGGTGTGTGCCAAGGATTGACGAGAGGATTTAGGCCTGAGTGTCACATGTGACAGGGATGGAGTGGGAAAGGAAGTGATGATGTGGCCAAAAGGTGGTTGTGAAAAAAAATTGGGAAAAAAGTGCTGATTTGAGGTCATGACTGACACCCATTCTTGAAATAAGTGACTTATTTGAAAAAATTTTAGTTCCAATTTGTAAGTGCTGATCTGGTTTGAAATCTGCACTTAAGTTAAGTGCATAATTTCAAGAACTGACACCCCCTAATATGTGTTTTTCTGATTTTATGTGGTAAATATTAAGACTATTGGTATTTGGCTATTACCATTGGGGAGCCCTGGTGTTTATTTATATTTCATGTCTTTATGACATTTTTTCATACTCTCAGGTAAAAGGGGCCCTTTGCTCAATTTTCATTTCTAAAAGATAGCTGTTTAATATTGTTTTTTGTTTTTTGGGATAACCTTAATTCTCAGGGTTAAGTTCCAAGTACCATCAGATAGACCTTATTTGGCTCTATATTTCATGTCTCAATGTTGTTATTTCTTGATTTTATGTTTCAAAGGTTTTAGTAGTTGTAGTGGATTTTTCTAAGGTAAATGTGGTATTTTGGCTCAGAAGCAGGCACCCTTATGATGCAGAGCCACATGACGGCCCGCATATGAAATTGGAAGGTGGGGGAAGAACTTGGGCATGGTTTTTATGCATTTTAGAGGTGCAATTGGGCAATTTTGGTTGGGGGCTGGCATGTACATATTGAATAAGGCAGTTTGGGAAACTCTAATCTAGATACAACCATCTGGTAATTAGATCACTGTTTCTCACTCAGTTTTCACTGTTTTTTTGCCACAATTGGATGTTTTTGTTGCAAGAATAGTTCTTCATTTAACTCAAATTAGGAACTTGGTTTTTCTGGTGTAGAATTCCAACCTGAATCAATTATTATTGCTGTTTTCTGTGTAAAAAGTGCATTGTGTCTCTGGTTTATGGTGTGGATTTTTTCTAAATTTCAGGTTTTGGTTCTTTGATTCTCAGTTGCCTGCTATTGGATACTGTCTTGGCTTTTCAAAGAGTCAAGAAGTTTTTTGGAAGGAGTATTGTAACAGTCTTCAATTTTCTGAAGCAAATTAATCTCACCTGGTATTTCTCAAAGGGACAGGGGATTTTTTCTCTGGTTTTTCTCCAACTCCCTTGGTCAAGCCCTATAGCTAGTACTAAAGGATTGTCTACATTTCTTGTGCTCAACGTGGTGAGAGGAATTTATAGCAGTTCAGATCTCTGTTACTGTTAGACTATCTTCTTTGTTTTACTTTTTGTAAATTTTTGACTTTGTTGACTGAAAATTGGATTTCTGAAACCTGTTGGACCCATGGCTTCTGGAACCTCTTTCTCTAGTGGTGGTAGTAGTAGAAATGGCTCTACTGAGGATGTTAATACTCCTGTTTCTTTTAGGCCCTCTATCCGCATCAAGTCTTTGAATGGGCTAATGCTTATGGGGGAGGAGGTGAAGTTGGTTCCAGAGCTATTTAAGGCTTCTGGGAATGTGGATGGGGCTTCTCACTTAGAAATGGTTGAGAAAGTAATTTTATATATTGGTGATAGTGATTTAGTAAAATGGATATGGCTAATATGGAAGGTTATAGAAGGAAGGAATGGAAGAAGTTGTGTCTCCTGATGATGGATAGATGGGGATACAGGTATTCTATTGTGGATCTCAATATGATTTCAAGTGAATGGAAATCTTATGGAGGGGTAGATAACCTCTATGCTTATTGGAAGTTTTTAACTCAACTGGAGACAGTGGTAGTTTATCTGATGGAAATGGAGAGTATGGAGAGCACTGACTCTTCTGGGATATTTTCTGGTCTGCTCTTGCTAGGGAGGTTAGGATAGATGTGTTGAACAAGATTTCTAAGAAAGAAAAGATGAAGATGCTTCCCAATGAGAATTAAAAGCTACCTGCTCTTTCTATGGTCAAGGAGTTTTTTGAAGAGCATCTGAAGTTTTTGGAATTGGACACTTTCCAGGAAGCTAATACTAAATATTTTATCAAGGTTAGTGAGGCTATAGCAGATGATGTAGAGGATTCTAGGAAAAAGATGGATAATTCTGGAAAGGGGAAGGTTCTTGAAAAAGCAAAAGAGGTGGACCCTGTGGTGGAACAGTTGTCTTATCTGAAAAAACAGCTACATATTTTTTTCAGAGGCTCAGAAGACCAATAAGGCTCCTTCTCAGCCCATGGATTTTGAAAGGAGGGCTGGTAGAAGTGATCCTTGGGTTTGCTCTTACTGTAGCAGGAAGAGTTATAAAATAAGATATTTGTGGTAATCAATTAGGGATGTATCTGGGAAAAGTTTCTCAAACTCATTGGTGTAACATTTTTCAAGCCTAGTTATGGTAAGGCTCCTGTGTACTTGGACAGGAGGAGGCAGAATAGTGGCTCAAGGAGGCCAATTTTTGAAGAGTTACCAAGTAAGGCACCTGCTTCTAAAAAAAGTGGAGATGATGGAAAAGGAAAGGGTAAGGAGGCCAAAATGGTCTCATTCACATCTTCTTTTGGTTTTCTGGAGTTTTATTTGTGTGGTGGTCAGTCAGGTGTAGAGTTCTTGGCTGGTGTTTATGATGTTGAAGCAGGGAAAGTGGGAAGTCCTAGGAGCAGTTCTCAGGATCAGACCAAGTCAAATAATTCTAAAGTTGATCCTAAGCTTAGTGAAACTTAGAGGAAGTACAGAAAGGAAGAGTTGTAAAAAATTCAGAAAGGAATGGCTAATATGGGTCCCCTAAGATTTGGAGCAATGGACCTGAATGGAGAGCCAATGCTTATGGAGGTTGTTTCTGATTCTGAAGAGGAAAAACCTTTGAACACATTGAAAAAGACTACTGAAACTAGAGGTTCTGGAGAGGGATCTGGTTTTATTCCTTTTGATCGAAAATCTGATTATAGTGATCCACAAGAATCTTCAAGGACCAAGGTGGTGAAGCCAAGGGCTCATTTTAAAAGTCCATTGGTTTCTGGTCTGGAGAACGTTATGGAATCTGTGTTCAAATGAATGAAAAAATGTCAGGTTTTTTCAGCCTAGGTATTCCCATGACTGAGTATTTCTTATGCTTAAAATAAGATTACCCTAATTACATTTAGCTTATAAGTAAAAATTATGGTTATAATACTTATATATAGGGCTATAATGCTTAAATATATATTTATTACACTATTAAATGACTTATATAAGTTTAAATAGATTATCCATAGCCCTATAATACTTATTAATGTTCTAACACAGTCATAATATACTTATCTTAAGTGATATTAAGTAATTATAGACATACATAAGCTTATATGTATGCATAAACCTCATATTCAGTGAAATATGTAGTTATATTATGTATATATAGGTCTATAAAAGGTTTTCAAGCTCAGCTAGCCTGTAAGCATAATTTTTCTGCTTATTATAGGTCATATGGATGTATTCAATGGACTCATCATGCCTAAATCTGCATATACACCTTTTTCAGGCACAAATATCCAGTTTGGACAACTTAATCTGCTTCCTTTGATAAATTTTCACCAATTATGGGTTGGGATATAATTACTGGGTTAATATGGATGCTTGGGGTTGTTATTGGGGGCTTGGAAAGCTGATTTTGTTTCTTTATATGCTTTGGGTCTTATTATATACTCTTTGGATGATTTATTTTACCTGTTTCTTAATGGTATCTGCTTTTATCTGTTTTCTCTATTTATGGTATGGGTGTATGATATCTTTAATTGTGATTGAATGTCCTTACTGGAGGTATAGGTGTTTTAAATTCTTGAAGTGGATGCAGTGGGGAGGTGATGGGCCCTCAAAGTGCTGTAATTGCAGGGGATAGCAGTGACATCATCTGGATTAAAGGTCTGTGCACTCCAGTGGATTTTGGTATAAGTAAGGGAGCATTTTGACATTTATTAAACATCACTTACTTACTACAAATCAAATAAACACTATAACACAATTATTATCATATATAAATATATTATAAAGCCTTTATAAATTAATATTATCTTTATATAAGCTATAAATATATTTTATTTATCTATTTTCCACCACTAGCACGCATAACATCCAAGTATTGTGAGTTTAAATTGAGAATAACTAGTTTATTAGTTTTCCCCTGAGTTTTAATCACTAAATCATTTATTAATAAGTAGTTGGACCATAAATAAACACTATTATATCATACTTATATACTAGACTATACTGACAATTGAGGGTCTTTCCTTATATTTTACTTATTATTTAGTATAAGCCTTGGGACATGATTTTTACCTTAGTACAGCTCAAAATTAACCAAATATTTGGGTCTGCTGCATATTAGTGGGTCATCATAACTCATTGATTGCGGAAAAGAACCCTTATAATAATTTTACTAATTTTTATAATAAAAATTAGGTATTTACAGTAGTAACTGTACCCAATATAAACCCAATTTCACTTGGTATTTGGTCACCAATATAGCACCCAATTAAAATTTGTATTTGGTTAAAGCTTGGTAAGCTATTAATTCACCCTTATTAAGGTCTAGTTAAACTTATTATTTTATTTTTAACAGATTTTTTCTAATTTTTCTTACATTTTATTTAAATAAATAAAGATTTAAATTCAGGGTAAGCTCCAGTGCTTTTTTATTAGTAATAATATTGCTAATAATTTTAATCTACTAATTCCAATAGGTTTTCCTTTCTGTAGACGTAATATATTGTTAATTTTATCAAGATGGGTTATTGAACATCAATTACTTACTAAAACTCAAAAAAACATTATAAAACAATTATTATCATATAAAAATAAATTTTAAATCCTTTATAAATTGATATTATCTTTATATTAACTATAACTACAATTTATTAACCTATTTTCCACCACTAGCATGCACCAATCCAAATATTGTGAGTTAAAATTGAGCAAAAATTTTTTATTAGTTTTCCCCTGAGGTTTAATCACTAAATAATTTACAAAAATGTATTAGGACCATTAATATTTACTATTAAATCATACTTAGATACAAGCATACATTGACAATTTTCCCTCTCTTACGGTGAATTATATGCTATCCATCTAGGATTGGCTGATAGGTAAAGAAATTGTTGACCAGAAGAAGGGTCTCTTCTGGGGAATTAGAATATATTTGTGATTCTTCTGAAAAGTTTGTTGATTTTGCCAATACTCATTTTTCTGCGCCTCTGGGATTTGTCAATGTCACCCTGAATGTCAGGTAAGCTAGGGTATTGGTCTATTCAGACTCTCAAATAAACCTGATTTCATTGTATGAGGTCACTTATTTGGGTCTCCCCATCAAGACAGTAATGGTTAGAAATTTAAGAGGGATAGGAGGTCATGTTTCTGAATTAGTGGATACTTCTGAGTTTGTTTAATTGATTTAGGTGGAGCCACTGGGAAGGTTCACTTTTATATTAACAAGGGGGCAGTAAAAGCTGCTTATGGTGGGCCATTCATGATAGATTTTCAGGCAAGAATTAGTTATCAGTTTGATGTTTTCATCATTTTGAAACTTACTGGTGAAGATGAAAGGAGGCAGATTTCATCCCCTGGTGAGAATGGTTGGGAAAAAAGACATGGCTTGTCATCTACGATCCAGTGTATGGAGTGTTGCAGAAGAAGAAAGGAAATCGGCTCTTCTTCTGGGTTTTTGGAGTGTAGATCAGGTCTAGTGGAAGTCTGTATTTTTTATAGTAATGAGGACTGTTAAAACTAATTCTGCAATATCTCCCCAAAATGAGGATATGCCAATTGTAGTAGGTCAGCTCCCTTGGAGATATAGAAAGGGTATTTTCAGCCTTCATTTTTCTAATTTTCTTTTCTCTGCAAGTATTCATCAAGTTTTTTTATAGTTTTTTTTCTCTTTCAATATTGTTAATATTTTTTAATTCAAGTTAAAGTAAGAAGATTGGTTATATATCTTTATTAAAAGATATGAGAAGAGGCTGTGGAGTGGTGAGATTGGGGTCTAAAATTAAGTTCTCTAGATAATTTGCACTGCTAGTGTTTCTTCCACATCTTTCAAAAACATTACCTGGGCCACACCTGTGAGCATTGAGGAAACCCCTGGTTATTTTCTTAAGTCAGAAGCAAGTTCAAGAAAAGAAGAAAAAAATTTTAAGATAACTGAATAAAATCAAGAAAAAATCTGAATGAAGAGAGAAGATAAGAATATTTTTGGGAAGATAAGAAAGATCAGCCTTTTGTCCTCCAGAATTAGGTTAAACTGCATATTTTTAAAAGAGGTGGTTCTGAAGATGAATCAAGATTTGAAGATTTAGAAGATGGAAGTGAAGATGATGATCTGGATTTAAAGGAAAGTTTTTGAGTGGTGAAATTGGGGAATAAAAGTATGTCCTCCAAATTGTGCTCTGCTAGGATTTATTCTACACATTTTAAAAAAATTACCTTGGCCACATATGTGAGAAACAGAAGAACTCTTTTTTTTTGTTCCAGGTCTGGTGGTGAAGAATTGCTGAAGATCCCTGAAGTTTAATTTGAAGCAGAAAAGTATAAGAAGGTAGCTCAAAAGATTAGGCTGGTCAAAGAGCCTATGCCAGTTGGTTTGAATCCTCCTTTGAAGAGACTTCCTTTTTCAAGAAATCTGTACTGTACTCCTCTGGTGAAGAATCCTCCTAATTTTGTGGAAACTGATAGGATGACTGGAAAGGTTGAAGGTGGCTAATTTTGGTCCTGATTGTTGATTATCATATGAAGAGAAGAAATTTTTTTTTCATGTGAATGTTTTGGGGGAAAATGTTGTGGAATATGTGGAGGAGGAAAGAGGTGTGTTGAAAAATTCTTATTGAGAACCTTAATTGATTCCTGTGGTGTGCCATGAACCTTGGAAGATCAAGCCAATTCTGACTCAACCTGCTATCAGGGATGATTTTGTGGAAAATTTAAGGGAAAGATTTAGGACTGGTTTATATGAACAGTCAAAATATACCTATTCTAGTCTTGTTTTCTTTGTGAAGAAGCAGAATTGAATGTTGAGGGTGGTTAAAAATCTCAGGGCATTTAATAGAGTCACAATAAAGAATTCTGGAATGCCACCAGGTGCAGAGGATTTTGTTTGAGCTTTTTCTGGAAGCATGTGTTATAGTTTGGGTGATATTATGGGAGGTTATGATGATAAGGAACTTCTTGTGGATTCAAATCCTCTCAGAACTTTTGAGACTCCTTTGGTAAGATTTTAGCTCACAAGGTTTCCTCAAGGAGCAACAAATTCAGTTTCAGTTTATCAAACACAAATAGCTTAGATTTTACAGGATGAGGTTACTACTAATTCTGATATTTTTATTGATGATGATAGAAATAAAGGTCCCACTACTGATTATGTTAGTGAGGTGTTAAAAGAAAACCCTTGTATAAGGAGATTTGTTTGGGAGTATGCAGTAGCTCTATAGAGAGTATTGTTTAGGATTGAAGTGGATGGTTTGACTGTCTCTGCGTCAAAATTTTGTTTTTGTGTTCCTGCATTAGAAATTCTCCGTCATATTGCATGTAAATACAAAAGGATTATGGCAAAGAAGAAAATTAATAAAGTTCAGTCATGGCAAAGACCTAAAAATAATACTGATGTTAGGGGGTTTTTGGGGATGTGTGTATATTTCAGGACTCTTATTAAAGATTTTTACTTGTTGGTTTCACCTTTGAGGAAGTTGACCAGAAAAGATGCAGATTGGGAATGGACTGAAGAATGTGAAGAGGCTTTTCAGAAGTTGAAGAAAGTGGTTGGTGAAAATATTGTTCTTCATAAATTGGATTGTAATGTTAGTGCTGGGAAACTTTATCTGGAAGTTGACTCAAGTTATATTGCTTTTGTTTCTTTCTTGTCTGAAGAGGATTAAAAGGAGAGGGTCAGGCCAGTAAGGTATGAGTCAGTGGTGTTTCATGATGTAGAATCTAGGTATTCTTAACCCAAGTTGGAGCTGCGTGTTGTAGAAAAAATTTTATAGAAGCTACACACTGTTTTGTGGGGGCAGCATTTTGAGCTTCAGGTGAGTGAAAAAACTTTGGTTTAGATGATCAACGAATCTAGTCTTCCTAATTCTCCAATAAAAAGGTGGGTGGAATTTATTCAACATTTTTCTTTTGACCTGGTACACAAGCCAGGTAAAAATTTTACTATTCCTGATGGATTATCAAGGAGGCCACCAAAAGATGAAGATTCTGATTCTGAAGAGTTTGATGAATATTTTCCAGTGGTATGCACTAGCACAAAAGGTGCTTAAGATTTTTCTATCCTTCTCCAAGAGGTTAAACTGGCTGGTGCTGAAGTTTTCTCTATCCTCCCTTAAGAGGTTAAACTGGCCGGATCTAATCTTTATTCTGGTGATCAAGATGTTTTTGTTGATTAAGATGGGGCTGTTTTTTGGGATGGCTCAAATTTTTAAAATGGTGTTTTTGCTGGTGAACTGGATTCTCTAAAGATTAAGTGGAAAGAGAAGGATGTTCCAAAATTTAAATAATGGTGTCCTGGGTGTGCTGGTCAATTGGCTCATGTGAAAGCTGGTGATTTTTATGACAGGGTAACACCCATAGATTTTGTTTTGTTGGATTTTGAAGATGGGACCTTGAGTCAGTCTAGGTTATATTTTATTTTGATGGAATATCAGTTGACCTTGAAGAGGACAGATAGTTGTGATAATGAAACTTTGTTTAAAATTAAAAAGTGAAGTCCTGGGTTCTACATTTCAGGAAGGAGGTAGATGAGGAGGAGACATCAAAATCCTCAATTTGTAGTGACTCAGAAGAAGGGTCAAGAAGTAGTGTTGAACTCTTTCCATGAAGACCTTGGTAATAGAGGCTTTGGGGAGACTTATAGAAGAGTAGCAGACAGATTTTGGTGGCCTGGTATGAAGTGAAGGGTTTGATTCAATCTTGTGAAGAATGTCAAAGAAGAAGTCACTTGAAACCAAAGGAGGTTGGTTATGCTAATGTAAAATCAACTGTGTTTGGAAGAGTCAGTTTGGATACTGTCTATATTTAAAAGGGTAGGTATAAATATTTAATTGTTGCTTGTAATAATTTTTATGGTTGGGTTAAGGCAGTTGGTTGGCTTAATTTTACTTCTAAAAATTTAGTATAATTTTTGAAGAAAGAATGGGTTTATAGATATGGATTGATGACGTTGGTTACTGTTGATGGTGGGAGAGAGTTTGGTGCTGAAGTCAAGGAAGCTGTTACCAGCATTGTTTAAAAGGCTACAGTGGCTGCACCTTATTGTCCTGAAATTTAAGGCATGGTTGAAAGGGTTCACAAGTAACCAAGAATTTGTTGGTGAAGATGTGTGGAGATAGTTCTGAAAGGAAGAAGTTTTATTTGCCTTTGGTTTGGTTTGCTGACAGAATTACTGTCAAGAGGACTACTGGATATTCACCTTATGAACTTATTTTTGGTCAGAAGGTGGTTGTAACAGTAGATTTGAAGGAAATTGATTAGTTGGGAATAGATTGGGATGACATTTTCTCAACTGAAGATTTACTTTCTGCCAGGATGCAGCAGTTAGAATGTAAACAGGAATATCAGGAGAAGGTATACTCCAGAATGATTAAAATTGGAAATAAATCAGTCAGATACTTGGAGAAGATGCTGGCTCATACACTCAGGAGCCCCTTAAAACCTGGTTGTTTGGTATTGTTATTCAATAGAAGTTTGGAGAGAAAGTGGGGAAAAACGTTTTCTGACAGGTGGAATAGACCTTACAGAGTCAGAAATCTGATTTCTGGAGGTTCTTAAGTTTTTGAAGAGTTGGATGGTTCAGTATTAAAGAAAATAGTGGCTTCTGATCAATTAAAAATCTTTTATCCAAGAGACACTAGATGTGCTGAAGACTAACTCTACAATGAGGCTAAACTATGTTCATTCTTTTAATTATTTTTGTGGCTTTTTTTAATCTACTATGAATATAAATTGGAATTTCTTATGGTTTAAAAATTCTGGACTATTTACTGCTCTGGATGTTGTGTTTTTTTTGTTAGATGGTATCAAGGGGGGGCAGGCTTCTAGATTTGATATTAGAAAGTGTGGGGGTAACTGATGAGCTGGCTGCTCTGTAGAACAGCTACCCCAAAACATCTTTTTAAAAGCTTTGATTTTTTCCTAGTAAAATTCCAGTGTTGTTTTTGTTGTTCAGTTTTTCAGTCCTCTATGACTTCAAACTGGCTTGGACTAGTTCTTTAAGCTTTGATTTCTTTGGATTGGTGGTGGATCACTGGTGGCCTCCCATAATTTTTACTTATTAGAGGAAGCCCACCCAGTGATCTTCTCTTTAGAGTGGATTTATTTATTTTTATTTATTTTATTTTTTTAATATTTTTAATATTTTTAATATTTTTAATATTTTTAATATTTTTAATATTTTTAATATTTTTAATATTTTTAATATTTTTAATATTTTTAATATTTTTAATATTTTTAATATTTTTAATATTTTTAATATTTTTAATATTTTTAATATTTTTAATATTTTTAATATTTTTAATATTTTTAATATTTTTAATATTTTTAATATTTTTAATATTTTTAATATTTTTAATATTTTTAATATTTTTAATATTTTTAATATTTTTAATATTTTTAATATTTTTAATATTTTTAATATTTTTAATATTTTTAATATTTTTAATATTTTTAATATTTTTAATATTTTTAATATTTTTAATATTTTTAATATTTTTAATATTTTTAATATTTTTAATATTTTTAATATTTTTAATATTTTTAATATTTTTAATATTTTTAATATTTTTAATATTTTTAATATTTTTAATATTTTTAATATTTTTAATATTTTTAATATTTTTAATATTTTTAATATTTTTAATATTTTTAATATTTTTAATATTTTTAATATTTTTAATATTTTTAATATTTTTAATATTTTTAATTTTTTATATTTTTTATATTTTTAATATTTTTAATATTTTTAATTTTTTATATTTTTTATATTTTTTATATTTTTTATATTTTTTATATTTTTTATATTTTTTATATTTTTTATATTTTTTATATTTTTTATATTTTTTATATTTTTTATATTTTTTATATTTTTTATATTTTTTATATTTTTTATATTTTTTATATTTTTTATATTTTTTATATTTTATATATTTTATATATTTTATATATTTTTTATATTTTTTATATTTTTTATATTTTTTATATTTTTTATATTTTTTATATTTTTTATATTTTTTATATTTTTTATATTTTTTATATTTTATATATTTTATATATTTTATATATTTTTTATATTCTTTATATTTTTTATATTTTTTATATTTTTTATATTTTATATATTTTTTATATTTTTTATATTTTTTATATTTTTTATATTTTTCATATTTTTTATATTTTTTATATTTTTTATATTTTTTATATTTTTTATATTTTTTATATTTTTTATATTTTTTAAAAATTTTTATATTTTTTATATTTTTTATATTTTTTACATTTTTTATATTTTATATATTTTATATATTTTATATATTTTATATATTTTTTATATTTTTTATATTTTATATATTTTTTATATTTTTTATATTTTTAATATTTTTAATATTTTTTATATTTTATATATTTTATATATTTTACATATTTTTTATATTTTATTTAAATTTTGTTACTTGGTGTTATGAAGTGTGGGTTTAGATTATTATTTTTTCTCTTCTTTCATTTAATTTATTAAGGGGTTTATTAGGATAAAAGAGGTGGAAGAATCACTACACAATATAGGGGGTGGACTTTCTAACAAGTACTTAACCTGAAATCAGATGGAACTCAGATGGAACTTATACTGAACTCATACTGAAATCTACTTGAAAACCCACCTAAAACTGTTCTGCTGAGTGGTGTTCATCCCTGACTGTATGGTTCCTTTATCAATAACTCAATAGGGGGTATCAATGTTCAGGGATCCGCAATTAGGGATCAGGAATTTTTTTTTCCGGGATCCCACATTATTAATTGTGGAAGATTCTTATCCACTATCCCTGGGGCTAGTGGATAAAGAATCCACAATAATGCATTATCCCGCCTCTTATACCCCAATTTCCATTCCTAATTCCTGATCCCAAACTCATCTCATCCATGATGGATTTGCAAGAAAGTCACATGACTCATAATTGCTGATGCCATCCTTAAGTCTTTCCTCACTCTATGCTACTTAATTTTGGTGGCAAACACTTAAGTTTTTTTTCTATCTACACACCCCAACTGCACAATTGGTTGTGAATTCCCACTTCCCTCATCACATAACCCTTCCAACAGCAACAATGAAACACTTCTCTACTAGACGGCTACTTCACTCCACTATTAATGACCTCACTTTACTTTTAGTTCTCTACTATAAATCTGACTCTTATTTGGCAGATGCTTTAGCTTATATCTGTTTTCTTTCCAAAAAGCGTTACATCATCACCATGGGGCCAAATCTTTATCATGATCCCCGATATGATCTGGCCTCCATTCTCAACATTCCTCATTTAAACTTCACCCAACGTTTTAGAACTTCTCCTGATTCTTTCTTCAAACTTTATCAACTCATCTCCGATCATCCTATCTTTCATAAAAATTCCCATAACAAACAGCGTAATTCTTCCATCCAACTTGCTGTTGCACTATGTCGCTTTGGCTCTAATGGAAATGGTGCTTCTGTAAGACGTTTGGATAATCTCTTTAACATAGGATATGGTACCGTGATATTATACACCAAGAGCTGTATGATTGCTATCCTTTCCCTCAAGTCTCAAACACTTACTTGGTCAACTCCAGAACAGCAACTTGAATACTCTCAAGTAATGCAAGCTGAAGGTTTCCCTGGCTGTGTAGGATTTGTTGATGGCACAACTATACCTTTGAGTTAAAAGCCTGCTCATGATGGCAACCATTATTTTGATCGCAAAAAAAGGTTTCTTCAAAATCTTCTCCGATTTCTCATCCTTTATAAACTAACTTTTTATCTTCTTTCTAGATACTCTATTGCTCTTCAACTTGTATGCAATGTCAATAAAAAAATTATTGCTTTTCATAGTGGCTGCCCTGGCTCATGTCATGACTCTTTCATCTTCAAAAGAATGAGGATTTCTCAAACCCCTGACTCATACTTTGACGAATCTCAGTACCTCCTTGCAGACTCTGCATATGCAAGTGGAAAGTACATTATACCTGCTTTACATGGTGCAACCTTAGAAAATGACCCTAAAACTAAATTTAATTATCACCTTGCCCAATCAAGAGTACAAATTGAACATGCTATAGGTATTTTAAAGGGACAATTTTCTAGTCTTCAGGAGCTCAGAATCTAATTTCAAAAAAAATTGGAGATCAAAACTGCAAATCATTGAATCATGACTTGAATTATACTCCACAATATCCTAGCTGATTTAAAGGATGAGTGGAATGATCTTTATGAAGAAGAGGATCCTGAACCAGTGCCGGCTCTTTCCTCACTTAAATCACAAAACATTCATTCAACCGGCATACGCTCTATCATTATACCTATTAATCTCCAACATTTCTCTTCACCACACTTTTAAATTATTTTTTTTACTCTTCAAGTGTCCTCTTTGTGTACTTTATTCACTTGGTTTGGTATTTTGGTTTGTTGCATATTCATTTTTTTTTGGAATTTACTGTGAAGATCTTTTTTTGGATGGCTCATTGGTTTTCTTTCACCAGCTCAACATGAAATCGCATATTTTTTCAGTGTTTTTTTTTCTTACATCACTCATCACAGGGGGAAAAAACAGTGCACTAGACGTCTAGTA
Organism: Hemileia vastatrix; assembly: GCA_030280995.1. NCBI lineage: Eukaryota > Fungi > Basidiomycota > Pucciniomycetes > Pucciniales > Zaghouaniaceae > Hemileia > Hemileia vastatrix. The sequence continues at coordinate 18,289,449 of JASXTE010000007.1, forward strand.
GTTTTTTTTGACCGTGTTCAGACCTTGTCCCTGATTTTGTTTTGATTGTGTTCAGACATTGTCCCTGATTTTGTTTTGACCGTGTTCAGACCTTGTCCTTGATTCTTTTCCATACCATGGAGTGACATTGGTTGAGGCAATTTCTGCCTTTTAATTTTCATTGCCACAAAATCTCACCATCACCCTCCCTTCCTCACTCAATCCCATCTCCCCTTTCCACATTTTTCCCTTCTTCACTCTTTCCTCATTTGCACTCTCTCTCTTCCTCCCTTCTTCCCTTCTCCCCTTCCTTTCTTTTTGTCTTCCTTGCTTCCTCACTTCTCCCCTTTTGTCTTTCATTCCCTTGATCAGGAATCTATATGTTATATTCTTCCTTCGTTCAATTATAAATGAAAAAAATTTTCCAGTGCAAACTCCACACTTTGATAGATCAGCCAACAATTTCACTGCTACATCGCACCAACATAGTGGATGGGTATTCTGAAACCTGGTCTGCTATTCTGGCTGATTTTTTTCCATGGTATCCAAGGCATGGTTTCTCACTTATATCTCATCTTATTCTTGCTATTTGTTTTTGATAGAGGGTTTATTTATTTATTTCATAGGATCTCTTGCCCTAAGGGCGTGAAACTATGTGTGGGTTCAAGGCATTCTAAACCAGGTACATACATAATAATTGAGTAAAAATAGGTAGTATTAAGATGGTAGGATTTATCATGGCACTTATTGTCTGGATTTGTAATTGAGCGGTGTGTAACTGCAACATGGCAGGAGGCCTCAAGACATATGTGGAGGGATGAGTGACTGAGCAGAAGATCAGAGTAGTGTGCTGAAAAGGTGGGAGGGTATGGTGATACCGAGAGTGTTTTGGGTTGTGTCCTGCTCACTTGAAGGTGTCATTTCAGAATGGGGAGCATACGGCTGAAAAATATGATAATTGACCAGATCTGGTTTCATGTTGGATGGGTTGGTATGCATGCATGCTTGTGCCCTATCCAATATGTACTGTGCTACAGATTGCAAACTATATATCCAATTTTCATCGTTCTTCAAACTCTTAAAACTTTAGTAAGCAAGTTTTTTTAAACTCTTTCTATAAAAAACAATCTTTCTTTTGTGCACCAATAACTAATTTCTTTACTTTTAGGTATGCCTCAATACAATTGCCCTTGGCCCAACAAAAATAACTGTTCCATACAATATCTTTCTGGCCAGCAATTTCAACAGTAAACTGGAAGTCAAGTCAGAAGATACCTGCAGTACCGCATTGCAAAATTCCACCACGATCAAGAAATTGTGCTTCCACGTAAAACAAGTACTCCCATCACCAGTCAATACAATGATGGAACTTACGATATTGTTCCACCTGGCTACACAGTAATTCAAGCAAGCAAAGCTGATATTCCTCCTGTAATAATCCACTCTTTTGAACTAGAAGAGCTCGATAAATTAAACATGCTTTCAAAAACAAACTAATGCATTCAAAATCTTTTGCTCTTCAGTCATCCTGTTACAGGAAATGGTTCACATGTAAGGGGTGGATGTCATGGACTTATGTTTGTCATAGGGTATAGAATTTCTTTTGGTAAGATCTTAGATGTTGGTACGTTATTATAATTAAATCATTTTCAGAGTCAGAAATATCAATTATCAAAAACAAAATTATTCAAATTATATTTGAAGGTCGATATGTAGGTCACAACAATAATAGTCCAGAGATTGAGGAAAAACTTAAAAAAATTGCCGATTACTATGAATATTTATTTCAACTTCTTTCTCAGAAAGAGCATCAAAATGCAGTAGATTTCTGTTGCAAAGCCGGTGTTCCAGGATTCAGCAATAAGAGTGTGGATGATTCTGGGCCAGAGAAATTCGGAGGCAACCTGACAAGGACCAAAGGAGATAGAGGGAAGGGTTTCAGCAAAATTTCACATGTTGACAATGATTCAAGTACTTACACCTTTGGAATCTGGTTTGGGGCAAAGTCTGACATCATGGAGCTAGCGACTGACACTTGGAGCCCTTCAAAGCCACGAAAAAATGGAGGTGATTTAATTTTTCCTCAACTGAGGTATAAATAGAATTTGAACAATCAAGTGGAATCTGGGTGGTCCTTTGGCCAGCTAATCAGCTTTATCACTACACATCACAATGTCACCAGACTCCTGGTTTCATGTGAGTTGGCTCCTCTGTCCAATGTGCAAGCAGACTATACAATTCAATGAGTTTTCTGAGCTGTCTTTGGGTGGACATGCAATTGTATATTGATGGAAAAAATAACAAGGAAAAACTGCAACACCTAGTAAATCACATTATGATTTCATTAAATGAAAAAAAAACTGAATTCTGTGCAGGAGGAGAAATGTTGTAGAATTCTGGAGAAAATTGGTAATATTTGATAAATCTGTCCTTTGTGATGTGATCTTTCTATGATTTTATTTCCTATATTCTGAAAAATTTGCGTCAAATTTCCCAACATATTATATACATTTTCTCTTATTTTATTTTTTTTATTAAATTTTATTATATATACACAATCTGCGCTACTCATGATCAGCCAACAGACCCAAATACCAAAATGATTCCTGCCCCAATCTTGCCAATTGACAGAACATCTAGTTTGTATAAACAGACACCAACAGAAACAGAATAGAATCCAACAGTAGACTCCACAGGAGAAAAAAACAGTGAAATAGATGTCTAGTTGTTTTTTTGGTCCTTGTTTGAGCCCTGGTTGTGACTCTGCTCAATACCCTGGAGTGACCATGGTTGAGCTCATCCCCTTTCACTCATTCACTCAATTGCTTCTTTCCATTCACACTTTTTTGCTTGTTCACTCTTCTTTTTCTTTTCCCCTTCCCCTTGTAATTTTATGCTCCATCTGTTCCTTTTTTTCTGTCTTTTTCCTCTTTACCACTTTCACTCATCTGAAACCTTCCTTGCTCTTCTGCTTACTTTCTGCCCAATTCTCTACTTTTCTTATCTACTCACTCCCTCTAACTCTCTTCTTCCCACTTAAAACCTCTTTTCCTGTTTTGTTTACTTTGTTCCTATCTCTGTATTTTTTACTCTCTTGCTATTTAGACTTGAATAAACTGGAAATCAATCTTGTCTGTCAGAGCCATATTCAACGAGTATTTTCCTTTCAACTGAGGCTTTTGACTGAATTTTTCATTATTACTTTTTAATCGTTCAACATTTTCTATGCTTATAAAACCCAGTGTCTTTTGAGTTTTAAGCTAAACAGAACACACAGTGGGTAAAAACTGTGCACTCCCTCAGGACACCATCACATACATTTTAAAGTTAATTCAAGTAATCAGTTTTAAGCACCATAGTTGTTCCCAGGTTGGTTCTTTTGCTTTTTATCACACAAATTTTTCCTTCCATTCAAAAAACTATTACTACCAAATTTGACAATGATCTATATGTATTTATATTCATACTGAATTTTGCTAGTAATTAAGAAAATATTGATCGAAAAAATTCACACTAATATAACATGACTTGTTTAATCAATCAATGTGCAAGAGAAGTGGATGGTTTTCTAAATCTGAGAAACATGAGTTGAAAACTTTTTCAACAGTATTGTCATCTTCTTACAAAAAGATGATCACCTGGTAATAAATATGAAATAAACAAAATCTATGCAAAGCCTATGTGAAACCAACAAAAAATTAGATTAAGTTAGAGATTTTCCCCAAACTTATTCACATAATTCACATACCAAATCGCACTGAACCTTCATTGATTGCAATCAATAACATTTGCCTCAAATCTTCAGACATATCATATGATGGTAAACTTTTCAATTGAAAAAAGAATTTTAAAAAAAGTTACTTACATGATAATAAAAATAGCCATCATCACTCACTCTCTTTGATTAAAGAATGTATGGGCACTTGACAAAACATTTTTAGTGTGGGCATTGACAAGTGAAAACTGAAGGAAAAAAGAAGTGGAACAAAAAAAGATAACTTTTAGCCATCTCTGTTTATCATATAACTTAGTGCACACTAGCACAAGTCTTACCTTTGTAGCTCCTTGAGAACCTTGTAAAGCACCAAAACCCTCCAAAGGAACCCAGGAACTTCCAGTAGAGAACTGTAACAGTTTAGCTCTTTCTTCTTGGTCAAATGACTGGACTGCTTGAAAAAACCAAGCGACAGTAGAATTGCTTTGTTGAAATTGATGCAATTCTGTTTTGGCCCTCCAATCTTCAACCCTGCTCCCCCAACTTCACCTTCATCAAAGTCAACCGAGAAAGCTTCAAAACCTTCATCAATAACTCCATGCGCAGTTTTGTTGAGGGAACCCACATCCTCTTCGCCTAACCAATCACCAATATCCCAAGTAGCATTGCCAGTTTGGGGAATGTTTCCACTTAATAAAGGGAGACCCAAGTGGCTTGAACAATGATCAGACCAATCAAGCAATTTGCGTACTTCATCTTCATCAATGGTGGAGGCCATTTCAGCTTCACCCTCAGCTCTGTTAATAAATAAAAGTATCAGAAAAAAACCAAGTCAGAAAGAAAGTATAAGCGGTCTTACACAATCATTTAATTAACAATATGAGCATCTGCATGTTCTTCTACAGCATCCATATCCATATGAACACTAGGGTGTGCACCTTCTTCTTCTTCTTCTTCTTCTTCTTCTTCTTCCTCATCCTCATCCCTATCATCATCATCATCATCATCCTCTTCCTCCTCCTCTTCCTCTTCTTCTTCCTCATCATCTTCATCTTCATCTCCATCATCGTCCTCATCTTCATCCTCCTCTCTATCATCTTTGTCAGAAGTATCAGTTTCTGGATCACCGATTTCAGCAGTAACATCACCAATTTCTTCTACTGAGACATCTTTCACTTCAAATGACTGCCAAAGAGACCATCTCCTCCTTGGGTGGTAATTTGATGGACGTTGAAGCTGATGCTGATGATTGGTCAACATTTGAAACTGGCCCTCCTGTCTCAGATCCTAGTTTTATCCCCTTGCAATCTACCATCAAGCTGCATCTCCAGTCAGCAGAAAATTGATTGTTCTATCTGTCGCCGCAGCCACAGAAACTTCTGAGCTCACCGTTGAGTAAGGATACCACCATTTTAGAGGTTTGAGAATTCATGTCAGTATGCAACAAAAAATTTTAAGTGATCACTATCTAGTGTTGCTTAGTTTCTCTCTTTGTTTTTTTTCAGTTCTCTGCTGGAATAGCGAGTATAAAGCCTCCTGTTAATGTTCCTAGACCAAAGTGGTTAGTAGGGGGAAAAATATTGAGTTGTGGGAAACATAAACAACCCACACCAATAGAGTATCCAGTAAAGATGAGATTTTATTAGACCACTGTCTCCCTACACCAGCTTTACTTCAGTCATATAATGAATGTCTCTCCTAACCATCAAGTCATGGAATACAAACTCGTGGATAGCTGGTCCCATTCTTATTTTATCTGGCCCTCCACAAACCCTAGTATGGACGAAAAGTGCATTGTTCTTGCAGATTATGTAAGTTCTTTTGGTTGGCTTGATCCTTGCCTCAACTTATGCGTCTAATTTCTTTCTCTATTTTTTTGTACAAAGTGCCAGAAAGTTCTTGACCCGGTTTTGTCCATCCATCTCCAGTCAGCAGAAAATCGATCATTCCATCTGTCACCGCAGCCACAGAAACTTCTGAGCTCACTGTTGAGTAAGGATACCATCATTTTAGAGGTTTAAGAATTCAGGTCAGTATGCAACAAAAAATTTTAAGTGATCACTATCTAGCGTTGCTCAGTTTCTCTCTTTGGGTTTTTTTTCAGTTCTCTGCCTGAATGACAAGTATAAAGCCTCCTGTTAATGTTCCTAGACTGAAGTGGTTAGTGGGGGGGGGAAATATTGAGTTGTGGGAAACATAAATGACCCACACCAATAGAGTATCCAGTAAAGCTGAGATTGTATGAGCCCACTGTCTCCCTACACCAGCTTTACTTCAGTCATATAATGACTGTCTCTCCTAACCATCAAGTCTTGGAATACAAACTCGTGGCTAGCTGGTCCAATTCTTATTTTATCTGGCCCTCCACAAACCCTAGTATGGACGAAAAGTGCATTGTTCTTGCAGATGATGTAAGTGCTTTTGGTTGGTATATGTTTATCCTTGTCTCAACTTATGCGTCTAATTTCTTTCTCTATTTTTTTTACAAAGTGCTATCCCCAACTGTATTGCCGTACTAAGAACTAGATGGGCTTGTTCCTCTTTTTGAGGATCAAGCCAGGACATTAGAAGCAGAATTAAGCAATTTTATGAAGGAGGATAAATGAGAAGATGTCAAAGTGTTGGAATATGGGTAAGTTTTTTAAATGTTCTGAAGAAACAATTGGGTCAAAAATTAATTCAACTTGAGTTCTTTCTTTATTTAAAGTTATCAATCAATGCTTAAACATGCTTTCAAGCATGTTGTACAGTCCAAAAATCCTCCTTCTCCCGCCTCCCCTGTAAAAACAAAAACTGATGTCTCAATGCAAGTGGCACCTTCTGCCCCAGCCCTTCCATCAGTGACAGAGCCCTCAGAAACCAAGGCTTCCATCACAGCTCCTCCTGCTTCTGAGCTTTCAGCCCTAACAACACAGCCAGCCAAAGGTTATGAACAACCCTTCTCATGTCAATAATAACAGAGTTCAGCACAAAGTGTATCTTATTCTGATCCAAGAGTTATGGCTGCACTCTCAAGGCCTGCCAATTTACCTGAGTGGCATATTCCACCAAATCAGACGATGGACACCAGTCAGACTCGTGAACCTGAAGGTCCTGGTGCGCACATGGCAAACCTGGCCCACCTTCATTTCAATCAACCCAATGGGCAGGCCTGGGCACAATGATTTTGATCAATGATTATTTAACCATCCACCTTGACTTCATCCCCCTCATCATCAGCCCACCCCTCAGTCTCACAGGCAACCGTCTCATTTGTCCCATTCAAATCCTTCCCAGCCGCATTTTGTCTCACAACAGCCACCACAAACCCAACATCCGCATCAACTAAATCAACTGCATAAACATCACCCCCACCCACAGCAACAACACCACATGCAGCAGCCGCAACATCATCACCATCAAAATCTACACCCGCATCCACAACAACAAGCTTACCAACAATATCCACAACAGCCACAACAACATCACCATCAACATGTGCAACAACAGAAACAACAGCCACCACAGCACCAGCAGCTACATCAACAACCGCTGCCGCAGTCACAATTTTCCGCCAATTCTTTTCAACCCTTACCTTTCAATCAAAAGCCTATCCCATCTCTCCAGCAAGATGCATTACAATCTAAGGTCCATCAATCAAATCATCTATTTCAAGAAACAAACCAAAGTCGCAAAGCTGAAGCCCCAGCCACCGTTGAAACTTCTCGTTCCAAGTTACCACCTGCAATGAATTATTCTGCTCCCCCTCTAACCAGAAAATCATGGAATAAACCACCTGGTTCAAAGCATAACAGTTCTTTTCAACCTCATCCTAATGATATTTGTTCTCAGGGATCTTTGTGATTTGGCCCTCAGCCATCTCAATTGCCCTCTGGCCCTTGCAAATCGAAAATTTTATATTTTTTCATAAATTATTAATAAATATTTTATATTTATCAATTTTCTCAAGTTAAGTGATGAGCCAATGGCCTTTAGTTGTATAACAGGTAATCATGATAACATTTATTTGTTTCATGGGGTTCCTCTTGCCTATACCTGTGGAAAGTCCCAAACTTTTGTTTCTAGACTTGGTCTGCATTTTGGCTTGAGGAATTGTCATTACTTTAAACTAGGGAAATCAATATATATTAGATATTTATTTAATAATTTATGTAATTGTATTAAATTTAGATGACTTCCACCCCTTACTTCAATAAAATGCAGGGGGGGTGGGGTATTACAAAATTTTCAAATCTGACATTCAAAATTTAAGACTTGTAAAAATTTAGGTGATACCCACCCCTTGCTTCAATAAAATGCAGGGAAGAGTATTGCCAATTTTTTAAAACAGATATAGAACTTTTTTGACTTATAAATATTTTGGTGAAATTTTTTTGGTGATAACCGTCCCTTACTTCAATAAAATCCATGGGGGGTTTTGCCAAAATTTCTTATAAGACTTGTGAAATTCTTGACATGTATGAATTTTTGGGATACTGGTAAAATACAGGGGGTAGTAAAGCCAAAGTTTCATATAAGACTTTCAAGATTCATGACATGAAAGAATTTTGGTGATACCATACCCACCCCTTACTTCAAAAAAATCCAGGGGTGGGGGATCGTCAAATTTTCAAAGGAGACATGAAAATTTTATTTAAAAAAAGAATATTTAACATTAAAATACAAAAATTCAAGTAATGATTGATAGAGTAAAGAAATAAAGGAAATTATTGGATATTTTATGTACAAATAAATATGAACAGTTGAAGAGTGAGAGAAATAAAACAAACTAGTCATCTAACAATTTCTTTAAACGTTCAATTTCCTCAACAGATTTATTAGCTTTAACACATTCTATCAAGAAATCTTTCTTTTTGTAATTTTCTTCATGATCAAACTTATATTTAATCTGCTCTGATAGGTTTTGATGTTCAAGTTTTTTCTCCTCTTTTTTTGATTTTTCAATACTTAGAGTTAACTCAAACTTCTTCTCCTGCAAATCTTGGGCCCAATCATCCTTCTGTAAAGAGAGCTGGTACTTCCTCTCCTCCAAATCTTGGGCCTGATCATCCTCCCATAAAGAGAGCTGGTACTTCCTCTCTTCCAAATCTTGTAGCCTATCATCCCTTCTTAAAGAGAGCTCATATTTCATCTTTTCAAAGCTTAGAGTCTCTTTAGCAATTTCTACTTGTTCTAGAGTGATAATAAAAATTAATATAAAGTGGAAGAAAAGTAGAGTAAAGTAATAAGAGGTATGGTATCACTTACCAGCATCACGTTTCTCTAAACATTGTTCCATAGATGAAAAAGGGGTTTGTGATGAAGTATCACTTTTTTGTCTTCTTTGTGAGTGGAGATTTAGACTACTTGAAGCCCTACGCTTCTTGTTCAAGGTCATATTTTCCTCCTCATCATTGTCGCTACCTTCAGACTCAGTTGATTGAGGATCCTGGGTTTGTTCATCAGCCTTAAAGAAATAAGAAAAAGATAAGTAAATAAAAAAAAGAAATGATAAGATAAAAGAAATAAGAAAAAGACCTGAGTTAGATTTGGTTGGGTTAAATCACCTATAGGATCTACAGAAAAGCTATCTAGATATGTCTCATTCAAATGAGGGGAGGCTTGAATGGAGGAAGAGGACGGGAAAAGATTTGCTTCAACATCATGTTTGGAGATAGGATCTTCTCCATCCAACATGTTTACTGGATTAACATTGGCTCCCTCTCCAAAAATTGCATCCATCTTTTTAAAGTAAGGACATAAAGAATCAAGTTTATTGTCTATGCATTTGATACCCTTAGTTATATCAATGTCGGTAATCCCAAAACCAGTGGAAGATGAAAGAGCCTTTGCCTTCTTGTATTTGGCACGGTAATGCTTGAAACGTTCAGACATCTGTTTAGGCAAAAGATCAATCCTTCCCTTGGTCTTATTCCATAATTCATTTTCCATTAAAAGATAGCCATTAACTTTTGATGCTGAGGGCCGTCTTACTTTAGTTAAATACTCAGTACCAAAACAAGAATCATAGTTAGATTTGGTTTTCAGCCAGTTGATAAGAATGAGATGATCATCTTTTTTTAATTGAACAGTCTTAGATTTCTCGGCTGAGTGGGAAAAAGAGGGAGTAGTGAGATTTGAAGAACAACTGGGTGATGGCTGCCTTTGAGAAGATCTAGGACAACGAGGCATGTTAAAATATAAATGAAGATGAAAAGGAGCAGAAACAAGCAGATGAGATGGTGAGGGGTTCTGAGTGGATAATATGGACAGGATGGGACGAGAATGTGAGTGTGAAGCAAGGTATAAGGCATATCCAGAGAGTAGTCCAATATGTGGTTATGGCAGAAATTAGGTCAAGATGTGGTTATGACAGAAAGTTGTCCAAGATGTGGTTATGAAAAATTGAGTAAAAAAATGTCGGATAAGAGGTGAAAATTGACACGTAAAGTGTCTAATAGCCCAATTATTAGCAAAAATAATTGCATAAGATAATTTGGGTATGCAGATTATTTTCAACAATTAATTTAATTGCGTATCGGTCAACATTGATACCCCCTAATGTGTGTTAAATCTGTGGTGAGTTTGGGTCCAAGGTTGCGGACTTGCTAGCAAGTCTGCCCCCATATTGTGTGGTGAATTATAAAAATATATATATTTGGTGTCACAACATCAGAGTCACCTGAATGTGGGAAAGCATTGGTGGGAGAAGGCTCATCAATTGGCCATGCAATGCTATTTTTTTTAATCTTATTATTTATTATTAATCAATTTTTTTATTATTTTTACTCAATTTTATATTATATTTTATTTGATCTCAAATTATTTAGAGGTGGATCCACATTAAGGTGTGCTTAAATGTGGGGGAGGTATCAGGGGATCAGATCATCAATTGGAAGAAAGAAATTTATTATTGTTTTTCAATTATTATTTTATTTTACTTATATTATATCATTTAACTTTATTTTATTCTGTTTTATATTATATAATTTATTTTTTTATTTTATTTGTTTATTTTAATTTTTATTTAATTTTATTTAATTTTTTATTATTATTAGATAAGAAGAAGAATAGAAGAGAGAATAAGAATTTCAGGAAACACCACACAATCTTTGGGGGGAATCACTAGCAAGTCCTCAACTTGAAGTCAGATGAAACTCAGAGTGAATTCAGACTGAATTCAAACTGAACTGAGACTCAAATGAGAATGAAGTCTTCTTGAAATTATAGTGAACTCTGTGCCAATACTCAATATTTCATTTGTTAAATTATAATGAATATCTCAATAGAGGATATCATGATATTTGGTGCTTGAAACAAGTAAAAGTTGAATTATTTTCTGTTATAAGATGATTAGTCAAAATTGAAAGCCATTCATTTAGGCTGAATTATAATGTTCAGCTTTAAAATATAGGATAATGATGTAGGCTTTTTGGTATTATTTGGCTTCTCTCATTTTAAGGATACAATCATTTTTTCAAATTGATAATACATTATGAGTGGCATAGTTATTCAAGATTATTTTTGGGAAATTCAGAAGTCTTGGAATCTCTTAAAACCCACATTTTTTTAATCAACAAATTTTTGATATATATTATCTCTGGAAACAATAAATGTAAAAAAAATATCTAAAAATTTTACTCAAAGTGTAATCTCATGTGAAATTTTTACTACTCTTATAACATACATTGTTTCCCTGTAGAAAAATCATTGAACTTCATTTTAACAAAAAGAATTTATATGTACATAATCTTTTGGACTTTGAAGAAGATACTTATCAACATTTTTAGTAATGATATGGATTCAGTTAAAGACCTATTCAAGTAATCATATAATGAATTAAAAATTATGACAAAAATTATTGTTTTATTAAATACATTTTACCAATTATTTCCATGGAGTCACTGGGCTCCTGGCAAACATGATGCGCATATTCATTCAATATCTCTAAATATTAATTAATTGGATTTTTAAACTTCTAAACCAGTTATATTCCTTTTTACTCCTTCTCATATCTCCACAAAATCAGTTCCTTGAAATTTCTTGGTCAATTTATGGTTTTGTTTGAGCCAACAACATCATATATGATATTACAATTATCAAAAAACCAAATAGAAAAAAATGCTTCAGAAAGGTATAAAATGAGTTCATATTCTTTATATGTTTTACAAAAAGACCCTTAAAATTATTTCATATCTTTTTGGAAAAGCAAAGTGAAAAAATTGTACCACTTCTTGGAGAAATTGGTAAATTTTCTCATGAGTTGAACTTTGAATCTGTGATTCAGCCACAGCACAAAGCCTAGTTTCAGAGCCACATAGTCAAACAGCAAACTGAAACATTGTAGCTGTGTTGCAATTTATTTGGAATTGAAAGGCATCTTAATGAAATAATACAAGCATTTTATCTTTATTGAATAAGTAAACTTCAAATCAATGAATACAAATTTGAAACATTTTACAATGTTGCTTCCTATTTGTCAGAAATTGAGTCATTTGAGATTAGTAAAAATTTGATAAGTCAAAATCAAATACTAGGAATAAAAACAGCATTAAAAATGCACCAACTTCTAGCAGTCAACTTTATGATTGAGAACAAAAAAATTATGAAAGATAAACTAGATAAGCATTGGGAGCATGATGATAATAAATGGCTTCACAGCATGTACTGTCCTCAAAATCAAAAGTATGAAAATATTTAAAAACACTTTGGTTGATATGGGTCAATTTTTGAAGATGAAATGGGTTTAGAAAATACCTACCAATACTTGCTCTGATAAGTGCAAAAAAAGGGCAAGCAATAAAATTTCAAAAAAGATTGGATCTTTTTGTTAAAAAGGTAAGTTATTCCACACTAACTATATTCCCATTGTCTGTACTCTTTAACTGGGAAGATGTAATAAATCTTCATTTAAACCCTTGATCACTTCCATACAATGTATTTCATGGTCAAATTTGTGATAACTTACAAGAAGAAAGGTTCCATAAAACTGCAATTGTACTTACCACTTATGAAACAGTAAGCCCTTTGACAAAAACTAAGCAAATGGAAAGAAAGGTACCACTGATAAATAACACTATATGATATTGAATTATTCTGGATGAAGCACAGTAAGCTATAGGGTGTTCTCTTATTGTAATAAAAGGGGGAACAAAGAAGCAGATTGTTATTTTTTGGACAAGGATTTGCAGGATGGTAGAGTAAAATTTGATGGAAAGGTTTATAAATTTCCTGATGGATTATTCATCAAACCCAGTGACAGGCAAGCACCTTCTGATTTATCTAGGAGGAATTTGATGGCTGAAAGGAGAGCCAGATTTGAAGAATTAACTAGTGATGATGATAATAATATTAAAGGTGGTAAAAAGAATGGTAATAATGATGGTGGAAAATTAGATAAGGGTAAATAAAAGGAGGTAAGTAAGGCAACTTTTACAACCTCATTTGGTGTATTAGAGTTGAGAATGGCTTCTAGCGTGTATGGAACCTGCATGATTGGTGGATATGATGTTGAGGTTGCCAGAACAGCAGCAACTACTGAAGCTAAAAGTAGCATTCAGAGAAAACTTAGGGCTAAAGCAGTCAAGGCTGAAATAATAATGATTTAGAAGAAACCTTAAACCAAGGAAAAAATTTATAAAATGCAGAAGGGAATGGCAGATATGGGGCCTCCTAATGATTGTAAATTTGATTTAAGAAGTGAGCCTATGCCTGTAGAAGAAGAATCTGATTCTGAGGAAGATATACCTATAGTGTCTCTTCTAAGACAAAGTTTTGCTGGTCCTACTTCTATGGAAGGGGTAAGAAGAACCAGTGATGGATCTGGATTGGTGAAAGAAGCTGATTACAGAGCTAGGGTCATGGTAGATGAAGATGTTATAATGGGGTGTGAAGAAGGTAATGTAGGTTTTCAAGAGGTTCCTAGGGCCAAGGTTATTAAAACAAAAGCTTAATATGAAAGGCCTTTAGTATATGGGCAAGAAAATGCTATGGAGAAGGTTTTGGGTAGAGTGAATTAACTCCAGATTCCTTTTTCTTTAGGAGAATTTTTTATGATTACTCCTACTCTTTCAAAAAAGCAAAAGAAGCATCTGAGAAGGAGATGGATATCAGTTGGAGAGGTATAGTATATATGTGAAAATGCTGGAAAGTTTGGAGAGGAGGTGGAAACTCATTTTCCTGCTCCTCTAGAGTATTCAATGGTGATGTTAAATGGAAAAGAGGTAAAGGACCTGGTGTATTCCTTGTCATAATTTAATTTGATTTCTTTAGAGAAAGCAACTATAATAGGCTTGAAAATTAAAACTGGTACTGGCGGTAATTTATGAGGCATAGGTGGTCATGCTACTGAACTTATGGGTACAGAAGAGCATTTCAAGTTATATATTGGTGGATCTGCTGGTAGAGTGCACTTTTATGTTTCCAGGGGATCTGTAAAAAAATTTCTTGGTGGGCCATTTTTTATGGACTTTGAAGCTAGAATAGGTTATAAAAGTGATATGAGAATTAGTTTAGAGATTACAGGTGACAATATGAGAAAGCTTCAATTGTGGTTGGAACATACAGGAGATGATGGATGGGAGAGAAGGACTGGCCTTGCCACTATGTGTCAGTGTTGCTTATGCACAAAGAAGAGGCAAAATAAAAGGTCAGATTTTAGTGAATCTATTGATAAAGATAAGTATGAAAACCCTCATTTTTTGGGGTAGTAAGGGCTGATTTCTCTAATTTTTTAATCTCTGATCAAGAAGAAATCACATATTGAAATAGGTCAGCTCACTTGGAGAAAATTCAAATGGATTCTAAATTATTTTCTATTAATCTTTCATTGGAATGTCATTATGTAATGGATTTTCTATATGTTTATTATCTTTATAAAATTATTCTATTAAATTTAAAAATTGTTCAAAGGGAAAATGGGATGTATCACTATGCAATATAGGGGGTGGACTTGCTAGCAAGTCCTCAACCTGAACTCAGATGGAACTCAGATGGAACTCAGACTGAACTCATACTGAACCCATACTGAACTTTACTTGAACACCCACCTAAAACTTTTCTGCTGAGGGGTGTGCAACCCTGAGTGTATGGTTCCTTTATCAATAGCTCAATGTGTGTTCAATCTGTGGTGAGTTTCGGTCCAAGGTTACGGACTTGCTAGCAAGTCCACCCCCCATATTGTGTAGTGTATTATGTTGAATAAAATTTGGAAAGGGAATTGGGTTAATCATGGTGATTTTAGTGATGGATTATTTTATGTTCTCCAGAAAGAGGTTAAACTTCAATTATCACATCAAAATCAACAAAAAAATCTTACTATAATTTATTTACAAAAAAAAATATTTGTGATGATTCTATTTCTTTCCTCTAGCAAAAAGTTAAACAGCCAACTTTATTTACTGGTGATTTAATGGTGGAAAATGAAGGGGAAAAAGGTGTTAGACAATTATATGATAAATTAGACAAAGGAGAAGGGGGTGGTAATGAGAATATTGAAAATTAAAAAATATATATTTCAACTTACTCTATTTCTTATCCTGGCTCTGAAGCTGAAGAAAATTCTTATGATGAATTATATAATGGCAATATTATAATGGAACAAGTATCTCAAGTAAAAGTGGATGTTTAAGAAGCAAAATATAAAAATGTAGCAAATAAAATTAGACCAATAGATGAAATGCTACCAGCCAAACTAAGTCATCCTTTGAGAAGACCTGAATTATCAAGAGATCCATATGACTTTCCTTTAGTCAAGAGCCTTCCAGAATTTTCTGAAACTTCCAGGGTAACTTTCAAAGGATTAGAGGTTGTTGATTTTGGGCCTGAAGGATGGCTGTCAGGTGAAGAATAAAGGTTGTTGTTGGATGTAAT
This sequence comes from Hemileia vastatrix, assembly GCA_030280995.1. Classification (NCBI taxonomy): domain Eukaryota; kingdom Fungi; phylum Basidiomycota; class Pucciniomycetes; order Pucciniales; family Zaghouaniaceae; genus Hemileia; species Hemileia vastatrix. Next base: position 18,304,993 of record JASXTE010000007.1, read on the forward strand.
GGTTAAGAGGGAGAAGGCTACTTCATTTATAGAAGAGGAGAGAGGTGTGTTTTTGTTAAAGCATTCTTATGGGGAGCCCTATAAGATTACAGTTGTTTGTCATGAACCATGGAAACAGAAGCCTATACAAATACCTTCTGCTTTAAAAGAATATTATAATGAAGTAGGTAGAGAAAGAATTTTATTTGTATTAGATAAGAAATCATCATCAAGCTATTCAAGTCCAGTATTCTTAATTAAAAAACCTAATGGTAAGCTTAGGGTAGTTCATGACTTAAGAGAACTATATAGGGTTAGGTTAAAAGATGCAGGAATATCATCTAGTACGGAGGAGTTTGTAGAGATTTTTTTAGGTAGAGTATATTATGGTTTGGGTGATATAATGGGGGGATATGAGAAAAGAGAGGTACATCAAGATTCTAGACCTCTCACAACTTTTGATACACCACTTGGAGGACTACAGCTTTCCAGATTACCTCAAGAAGCAGAAAATTCAGTTGCAGTTTATCAAGCTCAGATGGCTTATATTCTACAAGTAAAAATTCCACGATATTCTAGAATATTTATTGATGATGGTGGAAAAAAAGTACCTTAAAAATATTATGGCTATAAAGTATTGAAGGGGAATCCAGGAATACTAAGATTTATCTGAAAATATGCTGTTATTTGAGAGAGGATTTTGTTTAGTTTTGAAGAGGCTGGTTTAATAATTATAGGTTCCAAATTTTATTTTTGTGTGCCAGATTCTGAAATCTTAGCTCATGTGGTATATAGAGAGGGTAGGATTATGTTGAAGAAGAAGCTATATGAAATTCAGTCATGTCCAAGACCAAGGAATATGAAAAATTCAGAGGGTTTTTAGGCATGTGTGTTTATGTCAGAATATTTATCAAGGAATTTTCTTCATTGGCTTCTCCTAGAAGAAGTTTAACTAGGAATGATGCTGGCTGGGAGTGGAATGAAGAGTGTGAAGAGGCTTGTAATAGGTTAAAGAAGGTGGTTGGAGAAGATATTATCCTGAAAAATTAATATTATGGGAAAGATGTAGGCCAGATTTATTTAGCAGTAGATTCAAGTCAGATTGCTTCTGATGCAGCACTCTCTCAAATGGATAAAGATGATTAAATATGACCAGTCAGGTATTAATCATTGGCTTTTACTAAGGTGGAATCAAGATATTCTCAACCAAAATTTGAACTTTGTGGTGTGGCAAAAATCCTAAAGAAACTTCAAAATATTTTTTGTGGACAACACTTGAATTAACAAGTTGGTTCTAACTCTTTAATTCAAATGATTAATTACTGTAGTTTACCAAATGCCCCAATGACTAGATGGGTAGAATTTATTCAGAAATTTTCTTTTGATTTATTTCACAAGCCTAGATAAGCATTTAATAGTCCAGATAGCTTATCAAGAAGACCTTTTACTGAAGAGGAATCTGACTCAGAGGAATTAGATGAAGATATTCCTGCAATCAAGGCCTGTACAAAAGGTGCTGAATACTTTCCTTTCCTCCCCCATGAAGTTAATCTGGCTAGATTAATATCTGTGGATTAAGATGAAAATTACCTCCCCCATCAGGTTAAACTGGCTAGTTTAATAAGTGTAGATAATGATGACCTCTACCATAAGAATAAACTGGAAAATAATAAAAATATGGTAAATTTTTTGCTTGAGGAGTTTCATTCTGGTGTAGATAGATTTGCTAAAAGAGACATTGGCAATAGTTTGGTATATTATGATGAGAATGGTGATATTGTGTGAGATAGTAGTAAGTTGGTGAATGGTGTATATGTTGAAGTATTAGATAATCTGGTTAACAAGAGTTGTGTGTGTAAAATTTTGTAAATAGGAGTTTGCGCAAAGATGAGGATCTTTATGCTAAAAAGGGTGAAAAAAAGAAAATTTAGTTATTAAACGGTTGAAAGGTTCAAAGATAGAAAACTCAAAATATTTTATTATAAATAGGCAAAGTTAAAGATTGAAATTATTGGCTCATTCATGTGCAGGTAGTTTAAGAGATAGGGAAGTGCCTGTTTATATTTTATTAATGTATTTTCAAGACAATGTCTGTTAGCCAGGCTTCTATACTTACCCAGTAAAATAATTAATTATTTACTGGTATGAAGCCACACATTTTATTTCTTATGATATTATTAATTATATTATATTAAATTATTATTACTTGCAATGACCTAACTGATTACAAGAAGTAAATTTAGTAAATATTTAAAATTAATAATAATGTCCCTCATATTTTTTTTCCATAACACCATTCTCAATGACAGGTTGGAAGAGAAAATAAAGATATATTAATACTAGATTTTAAGAGTTGGAATTTCTTTATTTAACAATTTAAATTTCTATTAATACAAAAATTTGATTCAAATTATTTTATAGTAAGTGTGACCTTTAAAAGTGAACTCTCAAAGTATATCAAATAAATTGATATATAGAAAAAAGATATTTTATTGACACATCCTTATAGTACACTTTTTGTATTTGCAATTTTTTTATTTTGGAAATTTTTTCTCTCACACTACTGCATGTAGGTGTACTCTGTGTGCTCTCTCTCTCCTTTTGCCTATTAAAGGCCTTCCTTTTTGGAATGTTTTATTCATTCCTTACTTACATTATTAACTTACCATTATAAAAGATATTTATTACTACTAATTATTGATTTTAGTATTTACTTCTATTTAATACTAAATCCTTGATTATAATAATAATTATAAAATTTTCTACCTCTTTAATTGAGTAAAATAAAATAAAATAAAAATTAGATGTTCTTTGACTTTGAATCCTTCTAAATCCATCTTCCAACACTGTTAAACCTCCACCAAAATCTTCTAGACCAAAAGGAGTCCCTGATAATGTCTAGGGACAGACAGGTTTTTATAATAAAATGGTAAAATACTTATTAAAGTTAGAAAGGCTGGATAAATGTGATAGTGATGAATGGGTGGCTATAAAAAGGAATTCACCAGCATTTTATCTTTCAGGAAGAAGCTTAATGAGGAGGAGTTATCCAAATCCTCAATTTGTTATTACTCAAAAGAAAAGGCAGAATTAGTTATGAAATCACTCCATGAAGATCTTGAGCATAGTGGAGTTGGTGAAACTTGTAGACAAATTTCTGATAGATTTTGGTGGCCTTTTATAAAGCTGGCTGTTAAAAAATGGGTTCAGTCAGGTGCTTAATTTCAAAGGAGGAGTTATTTAAGGCCAAAGGAATCTGGGAATGAAACCGTTGAAAACTCTCTTTTTGGTAGGGTTATTTTGGATGCCTTTCATATAAAGAAGGGTAGATATAAATATTTAATTTTAGCCCAAGATTATTTATCTAGTTATGTAGAGGCAGGGCCTCTTAGTAATTTAAATTCCAGGAATGTGGCAGATTATTTAATAAAAAATTGAGTATATAGGTACTAAGTGATGAAGTTAGTAATGGTTGATGGAGGCCCTGAATTCGGAATAGAGTTTAGAGAGGCTATAACAAAAATTGGATCAAAGGTTAGGGTGGAAACCCCATATTATCCTGAAGCTAAAGAAATGATAGGAAGAAGGTTTAAAGCTATAAAGTATGCTTTGTTTAAGATGTATGGATTAATTCTGAAAAGTGGAAGCATTTCAAGTGGTGCTTTTGGTCTAAAAGATTTTATGGCGGTCCAATGGCAATGAAAGGTGGGAAAAACTCAATATTTCAAAAGAGGTACTTATTTTTGAAATTTATAATTTAACACTCAATGAAATGGTAAAAAATTATTATTATTATTATTTTAAAAGCTTAGAATCACACAGATGTAAATACTAAGGTAGTTACAGTAGTAATAGTTGTAATTGTGTATATATAATAAATTTTTAAAGTAAGAATGGAATGAATGAAAACAGCCATATTGAGAGGCGTTATATAGGCAAAAAAGAGATAAACTACTGAATCAAAAATTCTATATAAATGAGTATCAGAGAAAGAGAAGTTCCACAATTAGACATTTCAAATATTCAAGTTGTTCTATAAAGAGTTTACCCATATACTGTATTTAACTGAATATGTCCATTTTTATTTGGTTTATTTTAATTTTCTGTAAATTTCAAAGTAAAAATAAAAATAAAATATTTGATTTAATGTTTATTATTTTCAGTTTTTTCCTCAGCTGTCTTGAGGACGCTGTCACAGAATAAAATATATGAGGAAAAGATAGAATTATATCTTTACTTATTTTTACCTATTAATTAGTCAAAATTTTATAAGTAACTTATAGAAGAAGTATAATTAATTAAATGAGAGGTAAAGGCCTATCTCTACACCAGTAAATAATTAATTTTTTGCCGGGTAAGTTTATTAGCCTGGATGACAAGGAACTATTTACCATTAGTTTTATTTTCTGACAGAATTGCTGCCAAAAGTACAACCAAATATTCACCATAAAAACTAGTTTTTGGTCAGAAAGCATTTTTACCAGTTAATCTAGAGACTGAATCATTTCTTTGAGTAGACTGGAACACAGTCAAAACTACTGAAGAATTACTATATGCAAGAATGGTTCAGTTGGAAAAGAAGAAAGAACCTCTGGAGAAGGCATATTCTAGGATGATGAACATTTGAAATAAGTCAATCAGATATTAGGGTAAGAGGTTGGCTCATAGATTAAGGAAACCTTTGAAACCTGGAGATATGGTCTTGGTGTCAAAAATAAGTTTATAGAGTCAGTAGGAAAGAATGTTTTCTGGTAGGTGTAATGGTCCATACAGAGTCAGAGATCAAGTATCTGGTGGCTCATATGTGTTAGAAGAGTTGGATGGAGTAGTATTATAAAAGAGGGTAGCTGCTGACCAAGTAAAGTAGTTTTATCCTAGGTGCACTAGGTGTGCCAAAGTCTAACTTCAAAATGAGGGTAAACTATCAATTAAAAAAACAAAGCTAACTCCAAAATGAGGGTAAAATATTAATTAAAAAAATAAAGATAGCTCCTAAATGAGGATAAACTACCTACTATTGTTTAAAAAAGTTTAAATCTGAAATGAGGATAAACTACCAACCATCATTTAAAAAGATTTCCTCTGAAATGAGGATAAACTACTTTACTATTGCTTAAAGAAGAATTGCTCCTTAAAAGAGTATAAACTAAAACCTATCATTTAAAGAACAATCATTAAAAATTTGAATTTTTAAAAAGTTTATGGTGAATAATTGTGTTGGAATGTATTTATTTTTGGTAGAAGTGCTCACAGGGGAACCTTCTAAATCTATTACTTGAAAGTTTGAAGGTAATTGATGGGCTAGCTGCTCTATACACAATTACCCCACAATATTTTTCACTTAAGTTTCCCTGTTTCTATTTAAATCCTGGATTTTTTTTTGTTATAAAAGTAGTCCTCTAAGACTATAAACTGGATTACTACCGCATCACTACAATTATGCTTATTAGAAGCTAGATTCAAGAATTTTTTCGTATGATTTATTTTTGATTATAGAAATTTTTTTTATGAATGAATGTTATATGTTTGAATTTCACTTTTAAATTTTTTTATTAATTAGTTTTTCAGGCATAATTATCACAGGTGGTCTCCAATCATTTTTACAAATTGGAAGGAGCCCACCCAGTGATCATCTCTATTTTCGTTTGTTATCTTTTTCAAATTTTTTCAAAAACAATTAATGATTATTTTTAAATTTTTTTCTTGTGTATCACACATCAAGGTGCACTTGGATGAGGGTATAATGTTGGGGGTATGGCTCATCAATTAGCTGGTTGACATCCTTTAAAAATATTTTTTTTATTTCTTAAACTTAATTTTCAAATTGATAATTATATATTCTGTATTTAAAATTTCTTTTAATTTACAATTTTATTTTTAGTTTAAAAATTTTAAAAAAAATCGAATAATAAGAAAAAAAATAAAAAAAATAATAATAATATAAAAAATATAAAAATATAAAAATAATGGTTGTATTATTTTAGGATTTATATATATATATATATATATATTTATTTAGTTTATTTAAAGTTTCTAGCAGGAGCCTGGAGAGTTGAGTAAGTTTCTGTTTTGACAAAGATGTCACAGTAAACATTTCAGGAGAGTCTCTAGTGAATATTTCAAATTCCTTAAATTGATGATGTTGTTTATGGTCAAGAGAATTAGCCATTTTAAACTGTTGTTTTCAGCATTCTATCTTGAAAACACATCTGCACAATTTTTTGGCAGATAATATTTGTAATGGGCCATTATAACATTGAAAATAGAATATACTTGTTGGGCAACCTCATTACTTTTCATAATAGTTGAAGTGGGTTCTGGAAAGGAATATAATAACCATATTGAGAATAATGGTATCCAGGAGAAACTAGATCAGGTCATGAATAAAAGTCAAGAGATAAATTTAAAAGAAGAAGGAAAATTTTAATTGCTTACTAGAGTCAACTGTGTAAAACTCAAGGTTTGAAGGCAGTATTGGTAGAAATTTTTCTTCAAGAAGGGAAGAGTAGGACTTTTTATTGTTTTAAGAAGAAGGTGGTTCAAGGAAAGTTAGGAAGTCTCTTAAAGGAGCAGGGATAGATGATCAATAAACTGTTGTAATTTTTTTTTCTTACAGAAAATTAATTGAGGACTGGGAGATCTGGGTGTTTTTGAAGAAGAAAAAAAAGAAGAACAATATGGGCTGCTAAATTTAGGTTGAGAAGGAATAGGCTCTATTATAGGAGGTGGAGAGAAAGAAGAAGGAGAAATATCCAGAACCAATTTACGGAGATTCAAAATCACTTTTGGAGCTGTAGGGTTTATAGAAATGACAGAAGAGATGGAGATTAACGCAGAGACTCAGAGTCAGAAGGAATTTTAAAGAAGGCTGATGGTGTGAAAGAAGTAAGAATTTCAGAGGTAGATAATTTTGGAGATGGAGTAGAATGTTTGCAATTAGAGGAAAAGCTGGTGGCAGAAAGCATGAGTGAGCCATATTTGAGGCCAGAGAATTCTCTCTTCTTTTCAAAGAAGTTGGAACAGGACCTTTTGTAGGTATATCTTTTCTGGTTATAAGTGTAGGTGCACTCTTGATGGGTAAAGGAACAGTAATCACAAGCTTAGTTGCTAGAGGCAGTGGATTTGGAAGGAGTTATCTTGAAAAGTTGATAATTATAATGGAAAGAATAACTTGGATAGGAAAATAGGGAATGGAAGAAAAGGATAGTGGAAAAAATGGGCTTAAGGACACCAGTAGGCAGTTTGAATTGATTGAATTTTTGGGTCCTCCATGACCTTAAACTGGCAAAATGTCAATCATTGGTCTCCTATGATATTAAACTGGCAAATTACTTTCTATTTTTTTCACCAAGACTTAAAACTGGAAATTTAATTATTATTATGGACAATCTATGTGGGTTCTGTAGAAGGGTAGTCCACAAGGACTATAATCTGGAAATTGATTAAAAGTTTGGTTTTCAAGGACTTAAGGAGGGAATGCCAATCTATTTGGATATTAAATTCAGTCATTTATAATTTATCACTGGTTCATCAGTACTCAAACTGGGACTCATTAATTTGGACAGCTCAGTCATTAATGGAAACTGTGGAACTAACTTTAGGGAAGGAAGATGTAATTAAATAGATTTATCTTAAGTTTAAAGAAATATGATGATTTTAAAGGTTATTGATGGAGATTCTTTAAAAGCTGAGAAATATAGTTGTCAAGAGAGTGTGGTAAAATTATGAATTATGATAAAATTTAGGAGTGATTTTCAAGGGTTGGAAATTTATTTATATTTTGGGATACTGAATCATAGAAGATGGATAGGATTTGGATTTAGTTGGTCTCTTTGCTAAACTGTTTAGGTGAAGCTTGGAGGACCTTATGGCAAGAATGGAATCAGAGTATTTGGCTCAGGGGGAATCCAAATGGGCATGGAATCAAAATTATTCAGCTCATTAGGGAGGCCTGCTCACTCATGCTGTGAGAAAGTAGAGACTGGAAGAGTAGAGTGAAGGGATTCAAACTTTGCTCTCAGTAGTGAAACTATCACAAGGCAAATATGGTTTATTAAATATTTATTTCAAATATGACAATTAAAACATAATTTAAAAAAATTTAAAATCAACCAGAAAATGATAATAATCAGCACCAAAAGAATTAAAGTATTAAATTATAAAAGAAGAGAAGACAATCAATATAAATAATCTTATTGGAATCTTTCAACATCATAATAAAATTTTTTTATTAAAACTCTTCTATTAATTAAATTTTCAATATTATAAGCAGGTATTTCCTAAAAATAAGTTAAAATTTTACGCATCACATCATTACAAAAATTAAGAAAGAGATATCTATGAAACTTAGGATAGTGATTTATGTAATAATTCTGAACCTGGCCTACATCATCTGCATTGGTGATTTCAATAGCTTAGGAGAAAAATTAGGAGTTGGAAGTGATATCAGTTGGATTTGTAACTAGTAGGAGGATTATTAAAATCAAAAGAAAGGACTAAAGTTTTGAGCCAGGAAATAAAGCCTCAGAAAAGCCAAAGGGTGATAATGGAAGTATAGGATAAATATTTTAAGAATGAAGAGAAAGCTCAGGATTAGGATTTATAGAAGAAGATGCTGTTTTGGCCATGATGTTTTGAAAGATGGTCGGAATTTTGGATAGTCTCTTTTTATGAATTTTTGGAGAAGGAAGGACAGATGATCCAGTATAGATGTTAGTTCTGGAAGGAATAATTGGACAATTAAACTTAATTTTTATAAGCCTGTAAAGATCACAGGTAGTTTTTCCAGGAAGACCATGGTTAAAAATCAGACAATGTACCTGTATTTGGTGCAAAGTTCACATGGGATAGCAAGGTCTTTTAATGAAATGTTGATGATTATATTGATTATGAAATGAAGTGAAATTTTTTCAGAAGCATTTGGAGTAGATTGTTGAAGAGATTTGAAGAGAAGATGAATGTGTGTTTGTTCAAATATGTGATATTTTAAAGAATGGGGACATACTTCATTGGAGGGAGGATGTGGAAGCCTTAAGATTAGTAGAGCACTAAGGGTTATTAAAAGAGGCTTTATTGAAGTTAATAATTGAGATTGGAGAGTCCAATTAAATTTTATAATGGTTTATATATAAAGTAATGAGTAATTAAAATGGTAAAAAAGGGTTAAATTTATGAGTCAATATTAAAAGATTAATAAACGGACAGAAAATGCAATGGGTGGGAAAAAGTGGGTGGTGGGTAGGTGGAGTTGGATTTGGAAGGAGAATGGTAGGTGGGTGGGGGTTGAGGAGCACAAGGTAGAGAAGTGAGGGTGGAAGGGTGTGAGGCTGGTGTTTGCAGTGGTGCTTGATGGGTTAGGAGGGGAGCAAGGTGGGTGGGTAGGGGTGGAGGAAAGCAAGGAGATGAGTGGGTGTTGAGGAGAGTGAGGTGGACATGAGTTGAGTAAGGGTAGTCAATGTGGGAGGTGGGAAATGTGGGCAAGGTGGGAAAGGTGAGTGGGTGGACAATTTGGAGGAAATTGGTGCAAGGTGAGGAGGTGGAGGGGAGCGAGGTGAGTGAGATGAAAAAAAAAGTAAAATAAAAAATAAAGAAGAAAATACTTACCATGGAGGTGGGAAAGTAGGTGAGTTAGGTGGAGGGTTGGTCAAGTGGTGGGAGGAGGTAGTAGTGAGGTGGGTGATACAGTTGAAGGTGGGAAAAGTGGTGGTGGAGGCGTGGGAGGTGAGGGTGGGTGCAAGGTGTGTGGGTGGAGATGGAGGAGCATGTGGTGAGTGAGGTGAAAAAAAACATAAGAAATAAATTACCCTGGATGTGGTAGATGGGTGGAGCTTGGAGGTGTTGGAGGTGGTGGAGGGGGTGGACATGGAGGTGTCGGAGGTGGAGGGGGTTGTTGGATGGGGTTGAGGTGCAGATAGTTGAGGTGGTTGGGTGGAGGTAGTGGAGGTGGTCAGGTGGAGGGGATTTTTGGAGGGGGTGGAGGGGGTTGAGTGGAGGGGGTTGAGGTAAAAGTGGTGGAGGTGGAGGTGGGGGAGGTGGTTGAGGTGGTGGTGGTGTATGTCAGGTGGAGGGGATGTGAGAGGTGGTGGAGGAGGAGGGGTGGAGGGAAGCAAGGTGAGAATGGAGTGGTGGGAGGAGGAAAGTAATAAAAAAATGAAACAGAAGACTTACCAAGGATTAGGTAATGGAGGGGTGTGGGGTGGTGGGGTGAATCCAAGGGTTTTGAGGGTGGAGGTGTGGAAGTGAGTGAGAGGCATAACAAAAATAATCAAAAAAAGTAGGATAAACATACCTTGGTTACCTTGTGTAGAGTTGGGTAGTGACTTGCATTGCTCCTTCGTTGAAGGTGGGGTGATTGGTAGGTTTCCAGGTGTGAGAAAAGGGCAAGGTGAGATGGGTGGGTGGGTGGGTAGGAAAGGTGAGGCAGGGGAGCAATGGGTATGGAGGTGAGAAAAGGTGGTGGTGGTGGGCCTTGAGAGTTAAGTGTGGAGGTGGGTGATGAAAAGAAAGGTGAGTGAGGTGAAAAAAAAATCTGGAAGAAGATAAAATTGATTAATCTTACTGTAAAAGAGGGAAAATGTGGAGGTGTGGGGGTAGATTGGTGAACGTTATGGGTTGGAGGTGGTGATTGAGGTTGAAAAAAAGAAAGGAAAAGAAAAAATCAAACTGGAACTTACCAAGGAGGGGGAATGGAGATGTGCCAAGTGGGATGGTGGAGATGAGGGTGTGGAGGTAGGTGAGAGGTTGACATGGAGGTGAGTGCAAGGAAAAACATAAAAAAAAATTAGCATTGACAAAGCCATACCAAAATGCAGGGGGATGTCAGTTGGAGGTGTGTGAGGTGGAAGTGAAAGGGGTGGGTGAGGGGGGTATAGGATGAAAAAAATTTAATAAAAATAAAAAACTATATAAATAAATAAAATGATAACAGAAAAAAGAAAATACATACCAGTTGTGTGCCAAAATAGGGGAGGAAGCAGGGCGATGTAGTGGAAGGCATGGGATAAGTGGGGTCAGCTAGGGAACTGGCCCAAATTACAGAAAATAGAAAGTTAGTATATTGTATTTTATTCATTATATAGAAGGTAGATATTGTTTTAAATTTTGTGCAAATAAAAAATTATAAATATATTCTCCACATCCAAAAATTTGGTGTGTAAATATCTACATACATCCAATAAAAATGTGCTAAAAATATTCAAAAGTAAGCAACAAAAGTGGCAAGAAGCCATTTTTGTTACCAAATGATCTTTTAAAATCCCAGCCAGTTTAAAATTGCTGAGATTGTAATTATCTTAGTTGCAGTAGCAAAATTTACTTCAAGATACATTTTGATACTTTATATTTTTTCTATCAGTCAGGAAAACCTGACTTGTTGCACTTTTACTTTTATAAAAAGAAACCCAAGCCACTTGAAGTGGCATAGGTCACTATGTTTCACATCATTTTGGAAGCCAGTGCTTAACTGGCTAACAACCTCATATTTTAATAAAGCGACAAAAACCACTGATAGTGGCTTTGGTTGGTTGCAAATAAAAAAACATGCAGCCAGTTTTTAACTGGCTGCCCCTCACATGCTCTGTGCATGCAACAAAAGCTGTTTAACGCAACTTTGGCTGCATGCCACTTAAATTTACGCAGCCAGTTGAAGACTGGCTGCTTTATTTACTATCTGAGTGGCTACCAAAGTTGAAAAAGCAAATTTGGTGGACAAACCAATTTAAATTTACCCCAGCCAGTTAGTCTGGCTGGTAGGGTGCACCTGAAAGAAACATAAGAGCAAACAAAATTGCTGAAAGCAACGTTGGTCTCTAACTAAAAAAACATAACCAGCTAGGGAAACCTGACCATTTGGAAATTAAAATACACAAAAAAGTGACCCAACCAACTTGAAGTGGCTTGGGTCACCATAATTTACTTAATTTAGGCAGCCAGTTCATAACTGGCTGCCAACCTTAGATTTTGATCAAGTGACCAAAACCACTGATAGTTCTTTGCTCACTCATAGACAATTAATATTGTAAATACTTTTTATAGATTTATATAATGTAGTTACTTAATAGCCATCCTTTAAAATATTTTTACAAAATTCCTATGAAAATTATTTGGCTTTCCCTATATAGTTTTACCTGCACATGTGTACCATACAATATGAAGATAATAAGTCAAATGTTTATGGAAGATACTTTGGTCATACCATGTGTATATCTTTCTGTCAAATGAAAAAAATTATTTGAAAAAAATTATTTAGATAAATATAAAGGGCAAGAAATATTTTTTATGAGGCTTTAATTGCCACAGGTATTCAACTTACAATAATATAAAGCAAGGCTGAATTGACAAATTAAAAAAAACATAATTAAAACCACAGAATCACCATTTCATTGAATGATTTTCACAATGTGCAGCAGTATAAAAGCTTCTGAATGTGACTGGTGTAAAAAAGTTAATGAAGCATCTTGCAGCAAGCTGCATTACCCTATCTGTGAGCCTGTATGCAAGTTTTCATGCAAGTGGAAAAATCTAATGAAAATTGCTTTCAGAAAAGATACACATCACTATAAAGAAACCACGATCTGTTTCCCTCTATCACTTTTGATTTGGCTTTCTACATCATACTTGTTTCTTCAAATAACATAAAAATTTCTGATCATAACAGTTTTAAGTGAACTTTTTTCTATATCTTACCTGGTTGTCTTCCAAAAATAACCCCTTTTCACCACTTGTTTTGCTTTCTTATTTTTCATCTCTCCCTTTTAAATTTTTTATTTTTTTTTAAAAAAAGAATAGAAATAATTTCTTTGAGTTTTCAGGATCTTTTTATCTACCATATCATATTATATATCTTTTTTTTCTTTTGGGTAAGAAATTCTTCACAAGTATGTCTCTTTCTTTGATTTTTTCATTAATTGAAAGAGTTAATTATTTTTTTGTAAAAATGTATTGTGGAAAACTTCAAATTTCAAATTATTTTTCTATTCTTTAATCAACTCATCTCCTAAAAAAAGTATTTTTTTAAGATAAAAGTAAGCTTATCTTATAGTTATTATTTGTCTACACAGCCTTTTTTTGTTCTTTAATTTTTTATATATACTAATATTTTAAGATAAAATAAGTATCATAGTTTTCAAATGTTTAAGGGATAATTTTTTCTTTTCATAATGAGAGTTTAATGTATTTTTCCTTACCATTATAGTATTACTGATATTATGGTATAGCTTAATCTTGTGTGCCAAATGCATCCAGCAGGATTCTACACTTTATATCATAAAAATAAATGGATATTTGGAGGTTCAATAAATTTTCATTATGCTTAGATGATTTTATTCTGGCATTTTCTATATACTTATGATTATTGCAATATTTTTAATAATAATTGTTTATTGGTGTTCTTCTTTACATTAGATTATTTATGATTGAGATAAAGGTCAATCTTGTATGTCAAACACATAAAAAAGGATGCAATATTTTAAATCATAATAATTTAATGAATTTTGGCATCAAAACATGATTAATATTATCAATAGAGAATAATCTCATATATGCTACATGCATGTTGGGTGATACTTACTCTTTAATAATAGAGATGATGTGATAATTATCTTATGTGTATGGGATAATTTTTTTTATTTTCATAATGAAAATTTAATGGATTTACATTACCATTATAGTATTACTGATATTATGGTATAGCTTAATATCGTGTGCCAAATGCCTCTAGTAGGTTGCTTTACTTTATATCATAATAATAAATGGATATTTGGAGTTTCAATAAATTTGTATTATGCTTATATAATTTTATTGTGGAAGTTGTTATATGTTCATGAGTTATTGCATTGTTTTTGATAATCATTATGTATTGGTGTTCTTCTCTGCATTAAATTATTTATTAGGGGGTATCAATGTTCAGGGATCCGCAATTAGGGATCAGGAATTTTTTTCCGGGATCAGACATTATTAATTGCAGAAGATTCTTATCCACTATCCCCGGGGCTAGTGGATAAAGAATCCACAATAATGCATTATCCCGCCTCTTATACCCCAATTTCCATTCCTAATTCCTGATCCCAAACTCATCTCATCCATGATGGATTTGCAAGAAAGTCACATGACTCATAATTGCTGATGCCATCCTTAAGTCTTTCCTCACTCTATGCTACTTAATTTTTGTGGCAAACACTTAAGTTTTTTTTCTATCTACACACCCCAACTGCACATTTGGCGGTGAATTCCCACTTCCCTCATCACATAACCCTTCCACCGGCAACAATGAACCACCTCTCTACTAGACGGCTACTTCACTCCACTATTAATGACCTCACTTTACTTTTAGTTCTCTACTATAAATCTGACTCTTATTTGGCAGATGCTTTAGCTTATATGTGTTTACTTTCCAAAAAGTGTTACATCATCACCAGGGGGCCAAATCTTTATCATGATCCCCGATATGATCTGGCCTCCATTCTCAACATTCCTCATTTAAACTTCACCCAACTTTTTGGAACTTCTCCCAATTCTTTCTTCAAACTTTATCAACTCATTTCTGAACATCCTATCTTCCATAACAATTCTCATAACAAACAGCATAATTCTGCCATCCAACTTGCTGTTGCTCTATGTCGCTTTGGCTCAAATGGAAATGGTGCTGCCGTAAGACGTTTGGATAATCTCTTTTACATTGGATATAGTACTGTGATATTATACACCAAGCGCTGTATGATTGCTATCCTTTCCCTCAAGTCTCAAACTCTTGCTTGGCCAACTCCCGAACAGCGACTTGAATCCTCTCAAGTAATTCAAGCTGAAGGTTTCCCTGGCTGTGTAGGATTTGTTGATGGCACAACTATACCTTTGAGTCAAAAGCCTGCTCATTATGGAAACCATTATTTTGATTGCAAAAAAAGGTTTCTTCCAAATCTTCTCCAAGCTCTCATCTTTTACAATCTAACTTTTTATTTTCTTTCTAGATACTCTATTGCCGTTCAACTTGTATGTGATGTCAATAAAAAATTTATTGCTTTTCACAGTGGCTGCCCTGGATCATGTCATGACTCTTCCATCTTCCAAAGAATGAGGATTTCTCAATCCCCTGACTCATACTTTGAAGAATCTCAGTACCTCCTTTCAGACTCAGCATATGCAAGTGGAAAGTACATTATACCTGCTTTCCGTGGTGCAACTTCAGAAAATGACCCCAAAACTGCCTTTAATTATCACCTTGCACAATCAAGAGTACGAATTGAAAATGCTATAGGTATTTTAAAAGGATGATTTTCTAGTCTTTGGGAGCTCTGAATCCAATTTCAAAAAAAATTGGAGATCAAAACTGCAAATCATTGGATCTTGACTTGCGTAATACTCCACAATATTCTTGCTGATTTAAAGGATGAGTGGAATGATCTTTATGAAGAAGAGTATCCTGAACCACCACCGGCACTCCCCTCCCTTGATTCACAAATCATTCAATCAACTGGCATACGTTCCATTATAATGCCAATTACTCTTTAACATTTCACTTTGCAACGCTTTTAATTTTTAATTTTTAAGTTTTCAGACTTTCTAAATGTCCTCTTTGTGTACTTTATTCACTTGGTTTTGAATTTTGGTTTGTTGCATATTCA
Source organism: Hemileia vastatrix (assembly GCA_030280995.1). Lineage (NCBI taxonomy): Eukaryota > Fungi > Basidiomycota > Pucciniomycetes > Pucciniales > Zaghouaniaceae > Hemileia > Hemileia vastatrix. The sequence continues at coordinate 18,320,589 of JASXTE010000007.1, forward strand.
TTTTTTTTTTGAATTTACGGTGAATATCTTTTTTTTGGATGGCTCATTGGTTTTCTTTCACCAGCTCAACATGAAATCGCATATTTTCTGAAATTGCATATTTTGTCAGTGATTTTTTTTTCATTCATCCCTCATATCCTTTTCCTATTCTCCTCCAACATCCCTCAAACAATTTGGTTTCATTCATTTTGTCATCTCATCTCTCCAGGTAAGTCATTTTATTCTTTTTTTGATTTTTTGATTACTAATTATAATTTTTTTTGTTTTTTTCTGTTTACTTTATTTTTTTTATCTAAATTTTTTTTTGTAAGTGGTTATTTTGGATTTCAATGGTATAATTAACCTTTTTTTTCTCTCCCTCTTTACTTTATTTTTTAGCTCCATCACCCTACTCTTCATCCCTCCTTGGCATTGTCATTATCCCCCCTTTCCCTTATTTCACTTTTTTTTTGGCTCCATTTCATTGAAACACATACATTGCACATTCTTTATGCATTTCACTTACTCCATATTCAATTTCCCCACAATTCCAACATCAATCTTTCTCACTCTATTTTTCCTACTTTTCAATCAAGGTAAGTTTCATCTCCTTTTTTTCATGCCTATATGATATCTCATTCCATTTATGAAAAGTTCATACTTAAATATATGTATGACTCTTATCTGGATAACAGTGAACTTATAAAACTCCTTTTGATCTCATCTTCATTACCACTTTTCAAGTTTTTGTAAAATTTTGAAAATCAGACTCGGAATTAGGGTTAGTTATATTCAAATCTAATGTTCTTTTTACTGAAGATTCTCCTGAAGGCTACCTTTCAATTCCTGCAAACAGATTTGAATTTGATTCAGTGGTTGCTGAGATATTGACTGTTAAAGTTGAGCCTTTTTTTTCCCAATTTAAATTTTTATTTCATTTTTTTATGTAACAAATAAGGGTTAGGTTTATTTAAATCACATGTCCTTTAACTGAAGATTCTACTAAAGCCTATCTCTCATTTCCCAAAAAACAGGTTTGAATTAGGTTCAGTGGTTGCTGAGATTTTGACCCTTGAAGTTGAGCCTTTTTTCCAAATTTCACTTGTCTTATTTCACATTTTTATATTGCATATTTAGAGGATATGGATTCTGAAACTCTTATATGATTATTATCTAGGCATTTCAATTATATAGGCATATATTCATTGCTCAAGAATATCACTAAAGCTCAAAAAGATGAAGATTTTCGCTTATGGGACACTCTACCTTCCTTTGACTCTTTTCTTGCTTTTCGACTCAAAAAGCTCTGTAATAAAGAATTTGAAGAAAATCATGAACTTGCAACCAAAGTTGGAATACCGAATTGGTGTGACCCCAAATGGGAAGATATCAGCCATGAATATCTTTTATTTTCTAATGTTATTATCACTCATTCTGGATTTCACAATAGGATTCATATCGATAGGAATGATGCCAATTTTCTTACTTTTGGAATATTCTCATATATCAATCCAATAACTGGCCACCCAATACCATCTCCAGCTAAAATCAAAGGACATGGTTTATATTTTCCAGACCACCGGTGCATCATTGATTTTGGTTTGGGAAATGGTATCATCAAAACTATTTGGAATTCTTCTCAGGATAATCATCAAACAACCAAAGCTCCTCCTGGTTTGGAATCCTGTCAAGATTTCACACATTTTGGTTGCTCATTTCAAATCAGTAATAAGTTGATACAAAGAATCAATAAGGTAAAGAAAGAAGGTAAAGTTATTCTATTTAAAAAAACTTTATCTAGATCCAAAAAGTATGGGGATTAGAGTTGTCATCAAAAATTTTATATTTTTTCATAAATTTTTAATAAATATTTTTTTTATATCAATTTTCTCAAGTAATGTGATGAGCCATTGACCTTTGGTTGTATAACAGGTAATCATGATAACATTTATTTGTTTGATTTGTGAGGTTCCTCTTGCCTATACCTGTAGAAAGTCCCAAACTTTTGTTTCTAGACTTGGTCTGCATTTTGGCTTGAGGAATTGTCATCACTATAAACTAGGGAAATTGATATATATTAGATATTTATTTAATAATTTATGTAATTATATTAAATTTAGATGACTTCCACCCCTTACTTCAATAAAATGCAGGGGGGGGTGTTGCCAAATTTTCAAATCTGACATGTGAAATTGATGACTTAGAAAAATTTTGGTGATACCCACCCCTTGCTTCAATAAAATGCAGGGGAGAGTATTGCCAATTTTTTAAAAAAGATATAGAATTTTTTTGACTTGTAAATATTTTGGTGAAAATTTTTTGGTGATACCCATCCCTTAATTCAATAAAATTCATGGGGGGTTTTGCCAAAATTTCTTTTAAAACTTGTGAAATTCTTGACATGTAAGAATTTTTGGGATACCAGTAAAATGCAGGAGGTAGTAAAGCCAAATTTTCATATAAGACTTTCAAGATTCATGATATGAAAGAATTTTTGTGATACCCACCCCTTACTTCAAAAAAATCCAGGGGTGGGGGATCGTCAAATTTTCAAAGGAGACATGAAAATTTTATTTAAAAAAAGTGGGAGAGTAATGAAATAAAGGAAATTATTGGAAATTTTATGTACAAATAAATATGAACAGTTGAAGTGTGAGAGAAGTAAAACAAACTAGTCATCCAACAATTTCTTTAAACGTTCAATTTCCTCAACAGATTTATTAGCTTTAACACATTCTATCAAGAAATCTTTCTTTTTGGAATTTTCTTCATGATCAAACTTATATTTCATCTGCTCTAATAGGTTTTGATGTTCGAGTGTTTTCTCCTCTTTTTTTGATTTTTCAATACTTAGAGTTAACTCAAACTTCTTCTCCTCCAAATCTTGGGCCTGATCATCCTTCCGTAAAGAGAGCTGGTACTTCCTCTCCTCCAAATCTTGGGCCCGATCATCCTTCCGTAAAGAGAGCTCGTGCTTCCTCTCTTCCAAATCTTGTAGCCTATCATCCCTCCTTAAAGAGAGCTCATATTTTTGCTTTTCAAACTTTAGAGTCTCTTTAGCAGCTTCCACTTTTTCTAGAGTGATAAGAAATGTTAACAATAAGTAGAAGAAAAGCAGAGGAAAGTATTAATAGGTATGATATCACTTACCAGCATCACCTTTCTCTAAAAACTGTTCCATCGAAGAAAAAGGGGTTTGTGATGAAGTATCACTTTTTCGTCTTCTTTGTGAGTGGAAATTTAGACTACTTGAAGCCCTACGCTTCTTGTTCAAGGTCATATTATCCTCCTCATCATTGTCACTAGCTTCAGACTCAGTTGATTGTGGGTCCTGGGCTTGTTCATCAGCCTTTTAAGAAATAAGAAAATCTAAGTAAATAAAAAAAAGTATTGATAAGATAAAAGAAAAAAAAACAGACCTGAGTTAGATTGGGTTGGGTTAAATTGCCAGTAGGATCAATAGCAAAGCTATCTAGATTTGTAGAATTTAGAAGAGGGGAGGCTTGAGTGGAGGAAGAGGATGGGAAAAGATTTGCTTTGACATCATGTTTGGAGATAGGATCTTCACCATCAAACATGTTTACAGGATTAACATTGGCTCGCTCTCCAAAAATTGCATCCATCTCTTTAAAGTAAGGACATAAAGTTTCAAGTTTATCGTCTATGGATTTTATGCCCTTAGTTATATCGTTGTCGGTAACCCCAAAACCAGTGGAAGATGAAAGAGCCTTTGCCTTTTTGTATTTTGCTCGGTAATGCTTGAATTGTTCAGACATCTGTTTAGGCAAAAGATAAATCCTTCCCTTGGTCTTATTCCGTCATTCATTTGCCATTAGAAGATAGCCATTAACTTTTGATGTGGGGGGCCGTCCTAATTTAGTGGCATACTCAGTACCAAAACAAGAATCATAGTTAGATTTGGTTTTCAGCCAGTTGATAAGAATGAGATGTTCATCTTTTTTTAATTGAAAGGTCTTTGATTTCTCAGCTGAGCAGGGGAAAGAGGAAGTAGTGGGAATTGAAGAGCAACTGGGTGATGGCTTCCTTTGAGAAGATCTAGGATGACGAGGCATGTTATTATAAATGAAGATGAAAAGGAGCAGAAACAAGCAGATGAGATAGCAAGATGAAGAGGAGCAGAATCAAATAGATGAAATGGGGAGAAATTCTGAGCGGATAGAATGAACAGGATGGGATGAGAATGGAAGTGCGCAGCAAGGTAGAAGGCTGGGATATCCAGAAATTTGTCCAAGATGTGGTTATCAAATATTGAGGATAAAAATGTCAGATAAGAGGTGAACATTGACACGTAAAGTGTCTAATAACCCAATTATTAGCAAAAATAATTGCGGAAGATAATTGGGGTATGCAGATTATTTTCCGCAATTAATTTAATTGCAGATCGGTCAACATTGATACCCCCTATTATTGATATAAAGCTCAATCTTGTATTTAAAACACATGCAGAAGGAACTAATAATTTTAATCATAATAATTCAATGAATTTTGGCATCAAAAACATGATTAATATTATCAAAAGAGCATAATATAATATACACTGTGGTCTTCCAAAATTGGAAGAGGCCTTTTTTAGTCTGTTTGGCGCTGTTTTGGTATGTTTTAATTGACATTGGTTGAATAAATGCGTGTTTTTCTGGTTTTATTCAGTGAATATTGGTACTATGCCTATGTGAGTACTACTGTCAGCCAGGCTGCTAAAATTACCCAGTAAAATAATTAATTATTTACTGGGATGAAGCCACGCCTTATCATTTTATTTTTATTATTAATTATAATATATTTACATTAAATTTACCTATAATAAATTAACTAATTACAAAAGGGTAAAGTTAGTGAATAATTAAAATTACTATTAAAATGTCCCTTATATTTTTAATTTCTAACACTCTGCTCAATGACAGGTTAAAAGAAATAAAAATTAATATTAAAATAAAATTAAAATAAAAATAAAAATAAAAATTTAATATTCAAATAAAAATAAATATATACATAAAATTAAAATTACTTATTTAGAATTGTCAGTTACAGTAAATTTTTAATAAATAAATTTATTCCAGTCATAAACAGTAAATATACTTTCTGACACCTTCTTTTTGGAACAACCTTATTATTTGTATATCTTTTATCTGGAATATTCTTTTCTTCTCTCATACTACTGTATTTAGGATTTTTAATACTGTGCTTTGTCTCTCCTTTTCCTATATAAGGCCTCCCTTTCTGGTCATTTTTGATTCATTCATTACTTACTTGTATTACCAAACATTTACTATACTTAAATATCTATTACTATTTATTAGTGTTTTAGTATTTACATTGACGTACTTCTAACTCATTAATTATAATAATAATTTTATATTCTTACCACTTTAATTTGAGTAAAATAAATAAAAAGATCAACATACGTACTTTAACTTTGAAATCCTAAAATTAACCTATCACTGCCTTGGGACCTCCATTAAAAACCTTCTAGACCTAAAAGACCCATCAACACTTGAGGCCCTTTCCAAATTTTTGACAGCGCATTAATATCTTTAAGCCGGCAACCAAGGGACAATTGATTAAAAGGTACCAGTAGGACAAGTAGACAATGAAGACAACAAATGTCATCAAACACGTGACTTACTTTTTTGATGCAACCAGGAATAAAACCGCGCTTCAAAATTTAGGTTCATATATTGACAATAGTCATATATATTTGTAGTAATTATTTGATTACTATTTGTGGGTCATTGTGCACATATCATTGTCCACTTACATCATTTATTACTCAGCACTCTGTAAAGTGGTATTAACTTGCTCATTTTACATGGGAAGGTGTCTGGCAAATAAATTTTTTTTTCCTAGTTGACAAACATAGAACTATATTATTCTTAGTCCTAGAAGTGATATAAAAGATTAAATTAATTATATTCTTTTTTTTAAATATTTCAGTTGACTTCTGTCCTGATAATTAAAATTTTACATTATTGTTTCAGGTGAAAAATTGTCCTGGCAGTAAATTAAGAATATTAAAAATTAATTATATTAATTATATTAAATTATTTCAGTTGAAAATTAGTCCTGGTAATCAAATTATTTCAGTTGACATTAAGTCCTGGTAATTAAAATTATTTCAGTTGACAATAAGTCCTGGTAATTAAATTATTTCAGTTGACATTTAGTCCTGGTAATCAAAATTTTTTTCAGTTGACATTAAGTCCTGGTAATTAAATTCTTCAGTTGACTTCTAGTCCTGATAATTATCAAAATTTTACTAATTATTAAATTATTTTATTATTTCAGTTGATTTATTTTAAATCCTGGTTATAAAATTATTTTAAAAATTAATAAAATTGTGATTATTATTTCAGTTTATTTTTTTCCTGATAAACATTAGATTTTAATTATTCCAGTTTATTACAAAGTCCTGATAATTACTTTTAAATTTTTTTTCCTTATTTTTCTTTAAATAAAGTAAAAATAATGAACTGATTAAATTTTTCTTTCTCTCAGTTGAGGTTTATTACAACTATGACTGATCAAGGTGCTTCTGATGGCTGTGATAAGGAGCTAGATTTAATTGATTATGATGAAGCTTCTTCTGTAAGTTCTCCTTTGACTACAAAGCTGGTTCAAATTAATAAATTACTGGACCAATCAGGATTTAGAAATGTGGGAGATGGAAATATTAGTGGAGACAGCTGCTCAGGATCAAAAGCCTTCTATCAACCCCCCAGAAGAGCTTCCCAAAGGCTTCAAAATAAAAAAGATGGCCTTGAATCAGTAAGTCAAAAATCTCTCCACTCACATCAAGGAGTCAAGGTCAGAAAACTTCAAGCTGAGGTAAAAAACAGACTCTATAGAGGACAAGGTAAGAAAAATAGAGTCCTTTCTTCAAGAGAAGAGGAAAACTCCTCCTCCAAAAGCACTTCCACAATTGGCCCCCCAGCAACAAGAAAAGGTTGAAGTCTCAAAGTTGAAGTGGGATTGGCTGAACGCCCAGTGGGATTATTTGTCCCAACAACAACAGCAAAAAGTACCTTAGGCAGGTCCTTCAAGAACCAATCAGTAAAACCCAACACCTTCTCACCCCTACCAAGGAGGAAGAAAGAGAAAAAACAAACACATTCAAGTCTTGCCCAATCCATGGTAAGCGCCTCTATCAAATCTCAAGTACCATTTCTTGTAACTGATTCAGTTCCTTCTGGTAATTTTGGAAGAGGAGATGAAACTGTGAGACCAGTAGAGGCTGAGAATAGTAGACAAATTGCTCAGTATTCTAATGTATCTTATCCTTTGGTTTTAATTGCTACTTCAATGATAAATCCAAATATGGCTATTATTGATGATACACTTGATCCTGAGTTTTATAGGAATCTGGAAAATTTTTCTGGTTCACTATTAAGAAATACTCCAGATGTAGCTAACATTAATGATGTAATTTTTGAGGGATATTATTGCTAAACAAAATCATATAATGATATACATGCAATTGACTCAAAAATATAATATTCTGTGAACTTAACAGGGTTATCAAGCATTGAGGAGTGAGTTACAGAGAGTTTCTGATGATTTGTTTCATTACAAAGTCACTCATGAAAATAAAGTTTCTTTACGGAAAAATATCAAAAATTATTTGTCTAAATTAAAAGATACTGTGCCCATCTGTTTCCAGGAGCTAGAGAAAAATGATATGAACTTAGAAAGATTGAGTAACTATTATTCATATTTACAAAATAAGAATCAATTATCTTTTGAAACCATCAATGAGAATTTATCTAGTATTCCAAGAGTAAAAACTAGGTTAAAAACCATTGAGGAGAAAGTTAATTCATTGTTATATAATCAAAATTTTTCTGAAATTTCTTTGAAAGAATCTGTTGAAAAGAATACTCCAATTTTAACTGTTCCTAGTTCATCCAAATTAAAATTAGTTACAGAAATACCTTTTGATATCACTGAGTTTCCATCAAAAATTGATGATGTACCTGGATCATCCACAGAAGGATTAAACAATGAGATTAATGCCCAATTGGAGAAGTTACAGCCCCTTCTCACTGAGAAACAAGCTTGTAACAAAGAGACCACTTCAAATCAAAAGAATTGTCCAAAACTTGACCAGTATCCAACATTTGATGGTGACTCATCCTCTGATTGGAAACAGTTCATTTTCAGGATTGATAATCTAAATTTTTTTTACAAACTCCCAGATGAGGAAATTGTGTCAAACCTAATTTCTTTATTTACCAATATAGCCCTAATGTGGTATGAATCTGTTCTCTTGGATAAAAATGACTACTCATGGGAGGATTGGAAAAAATTAATTGAAGCACAATTTGGTGGTTCCAAGTTTAGATTAGCTCAACAAAGGCAATATAAAGAAACCAGATATAACTCTTCTACTGAAAAACCTATTGAGTTCTTGATGAAACTTGTGAAAATATTGAGGGCAATGGACCCAGATATGGAGTTTGAGTTATGGAAGGACAGGATCCTCTATGAATTACCTCTGCCTCTGAGAGACTTAATATTTTCTAGGACTGAGTTCTCAAAGGAACATTCTTCTTTCATTAATACTTGTAATGAGATATTTCTAAACAACAAGTATGATTCTAGAAGATTAATTCCTAAAACTTCAATGGAGAAAACCTCCAATTACCAACAAAAACCTCTGGAAAAGGTTGGAAAACCTTCTTCTACTGCTTCACCCAAAAAGTATGCAACAGATACTTGTTTCAAATGTGGTAAGCCTTGGAAGAAAGTACATGTTTGTGACAAGAAGATACATCTTCTTAAGAAAGCAGAGGAACATGCTGATGACACAATAGCACTGGATGAAACTTCAAGTGATTGTGCCAGAAATATCTCATATGAATCTCACCAGGAAATATAAATGCTGGAAGAGGATATTCATTATTTAAATAATATTGATATTGAGAATTATGATTTATCTACAGTAGAGGATTCTGAGATTATAAAAAACCTTAAGGACAGCTCAATTATCATTGCCCCTCTCAAGGCACCAGTCTTGATCAATGGAAATAACATTGTGGTTGTCTTATATTCTGGAGCTTGTGGAATTGTAGTATCTGAAAAAGCACTTCCTTCAGTGGACCAAAATTATAAATCAAAACTTATACCTATTATTTCTGAGAATTGGAGATTTTATGGCTCTGTTTTGTCCCCCATTGGTAAATACAAAGCCACAGTATTTTTCAAATATAACCATGGTTTTTTAAGAGCTGTATGTGATTTTTTTGTCATGAAAAAAGATAACTTGAGTAGTTGGTTCATTGTGGGAAATTACATTTTAACCAAATATGGCATAAAATTGGATCCTTCAAGCCAATGCTTCACGACGGAGATGAATGGGAAAGAAAATTTAAAATCTCCTCCCCCAAAAAATTATTAACACCAGGATTGAACACATGTCATTCTGTAGTTCAATATAAAGGAAGATCTACTAAAGAAATGCCTTCCCTTGTGTCTGAAATTTACAATGCTTCTTTTGGAGAACAACTTTCTGGTGAGGATAAGGATTCAATCATTAAATTGATCAAATCTTTTCCTATGGCCTTTGCTCATAGATCACATGTATTAGGATTGGCATAAGAAGAAATGAAGCTTTCATTATCTTGTCCATTGACAGAAATACAACCTAATTTAAAGAAGAATCCTTATCCAGCTTCTTCCACAAAGAGAAAGGATATTGAAGACAATATGTCTACCCTTTTAAAAATGAATATTATTGAAAAGGTAGTTGAAACACCTAAACATTGTGTTATCTCACCTGTCCTGATTTCTTATGAGAAAGATAAATACAGGTTATGTGGTGATTAAAGAGCATTGAACCCTTATACTGTTGATGATATCTATCTTTACCCACAATTAGCTCTATACATGCTACCCTAAAAGGTGCTAAATATATCATCTGTTTGGATGGTAATAAAGGATATCACCAGGTACCTGTTGAGAAGAATTCTCAAAATTTTCTGATGATTGCTACTCATATGGGTATTAATAAGTATATTAGGATGCCACTTGGCCCTAAAAATTCCCTTTCAGTTTTTCAAAAAGTTATGGATAACACATTCCATCCAGAAATAATTGAAGGATGGCTGATGGTTTATATTGATGAAATAATTATATTCTTTAAAACATTTGAGGACCATCTTAACCACCTGTGTAAAGTTTTCCATAAGCTGGATGAGATAAATATGACACTGGCTTTGAAAAAATGCAAATTTAGTTTTCATTCCTTAAAAGTTCTTGGTCATGTTGTCTCAAGGCTACAGATATGTGTTGACCAAAACAAAGTGGAAGCCATACAACTGGTGCAGGCTTCTACCACAGTTAGAGAGCTACAGAGGGTTGTGGGAATGTGTGGATACTATAGACAGTATATTAAAAATTACAAAGTCATAGCATTACCACTTACCCAACTGACTAGGAAAGATGTTGCTTTTGTCTGGAACAGTGAAAGACAAAGAGCTTTTGATACTATGAAACATTGTTTGAAGTCAGCACCAATTCTTGATTTACCTGACTTTAATCAAACATTTGTTTTATACACTGATGCCAGTTTTATTGGTCTTGGTGCTGCCCTCCATCAGAAACAAGTGATGAATGATAAGGTATCAGAAGTAGTTATTTGTTATATCTCAAGAACCTTGAGAAATAGTGAATTGAAATATGGTTCCACTCAACTAGAATGTTTAGCAGTAGTATGAGCTCTAGAGAAGCTAAATTATTACCTGGATGACCAGAAATTTGAACTTTTCACTGACTGTAGTGCAGTTAAATCCCTAGTAAACTTGAAAACACCTAAAAGACATATGTTAAGATGGAGACCGGCTGTTCAAGAATATAGAGGGAGAATGACAATAATTCATAGGGCTGGTATTGTTCAATCAAATGTGGATATTTTATCAAGGTTACCTTTTCCAAATGATGACTCAAATCCTGCATATGTTCCTGAAGATGAAATCATCCATATTTGTGGAATATATGTGGTGGATATGGAGGAAGAGTTATTACAGCTTATTCTGGATTCATATGATAAGGAAACTGAATTAAAAAAGTTATGCACCATATTAAATGATCCAAAGAATGCTTCAATTTAAATAAAAAAATGCTTCAATACAAGCATTAATTAAAACTCTTCCACCAAATTACCAGAAGGCTTTGGAAAAATGTAAATTTTCAAGTGATGAAAGCTACCTCTATTATAGAAGAAAGTTGAGTAATATTATTGTTATTCCCCCTTCTATGAAAGAGATCATCTTGAAAATTTTTCATGATGACATATTAGCTGGACATTTTTATCTTGAAAAAAGAATGATCAGAATTAAAAACACTTCTTGGTGGGTTAATATGTCTGAGGACACCAAACTATATGTTAAATCCTGTGATTCATGCCAAATATCAAAAAGATTGACTGGTAAAAGATCTAAATTAATGCAACATATTGAATCTCCTGATGCACCATGGCAGATAATAAATATGGACTTTGTAACAGGATTACCCATTGCTGGGAAAGACAGTTATAACTCTTGTTGGGTTATTGTGGATAGATTCACAAAAATGTGTAAACTTATCCCCACCTACAGGGATGTTTCCACTAAAGAATTATCCCTCTTATGGTGGTCTCATATGTTTAAAACTGCACGTTTTTCTAAAGCCATAATCTCTGAAAGGGACCCTAAATTTACTTCTGAATTTCAGATGTCTCTGATGGATGTTTGTGTTTGTGATCTGAAAATTTCTACTGCCCATAACCCCCAAACTGATGGACTAGCCGAAAGAATAATTCAGAATTTAGAAGACATGATAAGAAGGTATTGTGCCTTTGGCCTTGAGTAAAAAGACAAAGACAGAATTAATCATGATTGGGTTACCCTACTTCCTGCATTAGAATTTGCTTATAATAGCACTGTCCATTCTGTTACTCGGAAAAAGCCTTTTGAGCTCAGGCTGGGATATGTTCCAAATACTCCTGCCTACATTCTCAAAAATAAAATACCTGAATTGGATTTACATCCTGGTGTAAAATCTTTTCTTCAAATGCAACAACTTTGTAGAAGTCATGCTCAAAGATGTATTGAAAAATCCTTTGAATATGAGAAGAATAGATGGGACAAATCTCATAAAGAATACGCTTTTAAAAAGGGTGATGAAGTACTGATTTCTAAAGTCCACTTCAATTTACAAGGTAATAAAAAATTGAAAGACCCATTTGTAGCTCCATTTGTTGTCAGAAGTATGGTTGGTGACAAAGCAGTTGAAGTTATTTTGTATTCTCCATATGACAGAAAACATCCAGTTTTTCCAATATCTCTTTTGAAACCATACAAATCCAATAGTGATTTATTTACCAAAAGGAGGGGAAGACCAAAAAAGACTCCTAATGAAATCACTGAGACAGCAGAAATTGATAAGATTCTAAATGATAGGATAGTTACTGCTGAAAAAAGTACTGAATACTTAATGAGATTAATGAATAAATCATCAGAATATTATTCTTGGATACCTGGGAAAACAATATCTAATCTTCCTACTCTTCAAAAGAAATATAGAAAGAAAAAATCATAGCATTTTTTTTACTATTTTTTTAGAGTAAGGTAGTGTCAGCAAGGCTTCTAGACTTACCCAGTAAAATAATTATTTATTTACTGGGATGAAGCCATGCCTTATTATTATTTTTTATTAATTAAAATATTTTTAAATTAAATTTACCTTTAATAAATTAACTAATTACAAAAGGGTAAAGTTAGCAAATAACTAATATTAATATTAAAATGTCCCTTATATTTTTACTTTCTAACACTGTGCTCAATGACAGGATAAAAGAACTAAAAATTAATATTAAAATAAAAATTAAATATTCAAATAAAAATAAATATTTACAAAAAATTCAAATTACTTATTTAGAATCAGCAGTTACAGTAAATTTTAAATAAATTAATTTATTCGAGTCTTATACAGTAAATATACTTTTCTGACACCCTATTTTTGGAGCAACCTTATTATTTGTAACTCTTTTCTCTGGAATATTCTTTTCTTCCTCATACTACTGTATTTAGGATTTTAATTCTGTGCTTTGTCTCTCCTTTGCCAATATAAGGCCTCCCTTTCTGGCTGTTTTTGATTCATTCATTACTTACTTATATTACCAAAACATTTACTATACTTAAATAATTATTACTATTTATTATTGTTATATTATTTACATTCACGTAATTTTAACTCATTATTTATAATAATAATTTTACATTCTTACCTCTTTAATTTGAGTGAAATAAATAAAAAGATCAGCATACACTACACAATATAGGGGGTGGACTTGCTAGCAAGTCCTCAACCTGAACTCAGATGGAACTCAGACTGAACTCTAGTTTAACACCCACCTAAAACTTTTCAGCTGAGTGGTGTTCATCCCTGATTGTATGGTACCTTTGTCAATAGCTCAATGTGTGTTCAATCTGGGATGAGTTTGGGTCCAAGGTTGCGGACTTGCTAGCAAGTCCGCCCCCCATATTGTGTGGTGATATGTACTTTAACTTTGAAATCCTAAAATTCCCCTATCACCACCATTGGACCTCCGTTAAAAACCTTCTAGACCTAAAAGACCCATTTAAAAATACCATTGGATAGCCCCAGTTTTTATTTATATTTAATGTCTTGTTGAAATTTTTCATATTCTAAGTTTTAAGGGGTCATTTGCTCATTTTTAATTTCTAAAAGATAGCTGTTTAATTTTGATTTTTGTGTTTTACGGGCTAATCTTAAGTCTTAGGGTCAAGTGCTTAGTACCATTAGGTAGAGCTAATTTGGCTTTATATTTTATGTCTTAATGTTGTCATAGCTTAACTTTGTATTTTAAAGGTTTTAATAGTCATAGTGGATTTTTCCAAGTATTTTAGGCTTTATTGGTGGTTTTTGGTTGTTTTATGGCTTCAGGGAGGTCTGGCCACTTCTAGGCGGGCTGCCTGCATTGGGAGGCCTGCCTGCCTTGGTTATAGAAGGCTGGGGAGCGCTTTTAGAGGGTTTTTATTCAATTTGGCTGTCAAAAGCGCCAAATTTGTTGCTGTGCATGGGCTTTTTAGATGGTGGTCTGTGTGTACATACTGAATAAGAAAGTTTGGGGAAATTTTAATTATCATACAACCATACAGAGGTTATATCATTGTTCTCACTCAGTTTTAACTGATTTTTGGCCACAATTGGCTGTGTTTGTTGCAAGGTTAGTTCTTCATTTTACTCAACTTGGAAACTGGTTTCTCTGCTGTAGATTTGCAACCTGCTTCAAGTATTATTGCTGTTTTCTGTGCAACAAGTGCACTCTGTTTTTGTTTTTCTGGTGTGGATCTTTCTGTATTTCAGGTTTCAGGTTTTTGACTCTCAGTGGTCTGCTATTGGCTACTGTCTTGACTTGTTAAGCAGTCAAGAAGTGTGTTGGAAGGGGTATAGTAACAGTCTCTAATTTGCTGTAGCACATAAATCTCACCTGGTATTTCTCAAAGGGACAGGGTTTTTCTCTCCAGTTTTACTCCAACTCCCTTGGTCAAGGCCTATATCTGGTACTATAGGATTGTCTACAACACTAAATGCACATTGGGAGACACTTTCTCTTTAATAATATAGATTATGTGATATTTATCTTATGTTTATCGGAAATATTTTTTCTTTTTATAATGAAAATTTAATTGATTTTTCCTTACCACTATAGTATTACTGATATTATGGTATAGCTCAATCTTATGTGCCAAATGCATCTAACAGGATGCTATACTTTATATCATAATAATTAATGGATATTTGGAGGTTCAATAAACTTTCATTATTCTTAGATAATTTCATTCTGGAATTTGCTATATGCTTATGGGTTACTGCAAAGTTTTGAATAACAATTGTGTATTGGTGTTTTTCTTTGCATTAAGTTATTTATGATTAAGATAAACCTGAATCATGTATGTCAAAAACATACAGAAGGATGCAATTTTTTTAATCATATTAATCTAATGAACTTTTGAATCACAAACATGATTAGTATTTTAAACAATTACTTTTTTGATATTTCTCCCTATTTATATTAGAAAATACCTGTTCTTCAATATTAGAAATTTCAAGATTTATGGAGAATGCCTCAGTTAGTAATTATTTGACCTTATTTCTTTTTCTTTTTCTTTCTTAATTTTGATGTACAAATTTTTTTTGTCTGATTAGGAACAATGCAAAAATTTTTAAGTGAAATCCAGAAAAAATCTAAACACAAAGGGAAGAATTCTAAGAATAAGAATAGAAAAAACATTCAAAGTGCTTTATGGTTTCTTAGACAATATGGTCTTGAAACAAATTGAAAGAAACTACACTTTTTTCCTAGAGATTTTGTAGAAAATCAAGTCAACCCTGACCAATACTATACTTCAGAGCCTGGATGCAATATCTTTTATTCTAAAAACTATTCCATTCTCATTGTTATAGCACAAACCTTTTCTATTGAAGATCTTAAGAAATTAGGAATTCTTGAAGCTAAAATTCAATGTGTGAAAGATATTTTTACTGTGAACATCCTGTTTTGAATAATAGCACTCATCATACAGAAGGTGGATTTGGGAAGATGTTTGGTGTGTGGTGGCTTTTGAATTGAAAAAAATCTTTATTTCTCCATAATTTCTTTTCAAGTTAAATAAGTATTTTTCTCTGTTATTTAAGATATTTCTTTACAGGAGAAAATTCTGCTAAACCAATTGATTCTGAAAAGTATAAACATTGTATGGAGCAAATTCAATTATTTTTTGTTTTTATTTATAAAAAAATTTCTTCTTTAAAGTATTAAGATGCTGTTCAGCTCTGTCAAAGGCTAGGGATTTGTGGGTTTGGAGAAGTCACTGATTGTGAAGAAATTGAACCATTCAGTAGTAATCTGACATGGACAAATGGATCTGGTTATAATGGTTTTTTGAATGATATTCATGTTGATTCTGATTGTAGTGAGTACACCTTAGGAATTTTATTTCCTAAGGACACTATGAACAATACTCTTCACCTTAATCATGATGCAATAAAGCCAGGTCAAATATGTGGAGATCTTAATTTCCCACAAATAGCTTGTAAAATCAACTTTGAGGAAACTGATGGAATCACTGCTACTTTATGGCCAGCCAACTCTCTGAAGCATTTTACTTCAAGATGCCATGAAGCTCCTGGTTTCACTTGTATTGGATCTTCAATTCAAATCAGCTCTTAACTTTTTCACACCATTGAAAATCTTCAAAAATTTTATATCATTATTTCTGAATACTTAGATTTGGATATAGAAGAAGCAAGATTAAATTATCTTATTGAAAAGCTTTAAAATCACATAAAAAACATCATTTGACAAGTATAAAAATAAAGCTAGTTAGTTATTATTTTTCTAATTTCACTAAAGACCTTGATAATTTAACAGAGGATGAAAACATCTAAATTCATCTATGTACTAAGAAATAAAAAGACATTAGTAGATTATCAATAAAATGATTTTTGGAACAAATTTATAATTTTTTTAGCAGTAATAAATGCATGATAATTTTACACTATAATATAAATTGCCTAAGTCAAGTAAATAGAAGTCAAGAGTTAGATAAATCAAAGTTTAATAAAAGATATGCTGCCACAACTGAGTCAAGTGAATAGAAGTCAAGAGTTAGATCAATAAAATTTTAATAAAGATATGCCACAAAAAATATATAAAAAAGTACATGAGTCAAGTGAATAGAAATCAAGAGTTAGATCAGTCAAAGTTTAATAAAAGATATGCCACCACAATTGTTAATGAGTTAATAAGAAAAAGAGTAAATAAAAAAGTAAGAAAATAAAGTCAACTGTCTCAATGACAGAAGAGATTAAAAGACAGAGAGAAACAAGATGTCTGAAAAGTAACACACATCTCTCCCTTTTAAAGTGAATATGGCAACATACAATGTATGAATCAGGTATGGAATCACATGAAAGAAAATATAAATACATAGAATAATGAATAATGCTTAGTAACTAATGAACGGAATCATATCTAATCTAATACCCCCACATGCTCAATGCTTCAAATCAGTTAAACCAATAATTTTACAATAATCTTCATGTTTTTGGTGTGAAAGAGATTTAGTCAAAAGATCTGCTACCATATCCAAAGTTGAAATATAGTGAACACTGATTTTATTTGAATCTACAAGTTTCCTTAGCCAATGTAGATGCATATTGATGTGTCTAGTTCTATAGTGATACAATAGATTCTTAACAAGGGAAATGGCTCCTTTATTATCTTTGAAGATGACAAAAGGTTTATGAGGAATATTCAAGTCAGTAAATAACTGAGTGAACCAAAAAGAATATTGGCCAGCTTCTGAAATAGAACGGTGCTTGGCTTCAGTCGTGGATAGGGCAACTACTTGCTGTTTACTCAAAAGCCAGCCTAACAGACCATTTTTTATCAGCAAGGAACCAGAGGTTGACTTAAATTCTAAAGAAGAGCCACAATCCACATCTGCATAGCCACAGATGTCAGTTTGTTGTTCAAAGTTACCTAGAGTGAGACCATCATTGGTTGTTTTACAAAGATATTGTAGGACGTGTTTAACATGTTGAATTTGGTCATTTGAGGGTGAGTTTAAAAATTGAGATAGAGTGCTTGTGGCATAGGCCAAGTCAGGTCTAGTGCAAGAGACTAAGTAATTGAGAAAACTGATTGCCCCTCTATAATTGAATTCTGGGGTAGGATCATCAAGTGATTTTGAGAGTAATTTAGCATTGGGAACTAAAGGTGTAGATTCTGGTAAAAAAAATCTAGCATGTTGTATTCTTTTAGCATGTTATTGATATACAAAGGTTGAGATAAGTAAAATTCACACTTTTCTCAATTATGTGAAATTTTATTTCCAAAATCCAGGAGTTTTCCCCTTTATCATCAATTTCAAATTGTTCTTTGAGAGCTTGCTTGAATGAGTTGATATTTTTTGGCAAATGAATAAGTCATTGACATCACAGAAGATATGACATGGATTATTGGTAGATTTGTTGGAGAATAAGCAAGGGTCAGCAAAATTTGGATAGAAATCAATGGAGATGAAAAATTCTTTGAGTTTCTTGTAACAAAAACTAGGACTTTTATTCAAGCCATAAATTTATTTTTAAAGCTTTAAGCATGATTTGGGTGGTTTTGGACCAGCAAAACCCTCAGGAAAGTGAATATAGACGTCTTCTTCCAGAAAGCCATGTAGGAAGGCTGTTTTAACATCCATTACATAGACCTCAAAATTGTTACATGCCAAAAGAGTTAAGAGAGTACAAAGTGAGGCAAGGCAACTAGTGGGGGAAAATGTGTCATTATAATTGATTCCTTCAGTTTGAGCATATCCTTGCACGCAGAGCCTTGCCTTATATTGTGAGAGATTTCCATAACTGTCAGATTTCTTTTTGAATACCCACACAGTTCCTAGAAGATTTCTCCCTTTTGGAATGGGTACAGTTTTCCAGACCTTATGATTCTCAATGCTTGTAAGCTCTGACTTTATGGAGTTTATCCATTTTGATGAGTCATAAATTTTCATTGCTTGGGAAAAATGTTGTGGTACATCATCTTCTTGAACTACCTTGTTGCAAGAATTTTAGTTCCTTCTTTAGTGATTTAGAATATTTTCAGGATTTAAATCAACACTGATGTTTCTTGGTGCAGGAGTATCTTCACTAATACAGGTGTAAGTTTCTCCTGAAGGAGGAATTGAAGTCATAGGAATATGAGTATCAATAGAGTTCAGTTTTGATACAGAGGAAGATACTTCTTCTATTAGAACTGGGTTTGATGATGCCTGACTGGTAAACAGATCTGGAATTAAAGGAAATTCTGGGAATGAAACGATGGTTGCGTTTTCAGAGGTTAGGTTATTGGCCATAGAGAATGATTCATCTAAGAAACGGACATCACGGGTGACAATAAATTGATCCAGTCCAGGTGAGTAAATTTTATAATTGTGGTGTCCATCGGCATACCCTATAAAAATTCTACGTTCACCAACTGGATAAAATTTTGATTTTTGCCTCTGCTTAGTTATGTTGTAAACAACATTACAACCAAATGGATGAAGCTTACCATAGAAAATTTTGACTTTTGGGTCCCACAACTCCTAAGGGGTTTTGTTGTTAATGGATGGCAAAGGCGTGCAGTTTAGTAAGTAATTGCCAGTATTTATAGCTTCACCCCACCACAATCCATCAAGACGGCAGGTGAATAAGAGTACTTGGGCTTTTTCAACCAATGTCCTGTTACCCCTTTTGGAAAACAAATTTTGCTGAGGTGTGTATGGAGAAGTTGTCAAAAATTCAATGCCCTTCTCATTAAATAAGTTTTCAAAAGAACTGTTAAAAAATTCACCACCATTGTCAGTTACCACAATTTTTACTTTCTTCTTGGTTTTATTTTTGGCCAAGTTTAGGAAAGACTTGAAGAAATCAAAAGTTTCAGATTTTAAAGAAAGAAAGTATATGAAACAATACCAGGAAAAACCATCAACTATTTTCAGGAAGTATTTGCTGCCTCCTCAAGAGATGGGAGTTATCGGTCCACATAGGTCCATGTGAATCACACCAAGGACTGAATCAGCATTTGTAACTTCCCCTGAAAATGGTAATCAATGGGACTTCAAGGTAAAATAAGTAATACATTCTAGATTTGAGAAATAGTGGCCAGGATATATAAGTCTGGAAGTTGCATTTTTGGGATTACTGCAAGAGTTATGTAGTTTGAGTAGAGATTTTGTGGATACTATTGAGTTGGCATTCCCAGAGAGGGTGAGAAGAAGTGATAAAACATTATTGATAAGAGAGCATTCAATTAAAAACTTGCTTTTATTGTCAAAAATATTTGGCACTGTTACCACATCCTTTAATGGAGAAGTTTTGACAAAGAAACCATGAAGCCAAAATAAGATTTGTTTGAACTTCAGGGACAAATAAAGCATTAGTGATGGGAAAATGTTGTTGATTGAGTAGAAGGTAGACAGTTCCTGAACCCTGAGCAAGGATGACCTGACAATTAGCTGTAATCAGAGATTTTAAGGAAGGTTGGAGGGAGGAGAAAAATCTTCTGTCATTAAGAAGGGTGTTAGAGGCACTGCTGTCAAGAATTGCAGTGTGGTTGATGGGTGAGAGAATGGCCAGGGATTTAACTTCTCATTTTTCATGTTCCCTTTTCTTCTTGTAAAAATCTTCCCTTTTTTCAGGATGCAGTTGAAATCATGTTGCCTCAGTGTGAGGAGCAAGTGGGTTATGCTTTTCATTTGAGCAAAGCTACTTTCCTTTAACATTGAAGGCTACACTAGATTTGGAGGGTTCAGATTTTTGTGGACAATAGTCTATTTTGAGTTAAGATAAGACTTCTTTGATGGACGGCAATTTCTTAGTAACCTTTATATTGGTGAAAATGAGGTGAGAGACATTCCAATATGATTCTGGAAGTAGGTGAAGTATATAAAAGGTAATAAATGTAGAGAGTACCTCGCCGGTAAATAATGAAGGAGACACTTCATTCAATATTTTGAGAGTTGACCTGAAATCCCTGATGATGACTGAGATATCTGAATCATCAAAATGAATGTTGAAGAGGTCCACTATAACACACGCACAGTTTTTGGCAGACGTCAATGAGTAGTGTTCACAGATTTGTTCCTACAGTTCATCAGGATCAAAGGTGATTTGTTGCATAAAAAACGGGTGTGATTTTCAGAATCTAAAAATATTCTTAGTATCAAGGCAGTCTAATTTTTTTAGAAAATTAAAGGTTTCAAGGGCAATAGGTTCAGTGGGCGTGAAAATGGATTTGTTTAGAAATTGATAATGGTTTTGAATTCCTAAGGCATATAAAATTTAATTTTTCCAAGTCATGAAACTCTTATTGTTCAGGATTTAGACACCTTTGATCTCTGAATACAAATTTGACTCCATGTTGTTCCAAATTACAGGAGTGGATGGGGTGGTGGAGATGAGAAGTCAAAAGACTGTGTCAACTAATGATTCAGACTGAGAAGATTCTGAATTCATAGGTGATGATGCCACTTTGATTTTTAAAAATTAGTAAATCCCTGGGCCCATAACCTTTTAGGCTATAATATAAATTGCCTGATTAAAGTGAAAAGAAGTCGAGAGTCAGATCAATAAAAGTTTAATAAAAGATATTCCACCACAACTGAGTCTAGTGAATAGAAGTCAATAGTCAGATAAATCAAAGTTTAATAAAATATATGCCGCCACAAATGTTAATAAGTTAACAAGAAAAAGAGTAAATAAAAAGTAAGTAAAGGAAGTCAAACGTCTGAATGACAGAAAAAAGTAAAAGAGAGAGAGAAAAAAGATGGTGCATTGCAGCATTAAGAGCACACTAACATATATGAAAAAGTACCTGAGTCAAGTGAATAGAAGTTAAAAGTTAGATCAATCAAAATTTAATAAAAGATATGCCACTACAACAGTTAATAAGTTAATATGAAAAAGAGTAAATAAAAAGGAAGTAAAGGAAGTCAACTGTCTGAATGACAGAAAAGAGTAAAATACAGAGTGAAAAAAATTGGCTGAAAAGTAACAAACATCTCTCCCTTTTATAGTGAATAGGGTGACATAAAATGTATGAATCAGGTACGGAATCAAACAAAATAAAATATAAATACAGAGAATAATGAATAATTCTCAGCAACTAATGAATGGAATCATATTTAATCTAATAGATACATGTATCCACCATAATTATTTTTGAAAGAGCTAAAATAGATGTTGTTGGCAGGTCATCTAGAAGAAGAAGAAAAAGAAGGATATAATGAAGAGAAGAAGGAGAAAACTAGAGAGATGGTAATAGAAGAAAGAAAGAAATGAAGATAATAAAAACTAAAAAATTAAGTAAATCAATTGAGAGAAAATACAACAACAGTTTTTGAGGTATAAGACAACAGTAGGGTTTAATTAATTGATAAAATTTTAATTAAGTAAGAAATTTCTTCTCTGCATGGAAAACAGATATTATTATTAATAAAAGTAAAGCAACCTTAGATTAATTTTTGAGTATTGATATTAGACTTGTAATGCTAATAAAAAACTTATTGTATTATAAGTTTGTTTAAAGGTATATAATGTATGTGATGACTGCCAGAGAGAATTCCAAGGTCCTTGTAGGCAAAAAGACCATCTCAAGTGTCTCAATTGTATTTACAAAGTATATAGTAATTTGAAACAAACAACAATTTAAATTAATTAAAACATACAAAAATAAGGTGAAAATATGAAACAACCAATTAACCCCGTAAATAAGGAACAATTTTACCACCATAAAATCCCAAAACAAAACAATTAAGAAAATGAATAACTATGTGAGTGTGAAGCCTGAGAACTGTGAGAAAGAAAATCTAAAACAGGTATTACATAAAGCTGAAAAGTGTTTAATTAAAACAAAAGGAATTATTTTCATCCTTTAATGTATATAATAAATCTTGATTCAGAATAATGAAAATTTAATCAATTTTTTTCACTATTTCAAGTAATTTAATTATTAATTTAATGGAAAAAATTAATTAGTTTAATAAAATAACTTATTTAGAGTGAGAATATAAATTTATTGTATAAAAAAAGTATTTTAATTTATTTAGTAATTTTAGTGACACACTTAAGGGTCAAGGAAGCACCCAATATTTATGGATAATAATATATGATAAGTTAAATTTAGTTTACATGAATTTTATTATTTAAATTTTAATTAAATTATAAGTTAAATTTATTATTACACTTATAATATAATTTATAATTAATTAATCTATTAATTCAGAAATATTAAATTCATAAAAAATGGGCCATGATGTTATAGAATATAATATATTTTGTGTAATAAAAATTTTTATAAAAATTATTTTACTTATAAAATATTTATATTATTTTATTCAAAAAGATATTTTATTGTAACTACGTAAAATGCATAGTATTATTCCCTTAAATGATTCCTGTAGTTTATTATACAATTTACCAGACTCTTGAGATAGCCTGGCTGACACTCCCTCTCCCTAAAAAAAACAATAAAAAATGCTAAGATTTTTTCTTTTTATACTTTTTTAACAGAGTAGGAAGATTTGAAATTTCATTTCCAGGTATCCATGCATCATGTTCAGATGAATTGTTTTTATATCTCAATAAATATTCAATACCTCTTTCAGAAGTGATCATTCTATCATTGAGA
Source organism: Hemileia vastatrix (assembly GCA_030280995.1). Classification (NCBI taxonomy): domain Eukaryota; kingdom Fungi; phylum Basidiomycota; class Pucciniomycetes; order Pucciniales; family Zaghouaniaceae; genus Hemileia; species Hemileia vastatrix. Next base: position 18,343,813 of record JASXTE010000007.1, read on the forward strand.
ATTTTATTGATTTCTGCAGTTTCTGTGACTTCCTGAGGGTTTTTCTTAGGTCTTCCCCTTCTTTTGAGAAATAATTCACTGTTGGAAGTATAAGGTTTAAGCAAGGAAATGCGGAAAACAGGATGTTTTCAATCATATGGAGATTAAAATACAACTTCTACTGCATTATCTCCAACCATTCTTTTAACAACAAATGTCCCACAAAAGGATCTTTTAATTTTTTATTGCCTTTTAAATTGAAATTGACAGTAGATATAAAAAATTCATCACCCTTTTTAAATGTGTATTCTTTATGAGATTTATCCCATCTTTTCTTTTTGTAATCAAATGACTTTTCAATATAGCTTCAGCATGTTTTATGCATAGCTGATCATTTTCATAAAAGACTTTACACCAGGGTTTAGTTACAACTTAGATAATTTATTATTGAGAATTTGAGCAGGAGTATTTGGGAAATAACCTAACCAAAGCTCAAAAGGCTTTTTCTCAGTGACAGAACAAACAGTACTATTATAAGCAAATTCAAGACCTGGCAATAGAGTACCCCAGTCATGAGTAAATCTGTTATTGTCTTTATATTCTAATCCAAAGCCACAATACCATCTAATCATATTTTCCAGATTTTGAATAATTCTTTCAGATAGACCATCAGTTTTAGGATGGTGAGCTGTAGACAATTTTAACTCACAGCCACAAATATCCATCAAAGATGTCCGAAATTGAGATGTAAATCTTGGGTCTCTATCAGAGATAATGGCTTTAGAAAATCCAAAAATATTAAACATGTAAGACCACCATAAGAAAGATAATTCTTTTGTGGCTACATATTTGTGGGTGGGAATAAATTTTCACCTTTTGGTGAATCTATTCACAATTACCCAACAAGAGTTATAACTGTCTTTATCTGCTACATGAGGACCAGTTAAATAATCCATGTTAATGATTTTCCAAGGAGCATTAGGTGCTTCAATATGTTGCAACAATCCTGCTCTTTAACCTGTCAATCTTTTAGATTTTTGACAAGAATCATAAGATTCAACATATAATTTAGTGTCTTCAGACATATTAGCCCACCAAGCAGTGTTTATAATTTTGATAATGGTTTTCTCAAGATCAAAATGTCCTGCTAATATGTCATCATGACAAAGTTTGAAGATGGTTTCTTTGATGGAAGGAGGAATAACAATAACATTGGTCAGTTTTCTCCTGTAATAAATATAACCATCTTCAATGGAAAACTTTCCTTTATTCAAAGCACTCTGGTACTTTGGAGGAAGAGTTTTTATTAATGCTTATGTTTTTTGGTCTTCCCTGGCTAGAGATGTCAGGATGGATGTGTTGAAGGAGTTGTCAAGGAAGGACTTGATGAAGACTCTTTCTAATGGAGACCTGAAGTTTCCTGCCTTGGACAAGGTGAAGGAGGCTCTGGAGGCCCATTTGAAGTTGTTTGCTGTGGACACCTATCAGGAGGGGTGTGCCAAATATGTCAGCAAATCAGTGAGGCTTTGGCTGAAGAGCAGAATAGGGTGAAGAAGAAAGAAAATAATATGATGGAGGTTCCCAAGCTAGAGAGGGACCCAGTGATGGAGCTGTTGGTTGATCTGACAAAACAGCTACATATTTTTGTTCAGGAGGCTAAGAAGGTCAATAAGTCTCCTTCCCAGCCTAGAGATTTTGACAGGAGGGCTGGTAGGAGTGATTCTTGTGTCTGCTCTTATTGCAGCAGGAGGGGACACAAGTCCAATGATTGTTGGGCTCTGAACAGTAATGTGTCAGAAGGAAAGGTGAAGTTTGATGGAAGGGTGTTCAAACTCCCTGATGGTTTATTTGTGAAGCCCAGTGAGGGGAAGGCTCCTGCTGATTTGGTCAGGAGAAGAAATTTTCTCAATCAGAGGAGGCCAATGTTTGAGGAGATCCCTGATCAGGGGAAGTCTTCTTCTAAGGCAGATGAAGATGTCAAGGGAAAAGGGAAGGAGGTTAATAAAGTCTTTTCTACTTCCTTTGGTGGGTTGGAGTTGTATTCTTGTGGAGGACAGTCAAGTGATGAATGCTTGGCTGGTTTCTATGATGTTGAAGCTGGAAAGGTGGGAAGGCCTAAGAGAAGCTCTAAGGCCCAACCAAAGCCTAAGGCTTTAAAGGTAGATCCTAAGCTGAGTGCAGCTAGGAGGAAGTACAGCAAAGAGGAGCTGTACAAGATGCAGAAGGGGATTGCTGATATGGCCCCCCCCCCAGTTTTGGTGCATTGGACATGAATGGTGAGCCAATGCCAATGGATGTTGATTATGAGTCAAAGGAGGATTTCCCTTTGGCTTCATTTCCAAAGCCTGATGGAGTTAGAGGTTTTTGTGAGGGATCTGGTTTGATTCCTGTTGATGGAAAATCTGTTGTTGGTTCTGGTCCTCAAGAGATTTATAGGACCAAGGTGGTGAAGCCAAAGGCTCACTTTGAGAGGCCAGTAGTTTCTGGCCAATCTAATGTTATGAACTTGGTTCTGGAAAGAATGAATCAGGGTCAGGTTTCCCTTTCTTATGGGGTATTTTAAGCTATCATTCCTGGTTTGGCTGATAGACAAAAAAAATTGTTGACTAGGAGAAGGGTTTCTTCTGGGGAGGTGGAATACATTTGCAATTCTGCTGAGAAGTTTGGCGAGGGGTTGGAAACTCATTTTTCTGCTCCTCTGGGTTATGTCAATGTGACTCTGAATGGAAGGGAGGCAAGGGCATTGGTGGATTCAGGTTCTCAAATTAACCTGATTTCTTTGTTTGAGGCTACTCATCTGGGCCTCCCCATCAAGACAGGAATTGGTAGAAATTTTAAGAGGGATTGGTGGCCATGTCACTGAGTCTATTGGGACAGATGAATTTGTAAAGCTGGATGTAGGTGGAGACTCCAGAAAGGTTCATTTTTACATTTCCAAAGGTAATGTGAAAGCTGTTTTGGGTGGACCATTCTTGATGTGTTTCCAGGAAAGAATTAATTATCAGTTTGACATGGGAATCAGTATGGAGTTGAATGGTGAAGATGAGAGGAGGCTTCACATGAGGTTGTCATCTCCAGTAGATGATGGTTGGGAGACCAGGCCTGTCTTGTCTTCAATGTTCCAGTGCATGGATTGTTGCAGGAGAAGAAAAGAAGTGGGTTCTGCCTCTGGTTTTTTGGAGTGTGGCTCAGGCTCTAGTGAGAGTCTGTCTTTTTTAGAGTAATGATGGCTGATCTCCCTAGTGCTACAACCTCTCCCCAAGATGAGGAAATCCCAGGTTGTAGTAGGTCAGCTCCCTTGGAGATATACCAAGTGTATTTTCAACCTTCTCTTTTAAATGTTTCTCTTCTCTGAAAGTATTCTTCATGTTTTTATCAAGTATCTGTTCTCTCTCAAGATTTTCAATTATTTTTAATTCAAGTTCAAAAATGAAAATTGGTTATATATCTTTATGGAAAGATATGTGGAAAAGTTTTGTAGTGGTGAGATTGGGGTCTAAAATTAAGTCTTCCCAATTGTGCACTGCTAGGGTATCTTCTACGCCTTTCAAAAACATTACCTTGGTCACATCTGTGAGCATTGGGGAAACCCCTGGTTATTTTTGTAGGATGGAAGAGAATTCAAGAAAGGAAGATAAAAATTTCAAGATAATTGAGGAAAAGCAAGAAAAAAATCTGAAGATAATTAAAAAAGAAGAAAAGAATTATTTTTGTAAAGATTTTCCAGATCAATTTTTGGGCCTCCAGCATGAGGTTATACTGCATGAATATTTGAACAAAAAAGATTGTCAAGATCAATTTTTGGGCCTCTGTCATGAGGATAAACTGCATAATTTTAGAAGATGTGATTCAAAAGATGAATCAAGATTTGAAGATTCGGAAGATGGAAGTGAGGACAAAGATGTGGAATTGCGGAAAAGTTGTGGAGTGGTGAGATTGGGGTCTAAAAGTAAGTCCTCCCAATTGTGCACTGCTAGGGTTTCTTCTACATCTTTCAAAAACATTACCTGGGCCACACATGTGAGCAATGTGGAAACCCTTGGTTTTTGTTCCAGGTCTGGTGGTGAAGACGTCATGAAGATCCCTCAAGTTGACAGTGGAGACGCAAAATATAAGAAGGTAGCACAGAAGGTTAGGCCTGACAATGAGCCTATGCCTGTGGGTTTGGATGCTCCTTTGAACAGACCTCCGTTATCAAGAGATCAGTACTGTACTCTTCTGGTGAAGAATCCTCCTGATTTTTTAGAAACCGCTTGGGTGACTGTGGAAAGGTTGAAAGTTGTTAATTTTGGTCCTTATGGGTGGTTGTCTGATGAGGAAAAGAAGTTGTTTTTGCATGTTATTGTGCTCATGGAGAAAGTGGTGGAATTTGTTGAAGAGGAAAGGGGTGTGTTGAAACACTCTTATGGGTAACCTTACTTGATTCCTGTGGTTTTTCATGAACCTTGGTAAATCAAACCTATTCCAATTCCAGCTGCTATTAGGGACGATTTTGTGGAGATTGTTAGGGAAAGAGTCAGGACAGGATTGTATGAACAATCAACTTCTAGTTACTCAAGTCCAGTTTTATGTTTTAAGAAACAGAATGAGAAGTTGAGGGTGGTTCATGATCTTAGGGCCTTGAATAGAGTCACTATCAAGGATGGGGGGATTCCGCCAAGTGTGGAGGACTTTGTAGAAGCTTTTGCTGGAAGGGTGTGTTATGGTTTGGGAGATATTATGGGTGGTTATGATGAAAGGGAACTTCACACTGATTCACGGCCACTCACAATGTTTGAGACTCATCTGGGAGGATTTCAGCTCACTAGGTTGCCTCAAGGAGCAACTTATTCAGTAGAAGTGTAACAAGTGTAAATGGCTTGGATTTTACAGGATGAGGTTCTGACTCATGCTGTTATTTTTATTGATGACGGTGGAATTAAAGGACCCTCCACTGATTATGGAAATGAAGTGCTGAAGGAGAATCCACGAATAAGGAGATTTTTTTGGGAATATGTAATTACTCTAGAGAGAGTATTGTTTAGAATTGAAGAGGCTGGTTTGACCATTTCTGGGTCAAAGATTTGTAGTTGTGTTCCTGCTCTGGAAATTCTGGGTCATGTTGTATGTAAGAAGGGAAGGATTATGGCAAAGAATAAATTTAATAAAATTCAGTCATGGCCAAGGCCCAAAAATACTACTGAAGTTAGGGGATTTTTGGGAGTTTGTGTGTACGTCAGGATTTTTATTAAATATTTTTCTTTGTTGGCTTCACCCTTGAGAAGGTTGACCAGGAAAGATGCAAAGTGGGAATGGACTGAAGAGTGTGAAGAGACTTTTCAGAAATTGAAGAAGGTGGTAGGTGAAGATATTATTCTTCACAAGTTGGATTATGGAAGGGAAGCTGGTAAAATTTATCTGGCGGTGGACTCAAGTTATATTTCTGCTGGTTCTGTTTTGTCTCAGGAAGATAAAGCTGGGAAGGTCAGGCCAGTAAGGTATGAGTCTTTAGTTTTTAATGAGGTGGAATCTAGGTATTCTCAGCCAAAGTTCAAATTGTGTGGTGTAGCAAAAATTTTGAAGGAGCTACAAACTGTTTTGTGGGGGCAGAATTTTGAGCTTCAGGTGGATGCTAAATCTCTGGTTCAAATGATCAACACACCTAGTATTACAAATGCTCCAATGACTAGGTGGGTGGCATTTATTCTACATTTTTCTTTTGACCTGGTGCACAAGCCAGGTAAGACTTTTACAATGCCAGATGGATTATCAAGAAGACCACCCACAGATGATGATTCTGATTCTGAAGAATTTGATGAAGATGTTCCAGTGGTTATGTCCAGCACAAAGGGTGCTGAAAATTTTTCTCTCCTCCCCCATGAGGCTAAACTGGATGATTGTTCTTGCCTCCACCAAGAGGTTAAAGTGGATGGTTTGGATCTTGATTCTGGTGTTCAGGATGTTTTTGTTGATGAAGATGAGGCTGTTTTTTAGGATGGCTCAAAATTGGAGAATGGTGTTTTTGTTGGTAAACTGGATTCCCTTAAGATTCAGTGGAAGAAAAAGAAGGTGCCGAAGTTTAGGGATTGGTGTCCTGGATGGGCCGGTCGCGTTGCTCAAGTGTACACTGGTTATTTTGATGACAGTGTTGTAACCTTGGATATTGTTTTGTTGGATTTTGAAGATGAAACCTGGGGTCAGATTGGGTTTTATTTTTAAATGGTTGAATATCTGTTAACCTTAGAGAGGCCAGATACTTGTGATAATGATACTTGGGTGGCAATCAAGAAGAAGAGTCCTGGCTTTTATGTGTCAGGAAGGAGGTTGATGAGAAGGAGACATCCAAATCTTTAAGTGGTGGTGACTCACAAGAAGGGTCAAGAATTGGTTTTGAAGTCTTTGAATGAAGACCTTTGTCATAGAGGCTTTGGGGAGACTTATAGAAGAGTAGCAGATAGATTTTGGTGGCCAGGTATGAAGTTGGCTGTGCAGGGTTGGGTTCAATCTTGTGAAGAATGTCAAAGAAGAAGTCACTTGAAAACTAAAGAGGTTGGCCATGCTACTGGTGAACCTACTGTGTTTGGAAGAGTCAGTTTGGATTCTTTCCAAATAAAAGAGGTCAGGTATAAATACTTGATTGTTTCTAGGGATGATTTGTCTGTTTTGGTTGAGGTGGTGCCTCTTGTTAATTTGACTGCCAAAAATGTGGAAGACTTTTTGGAGAAAGAATGGGTATTTAGGTATGGGTTAATGAAGTTGGTGACTGTTGATGGTGGGCCAGAGTTTGGAGCATAATTCAAAGAAGCTGTGGCAAGTATTTGGTTTTAAGGTCAGGGTAGCTACAACTTATTATCCTGAAGCTGAAGGCATGGTTGAAAGAGGACATCAAGTAATTAAAAATTCTTTGGTGAAGATGTGTGGAGATAGTGCTGAAAAATGGAGGCATTATTTACCCTTGGTGTTATTTGCTGATAGGGTCACTGTGAAAAGGACAACTGTCTATTCCCCTTATGAATTATTTTTTGGGAAGAAAGCTGTTCTACCTGTGGATTTGGAAGCTGTCTCTTATATTGGAATTTATTGGGATGATATATGCTCAACAGAAGATTTGCTCTGTGCCAGGATGCAACAGTTGGAATGTAGAGAGGAATGTCAAGAGAAGGCATACTCTAGAATGATGAAGATAAGAAATCAATCAGTCAGATACTGGGACAAGAATTTGGCTCATAGACTCAGGAATCCCTTGAAACCTGGTTGTTTGGTTTTGGTGTATAATAGAAGTTTGGAGAGTCAGTGGAAAAAGATGTTTGCTGAAAGATGGAATGGACCTTTAAGAGTCATATCTCAGGTTTCTTGAGTTTCTTATGTTTTGGAAGTTTTAGATGGCGCAGTCTTAAATAAGAGAGTGGCTGCGGATCAGGTGAAGATATTTTACCCTAGAGGCACAAAAAGTGAAGAAGATTGACTCCGCAATGAGGATAAACTATTGAACATTCTTTAATGTGTTGGATTTTGTGTTTTTTTAGAAGGCACCCAGGGGGGGCTTCTAGATTTTATTTTGGCAAGTGTGGGGGTGACTGATTGGCTGCTTACTCTATCAACAGTTACCCCAGATTGTCTGTTTCCAACCCCTTCTCTTAATTTGGTTGAGCCCTAGTATTGGTTTTCTTCACAGGTTTTAGTCCTCTATGATTTTAAACTGGAAATTCTTTTGGTCTTCAAGTGCCAGACTCTTCACCCTTATTGGTTTTGGCTTAATGTGTTGGATTTTGTGTTTTGTTAGAAGGTACTCAGGGGGGGCTTCTAGATTTTATTTTGGCAATTGTGGGGGTAACTGAAGAGCTGGCTGCTCTGTAGAAGAGTTACCCCAAAATGTCTGTTTCAAGTATTTTGTTTTTCCTAGTTGAATCCTCGTTCTGGTTTTTGTTATTCAGGGTTTAAGTCCACTATGACTTTAAACTGGCTTACTGGCTTGAGACTGGCTTCTTTTGTGTATTTGGTTTGGTGGGGGATCACTGGTAGTATCCCATCATTTTTACTCATTTGAGGGAGCCCACCCAGTGATCATTTCCTTGCACTGGACTCTCTATGGACCCGGATTTTTTTTCTTTTTTTTAATTTCTGTGTCTATGGTTGGGTTAGATAGTGGCTTTAGATTATTTTCTTTTTTTTCACTTTTTTTTCTTTTAATTTTTTTCATGGGAGTTATTAGGATATAAAGAGGGAAAAATCACAAAATTATATGATATGGTTTTAATACATCAGGGTCACCTGGATGTGGGCAAGCATTGGCTTGTAAAGGCTCATCAATTAGCCGGGAAATGCTATTTTCTTTCTTTTTCTTATTTTTCTCTCAATTTCTAATTAATTCATCTTTATTTTTTTATTTCAATTTATTTAAAAATTATTGAACAGTGTATCCACATCAAGGTGCACTTGGATGTGGGTAAGGTATCAAGGGATCAGCTCATCAATTGACTGAGTGATACCATTAGTAACTATTATTTGTCTCATGTTATTATTATTATTCATTTCATTTAAATTTTTCAACTCTCATATTTTGGGTCAATTTTTTTATTTATTTTCAAGTTTTTTTTAATATGTTAGTAGTTTAAAATAAAAAATAAAAAATAAAATAAAAATAAAAAATAAAATAAAATAATCAAATAAATAAAATAAAAATAATATTAAAACAAATTTTATATATATATATTTCTGTTAATTATTATTGTTCTCTCTATTTAGTGAATTATTAATTCCTTTCTTGTTTATTTTAATGTCTGGAAGAAGAAGCCTCTGGCGGTTGGTCTGGATTATGGTGGTGTTTTTGCTTTTGGTCAGGATTGGAGGAAGAACTGTGTTCTTTGTGGTGTAGGAGGCTGGAAAGATTATATGGATTGTAATGGTCAGGTACCAGATTGGAAGGTAATTTTTGGGAAGAAGTGGAATATGTGGGGATTGAGTGTTGGAAGGTGTGCTTGATTATTCTAGACATCTTCCAGTGGTTATCAAGGAGCTTTTTCCTCAAATTCTTTTCAAATTCATTCAACAACTGTGGAGGTAAAAGGCCTTAAGCATGTTTGAACACATCATTCTTAGGTGTTGTTTCATTTCGGTGTAATCCAGCGTTAAGGTAGTTTCTAGAGGTTGGCCAACCCCAATTGTAGTTTCAGGAGGTAGGGCTCCAACTACACAGAAGAATTAGATCAGTAATTTTTCTCTGTTAAAGAAATTGGATTTATTAATTTGCTACTTACAGATTGGAAGCTCATCAAATTTTTAAGCGGCTGGTATTTGAGCTGTTGAAGAAAGCTGAATGGATGTTGATGGAGGATCAACCAGATAGAGGTATGGATTCTCATGATCATTTTCTAAATGGTTTTGAGAAGATGAAGGAGAATAAGGGCGCTCCTGTGGCCTGGTTGGAGCAGCAGGGCTGCTGTTGTTGTTGTGGATATTATTATTGCTTGGCCCAGTTGGGTTGGACACTGGTGGTGGAGGACCAGGGTTGTTGAAGGTAGGATCAGGAGAAAGTGACCTGGAAGCTGATTGTGATTTGCTTGATGAAGATCTAGAAGAAAGGGAACCATCAGAGGAATAATTGGCAGCCACAGGAGAGGTGTATCTAGTTCTTCTTAAAGTAAACAGAGATTTTGGTTTGGAAGCAGCATTGCGTGCTCTGATGTTTTCAGAAGGTCCTCTGGCAGGTTTTCTAGAGTTGTTGGAATTTTTGTGGTTGTCCGGGGAAGAAATTTGGTGTGTATGCATTGCTCTGGGAGCACTAGGAGGTGGTTGTGTAGAGTTGTTGGTTTTTAATGGTGTATTTTGGCTGTTATCTGGCTGAATTGGGGAGTTTTGAGCATGATTTTTGCTTTCTGGCAAGGCGGGCAGGCCACCCAACGTTGGGAGGGCAGCCTGGGAGCTGATTTTGAAGCTGATTTAGCCAAATTTTCTGAGATAAAATCAGATTCCTTAGAAGATAAAGCATGTCTTTTAGGGAGTGATTTGGGAATAGAACGGCATGATCTTTTGGAAGGAGCAGAAGATAAAGAAGAAGAAGCAAGTCCAAGTTCTGGTGACCTGGTAGGAGATCTGGAAATATATTTGTGTGAATGTGAAGGCAGAGTTATTAGATAGATGGGGTCTCTGTCACATCTTTTCTTTTTAGAGTTTCAAGAATCACAGTCTCTGTTATATAATTTGGCTTGAGGAGTAGGAAGAGTGAAGGTACAAGGCCTGCACATGTGGATGCACTGTTTACAAGCAAAGTCCCTTGGAGCAGTGAAAAAGGGAAGTTCTGATGGGTCAAAGTCTGGAGATTCAGCCATGATCTGTGAAGGAAAAATAATGATGAGAAAAGAGATGAATGAAAATTTTGTCAGTGATGTGTAGATAATGAAGAAAGAGTGAAAGTTCAGCATGTTGGCTGTGGAGCACTGTGCATAGAGGTGGCTCCCCCCTTATATTCAAAATGTGGTTAGTCTTTCAAGCCTTTAAACTGAACACTGGCCATCCGTCAAGACTTTAAACTGAGAAATGGTACAGTCTTCCAAGACTTTAAACTGAGGATGGTTGTTGGTTGAGTCCTTCAGGACTATAAACTGAAAATGTGTATTTGGTATGATTCTGGCAGAGGGAATTTAAGGGGGAGTCTCTGAATTTTGTTAAGACAAGTGTGGGGGTAACTGATGAGCTGGCTGCTCTGTAGAAAAGTTACCCCAGAATGTTAGTTTGTTTCTTTGGTCTTTAATATTTTGATCTCCGGTTCTGTCTTTTTGATTCAGGTTTTGAGTCCCCCAAGACTATAAACTGAGGGTTTTTGAGTCCCCCAAGACTATAAACTGAGGGTTTTTGAGTCACCCAAGACTGTAAAATGAGGGCTGTTAGTCCCCCAAGACTTAAAACTGAGGATTAGTCACCCAAGACTTTAAAATGAGGAGTTTTTTTATTTATTTTTATTTCTAAATCAAAATTTTCAGGCAAGAAGTAATTACAGAAAAGAATCAAGAGATGTAACAAAATGTTCAGCATTGGCTTTGAACTTGTGGATGAGGTTATTTCTTTTTCCAAGATCCTGTGGGTTTCTGGAAGGAGTGGATTGGAAGTAATCTAGGATGAAATGCTTCTGTTGAGAAGAATGTTGTTGGAAGTTATTCTTGATGATTGGCAATGGATTAAGTGGGGGTTCTTCAAGGGTTCCCACATTGTCATCATTACTGTCTGGATTGGAATAAACTGGAAATTGGTCAGATTGAATTTAAGTATGAAGAAGTATTGGGCTTACCATTAGAAGGACCAGGGATGGAAGAGCTAGTGTTTGTAGTGGGGTTGGCACTCTTTTTTGAAGGGTTTAATTTGTTGACCAGTCTGGGGATCAGGATGGAAGGTCCGGATCTTTTGGTGCTGGTGGAAGGTGGATCAGGTTGTGAATGAGAAGAAGATGTTGAAGAGGACAATGGACCAGGTCTGAAACAAGTCTTCTTCCTAGAGTGACAGGCATTGCAGGAGGTTCTGTAGGGATGAGCTGAAGGTGTTACGGTACAGATGAGATTGTTTTCAATGCAGTATTGGCAAGGACCCATGTCAGTAGCAGATTTGGAGGGGAAGCTGAACATGGTGGTTGTGATGAAGGAGAATGTGGACATTCTCTATTGGAGGGAGGATGTGGTCTTCCAAAATTGGTGGAGCTCTTTGTTGGTCTGTTTGGTGTTGTTTTGATATGTCTTAAATGGCATTGTTTAATAATTGGGTCTTTTTCTGTAATTATTCAACAAATATTGGGACTATGGGGATGTGGGTATTACCATTAGATAGCCCCAGTTTTTCTCTATATTTTATGTCTAGATGACATTTTTCATATTCTAAGTATTTAAGGGATAATTTCTCATTTTTCATTTTAAAAGATAGCTGTTAATTTTTGTTTTTTGCGTTTTACAGGCTAACCTTAAGTCTTAGGTTTAAGTGCTTAGTACCATTGGAATGGGCTAATTTTTCACTAAGTTTCATGTCTCAATGTTGTTGTAGCTTAATTATGTGTTTTAAAGGTTTTAGTAGTCATAGTTTATTTTTCTAAGTATTTTGGGTGTTTTTGGTGCTAGAAGGCTGGGAAGCGTTTCTAGAAGGGTTTTATGCAATTTGGGGCACAGAAACACCAAATTTGTTGGTGTGCATGGGCTCTTAGAGGGTAGTCTGTGTGTATATAGTGAATAAGACAGTTTGGGGAAACTTTAATTATCATACAACCATCCGAAGGTGATATTCTTGTTCCTCACTCAGCTTTCACTTTTTTTTGGCCACAATTTGCTGTGTTTTTTTCAAGGTTAGTTCTTCATTTAACTCAACTTTGGCAACTGTTTTCTCTGGTGTAGTCTTGCAAGCTATATCAAGTATTATTGCTGTCTCTGGTGTGGATTTGAAACCTAAATCAAGTATCATTTCTTTCTCTGGTGTGGACATTGGTCTACATTTCAGTTCTTTGGTTTTGTAGTCTGTCTGGAGACTACTTTCTTGGCTGATAAGGCAGTCAAGTTTATTGGAAAAGGGCTTTAAACAACAGGAACCAATTCGCTGTAGCAGGTAAATCTCACTTATATTTTTCTAAAGGGACAGGGGATTTTCTCTCTGGTTTTTCTCCAAATCCCTTGGTCAAGGCCTATAGCTATTTTTATAGGATTGTCTACAGTGGGATGGCCGCCTGACATTGGGAGGGCCGCCTGACATCAGATGGGCCTCCTGGATGCGTTCTAACAGCCTGGGAGCTGAATTCACAGAGATAAAGGCTGTTTCTTGAAAGGATAAAGCAGGTCATTTGGAGAGTGTTATAGGAACTGATTTCTGGGATCTTCTGGATGGAGCTGAAGATAAAGAGGATGAAGCAGGATCAAGTTCTGGAGATCTAGTAAGGGATCTGGAGATTTATTAATGTGAAGGTGAAGGTGGTGGTATAGGTCACTTGGGGTCTCTGTCACATTTTTTTCTTGGAGTTGCAAGAATCACAGGCCCTGTTGTAGAGTTTTACCTCAGGAGTTGGAAGTGTGAAAGTGCAAGGTCTGCACATGTGGATGCACTGTTTGCAAGCATAGTCCTTTGGAGAAGTGAAGTAAGGATGATCTGGGTCAAAATCAGGGGATCCAGCCATGATCTGTGATGAGACAACAATGAAGAGAAAAGATATAGGAAGAAATTTTTTATCAGTGATGGGTTGATGATGAAGAGAAAGTGGAAGTTCAGTAGGCTGGTTGTGGGGCATCATGCATGGAATTAGTTTTGTCTTTTTATGCAAAGTGTGAGAAGTCCGTCAAGACTTTAAACTGAACACTGTGGACAGTCCATCAAGAATTAAAACTGAAAAATGGTAATGACCCCCAAGACTATAGACTGTGGATGGTTTGATGGTTGAGTCCTTCAGGACTATAAACTGATAATGTGATGTTTGTGTAATTTTGGCAGAGGGAATCCAAAGGGGGAGTCTCTGAATTTAGTTAAGGCAAGTGTGGGAGTAACTGATGAGCTGGCTGCTCTGTAGAACAGTTACCCCAGAATGTTAGCTTATTTTCTTTGGTCTTTAATGGTTAAATCTCTGGTTCTGTCTTTATGATTTAGGTTTTGAGTCCCCCAAGACTATAAACTGAGGGTTTTTGAGTCCCCCAAGACTATAAAATGAGGGCTGTTAGTCCCCCAAGACTTTAAACTGAGGATGAGTCCCTCAAGACTGTAAAATGAGGAGTTTTTTATGATTGGCTTCAATCAGGAAGTCTGGAGAGTGGTCAAGAATTTTTACTTCTGAGGAAAAAAGTTCCATCAAGAGTCAAGTGGCAGAAGAGAATAAAGAAATAAAACAAAGTGTTCATTATTATCCTTGAACTAGTGGATGAGGTTTTTCCTTTTCTCAAGGTCCTGTGGATTTCTAGCAGGAGTGGATTGGAAGTAGCTTAGTAAAAGGTTTTTTTTGTTTATAGGAGTGTTTTTGGAACTTGGCCTTAATGGTGGGAAAGTGGTTAGGTGTTGGTGGTTGAATGGATCCTACATTGTCATCATCACTGTCAGAAGATGGAGGAACTGAGAAGCCATCAGTTTTAAAAGTAGAAGGAAGGAATAAAAGTTTTTTACCATCAGATTGGCCAAGCATGGTGTAATTTATTGCTGTAGTGGTGATGGCACTCTTTTTTTCAGGGTGTAGGTTGTTGACTAATCTTGGTATCAGGATGGTTGGCCTGGATCTTTTGGTGCTGGTGGGAGATGAACCAGGTTGAGGAGGAGGTGAAGCTGTTGCAGATGATAATGGACCAGGTCTGTAACAAGTCTTATTTCTGGATTGACAGACATCACAGGAGGTTCTGTATGGATGAGCTGGTAGTGTGATGGTACAGATCAGATTGTTGTAAATGCAGTATTGGAAAGGGCCCATTCCAGAGGCAGATTTTGAAAGAAAGCTGAACATGGTAGATCTGATGAAGGAGAATGTGGAAATTCTCAATTAGAGGTAGGATGTGGTCTTCTAACATTGGCAGAGGCCTTTGTTGGCCTTTTGTCACTGTTTTTGTATGTCTTAATTGACATTGTTCAATGAATTAGGTTCTATTTTGGTTTTATTCAGTGAATTTTAGGACTATGGGTATGTGGATACTACCTGTCAAGGGGTGCTTTTAGTCTAGAATATTTATTCGAGGTTTATACAAAGATTTTAAGTGGTTATTGGACTTTCAAGGCAAGGTAAATATTTTTTAATCTAATTGATTACCTTACTCAATTTTAAGAAGAGGTAAGTTTTAATATTATTATAAATTATATCTTTTAGAACTACGGTGATGTAAATACTAATGATCTTAAAGTATAGTAATAAATTTGTTTAACTAAAGTGTTATAAAAAGTTGTAAAGTAAGTAAGGAATGAGTCAAAAAGACAAAAAGGAAAGGCCTTTTATAGGCAAAATGTGAGAAAATAAAACACGGAATTGCCACTCCCTAGTACAAGAGTATGAGAGGAAAAACTTAAACAAAGAGAGTATGTGAAATAATAAGAGTAAGTTTAAATAGTGCGTAAATAAAATTATTTATTTTATTTTAAATAAAACTATGAACCCTTTAGTCCGTCACTTTTTAGTGTAAGAACATATGATTTGAAATATAGAATCAATAAAATCTAATTTAAGGAATTTGAAAAAGTATTTTTTTTCTTTTTATAATTTTATATATTTTTTTAATACTAATTTTTATTCCCATCTCATCTGTATTATTGAGCATGGTGTTTGGGAGTAAAAATATATGTGGGACAATTACTTATTTTTATTAATTAATTACTTAGTGTACTCAGTTAGTTAATTGTAATTAATACGTAAGTATTTAATAAATAATTAATTATTAATAAGGATCTAAAAGGCGTGGCTTCACCTCAGTAAGATAATTAATTATTTTACTGGGTAAGTCTAGTAGCCTGGCTGACACTCCCTCACTCTAAAAAAAACAACAATAAAAAAAATGCTATGATTTTTTCTTTTTATACTTTTTTAATAGAGTAGGAAGATTTGATATCTCCTTCCCAGATATCCAAGAATCATATTCAGATGATTTATTCTTGAATCTCAATAAGTATTCTTTACCTTTTTCAGCAGTGACTAATCTTTCATTCAGAATTTTTTCAATTTCTGCTGTTTCAGTGATTTCATTTGGGGTTTTCTTTGGTCTTCCCCTCCTTTTTGGAAATAAATCACTATTGGATGTGTAAGGTTTCAGAAGAGATATTGGAAAAACAGGATGTTTTCTGTAATATGGAGAATACAAAATAACCTCATCTGCATTATCTCCAATCATTCTGCTGACAACAAATGGACCAACAAATGGGTCTTTCAATTTGTTATTACCTTGTAAATTGAAGTGGACTGTAGAAATCAACACTTCATCACCCTTTTTAAAAGTGTATTCTTTATGGGATTTATCTCATCTCTTCTTCTCATATTCAAATGATTTTTC
This sequence comes from Hemileia vastatrix, assembly GCA_030280995.1. NCBI lineage: Eukaryota > Fungi > Basidiomycota > Pucciniomycetes > Pucciniales > Zaghouaniaceae > Hemileia > Hemileia vastatrix. The sequence continues at coordinate 18,359,739 of JASXTE010000007.1, forward strand.
AATACATTTTTGAGCATGATTCCTTCAAATTTGTTGCATTTGAAGAAAAGATTTTACACCAGGATGTATATCCAATTTAGGTATTTTGTTATTGAGAGCTTGGGCAGGAGGATTTGGAACATATCCAAGCCAGAGCTCAAAAGGCTTTCTTTGAGTAACAGAATGAACAGTGCTATTATAAGCAAATTCCAACCCAGGAAGTAAGGTAACCCAATCATGAGTGAATCTGTCATTATCTTTATACTCAAGGCCAAAGGCACAATACCTTCTAATCATGTCCTCTAAAGTCTGAATCATTTTTTCAGCTAAGCCATCAGTCTGTGGATGATGGGCAGTAGAAAGTTTCAGATCACAACCACAAGCATCCATCAGAGACATCCAAAATTCAGAAGTAAATTTAGGGTCTCTGTCAGAGATTATGGCTTTAGGAAAACCAGCAGTATTAAACATATGAGACCACCATAAGAAAGCTAATTCTTTAGTGGAAACATCCTTGTGGGTAGGGATAAATTTACACATTTTTGTGAATCTGTCCACAATAACCCAACAAGAGTTATAACTGTCTTTACCAGCAATAGGTAATCCTGTTACAAAATACATGTTTATTGTTTTCCATGGTGCATCAGGAGGTTCAATATGTTGCATTAATCCAGCTCTCTTACCAGTTAATCTTTTTGATTTTTGGCAAGAATCACAAGATTCAACATATAATTTGGTGTCCTCAGACATATTAACCCACCAAGCAGTGGTTTAATTCTGATCATTGTTTTGTCAAGATTAAAATTTCCAGCTAATATGTCATCATGACAAATTTTCAAGATGATTTCTTTCATAGAAGGAGGAATAACAATGACATTACTCAACTTTCTTCTATAATATAGATATCCTTTGTCAATTGAAAATTTAACTTTTTCCAAAGCTTTTTGGTACTTTGGTGGAAGGGTTTTAATTAATGCTTGTATTGAAGCATTCTTTGGATCATTTAATATGGTGCATAACTTTTTCAATTCAGTTTCCTTATCATACAAATCCAGAATAAGCTGCAATAGCTCTTCCTCCATATCAACCACATATATCCCATTAATATGAATGATTTCATCCTCAGGATCATAAGCAGGATTAGAGTCATCATTTGGTAAAGGTAACCTTGATAACATGTCCACATTTGAGTGAATAATACCAGCCCTATGAATAATTGTCATTCTCCCTCTGTATTCTTGAAAAGCCAACTGCCATCTGAACATATGTCTGTTTGGTTTTTTCAAGTTTATAAGGGATTTAACTGCACTGAAGTCAGTGACAAGTTCAAATTTCTGGTCATCTAGGTAATAATGTAGCTTTTCTAGAGCCCACACTACAGCTAAACATTCCAATTGAGTAGCACCATATTTCAATTCACTATTTCTCAAGGTTCTTGAAATATAACAAATTACCACTTCTGATACTTTATCATTCATTACTTGTTTTTGATGGAGGGCAGCACCCAGACCAATAAAACTGGCATCAGTATATAAAACAAATGGCTGATTAAAGTCAGGTAAAGCAAGAATAGGTGCTGACATCAAACAGTGTTTCATAGTGTCAAAAGCTCTTTGTCTTTCAGTATTCCAGACAAAAGCAACATCCTTTCTAGTTAATTGGGTAAGGGGTAAAGCTATGACTTGGTAATTTTTAATATACTGTCTATAGTATCCACACATCCTCAAAAAACTTTGTAGCTCTCTAACAGTATTAGGAGCCTTCACCTGTTGTATGGCTGCCACTTTGTTTTGGTCAACACATATCTGTAAGCCTGAAACAACATGACCAAGAACTTTTAAAGAATGGAACCCAAATTTACATTTCTTCAAAGCAAGTGTCATATTTATTTCATCCATTTTTTGGAACACTTTACACAGGTGGTTGAGATTGTCCTCAAATGTTTTTGAGAATATAATGATATCATCAATGTAAACCATCAGCCATCCTTCAATTATCTCTTGATTGAATTTGTTATCCATGACTTTTTGAAAAACTGAAGGGGCATTTTTAGGGCCAAATGGCATCCTAATATACTTATAAATACCCATATGAGTAGCAATCATCAGAACATTCTGAGAATTTTTCTCAACAGGTACCTGGTGATATCCCTTATTACCATCCAAACAGCTGATATATTTAGCACCCTGTAAGGTAGCATGTATAGAGCTAATTCTAGGCAAAGGATAGATATCATCAACAGTATAAGTATTTAGTGCTCTATAATAACCACATAACCTGGATTTATCTCTCTAATAAGAAATTAGGACAGGTGAGATAACACAATATTTAGGTGTTTCAACTACCTTTTCAATAATATTCATTTTTAAAAGGGTAGAGATATTGTCTTCAATATCTTTTCTCTTTGTGGGAGAAGCAGGATAAGGCTTCTTCTTTAAACTGGGTGGTATATCAGTTAATGGACAAGACAATGAAAGTTTCATTTCCTCCTTAACTAATCCTAGTTCATGTGACCCATGAGCAAAGGCCATAGGAAAAGACTTTATCAAGTTAATGATGGGATCTTTATCCTCACCAGAAAGTTGTTCACCAAAAGAAGCATTGTCAATTTCAGACATAAGGGCATGCATTTATTTTGTAGAACTTCCTTTATATTGAACTACAGAATTACATGTGTTCAATTCTTGTTTTAATAATTTTTTGGAGGAAGAAATCTTAAATTTCCTCTTCCCATTCTTCCCCATTGTGAAACATAGGCTTGAGGGATCCAATTTTATGCCATATTTGGTTAAAATATCATTCCCTACAATAAACAAATTGCTTAAGTTATCATTTTTCATGACAACAAAATCACAAATAGCTCTTACAAAACCATGGTTATATTTAAAAAACACTGTGGCTTTGTATTTACCAATGGGGGACAAAACAGAGCCATAACCTCTCCAATTTTCAGAAATGATAGGAATCAGTTTTGATTTACAGTCTTGATCTACTGAAGCAAGTGCACTTTCAGAAACTACACTTCCTCCAGCTCCAGAATCTAGAACAACTTCAATGCTGGTTTCATTAATCAAGACTGGTGCCTTGAGAGGGGCAATAACAATTGAGTTATCCTCAATGTTCTTTATGATCTCAGCATCTTCAACTGTAGATAAAGCATTATTATAAATATCAATAGTATTTAAATAATGAATATCCTCTTCCAGCATCAAGATTTCTTGTTGAGATTCATATGAAATATTTCTGGCAAAATCACTTGACGTATCATCCAGTACTACTGTGTCATCAGCATGCTCCTCTGTTTGTTCTACAAGATTTATCTTCTTGTCACAAACATGGCCTTTCTTCCAAGGCTTGTTGCACTTGAAGCAAATGTTTGTTGCATACTTTTTTGGTGCAACAGGGGCAGAAGGTTTACCAACCTTTTCCAGAGGTTTCTGTTGGTAAGTGGAGGGTTTCTCCAAAGGGGTCCTAGGAATGAATCTTCTGGAATCATACTTGTTGTTTAGAAGGATCTCATTGCAAGTATTAATGAAAGAAGAAGGTTCTCTGGAGAACTCAGTCCTAGCCACTATCAAGTCTCTCAGAGACATTGGTAATTTATAAAGGATGCTGTCCTTCCATAACTCAAACTCTATATTTGGGTCCATTGCCCTCAAGATTTTTACAAGTTTCATTAAGAAATCAATAGGTTTATCAGTAGAAGAGCTATATCTAGTTTCCTCATACTGCCTTTGATGAGCCATTCTGAACTTGGAGCCACCAAATTGTGTTTTAATCAATTTCTTCCAGTCATCCCATGAGTAGTCATTCCCATCCAGGAGAACAGATTCATACCATATTTGGGCAACATTAGTAAAGAAAGAAATTAACTTGGACACAATTTTCTCATCTGGGAGTTTGTAAGAATTTTTTAAGTTATCAATTCTGCAAATAAATTGCTGCCAATCAGATGAAGAATCACCATCAAATGTTGGGTACTGGTCAAGTTTTGGCCAATTCTTTTGATTTGAAGGATTCTCCTTAGTACAAGCTTGTTTCTGAGTAAGGAGCAGCTGTAACTTCTCTAGTTGTGCAGTAATCTCATTGTTTAATCCCTCTGTTAAAGGTCCTGGTGTATCATTAATTTTTAATGGAAACTCAGGGGTATCAACAAGTATTTCTGGAACTAATTTACTTTTATATGAACTAGCCACAGGTAACTCTGGAGCATCCTGTACTATTTGTTCCTTCAAAGAAATCTCAGAATACTTTTGATCAATAAAAAATGAGTTCAATTTCTCCTCAATGGTTGTTAGTCTAGTTTTCAATCTTGGAAGACTAGATAAACTCTCATTGATTGTTGCAAAAGATAACTGATTCTTATTTTGAAAAGATGAAAAATGGTCATTCAATCTTTTCAGATTCATCTTAACTATCTCCACCTCCTGGCAGCAGGCAGATACAGTATCTTTCAGATTAGACCAATCATTTTTGATATTTTGCCATAAAGCAAATTTCTTTTCATGGGTTGCTTTGTAATGAGACAATTCATTAGAGAATCTCTGTGATTCACTTCTTAATGCTTGATAACCCTGCTCAGTTAACAAACTATTATATTTCTGAGTCAATTGCATGTTGTTCATTATATGGTTTTGTTTGGCAATAATATTTCTCAAATATTCATCATTGATGTTAGCTACATCTGGAGTGTTTCTCAGTAAAGAAACAGAGTAACTTTCCAGCATCTCATAAAACTCAGGTTCAAGTGTCTCATCAAAAATAGACATATCAGGATTTATCATTGAAGTAGCAATCAGAACTAAAGGATTAGATACATTTGAAATTTGAGTAATTTGTCTTCTGTTCTCTAGAGGTCTCACAGTCTCATCTCTTCTTCCATAATTACCTGAGGGAACTGGATTAGTTACAAGAAATGGTACTTGAGAATCAATAGAGGGGCTTACCAAGGTTTGCTGGGCAAGATCATATTGTTTTTTCTTCTTATTCCTCCTTGATAGGGGTGAGGAGGTGCTGGTTTGACTTGGTTTTGTCTGGATGGACCTGCTTGGGGCGTCTGTTGGTTTTGAGCCAGGTAATCCCACTGAGTGTCCAGCCAATCCCACTGCCACTTGGATACTTCTACTTTCTCTGGCTGCTGGTGATCCAATTGCTGAAGATCCCTGTGGGGAGGAGGTTTCCTCTTCTCTTGAAGAAAAGCATCTATTTTTCTTACCTTTTCTTCTAGAGCATCTATTTTTGACCTCAATTTCAAGTTTTCTGTCCTTAGTTCCTTAATATGTGTTGACAGGTTCTTTACTTGTTGAGGCAATGGCATCTTTTTTATCTTGAAGCCTTTTGGAAGTCCTTCTGGGGGGGTTTATAATAGGTTTCTGTTTCTGAGTTTCCACCAGAACTTCCACTTCCTCCATTTCTACATCCTGATTGGGGCGATGATTGATTAATTTGAGATAATTTTCTGGTTAAATGGGAACTTACAGAAGTAGCCTCATCATAATCAATCAAATCCAATTCTTCTTCACGTGCAGCAGAGATACCTTGATCAGTCATTTCTAGTTTTTACTGCAATGAGAGAGGGAGAATATAAGATGAATTAATTTATATTTTTACTTTATATTTAAAAGAAAAATAATAAAATAAAATTTTCAGGATAAAATCAACTAAAATAATAATCACTTTGTTAATTCAAAACAATTTAAAACCAGGATTATAATATAATCAACTGAAGAAATAAATTTAAAATTTTTTATTAACAATTTTATAAGAATTATTATCAGGATTTTTAAATCAACTGAATTATTAACTACCAGGACTTAATGTCAACTGAAATAATTAAATATTACTTTTATAAAATTTTATTGTCAGGAAAATTTGTCAAATGAAATAAATAAAATTAAATTTATCAGGACAAAAGTCAACTGAATATTATAATAATTAAATTTTAAAATATAATTTATATTACTTTTAGGACTAAGAACACAATTGCTCTATTATTGTCAACTAGGAAAAATAAAAAAAATAATAAAAAATAATTCAAATTTACTTGACACCTCCCCCTGTAAAATGAGAAAATTAATGTCACTTACAGAGTGCTGAGTAAAAGGAAATACGTAGAGAATGAAGAGTGCAAAGTGACCCACTAATAGTAATTTCAATAATTACCACGAAATATATGATGTTTAGTCAATATATGAAACTGAATTTTGGAGCGCGGTTTGATTCCCATTTGCAACAAAAAAATTTGTCACGTGATCTATGACTTTTGTCGTTTTGTCATTCACTTGTCCTTACAAGTACCTCAATGGCAATGGTCCCACGGCCTACGGTCCTCAAGATATCGATGTGCCGTTGACTATTCGGAAAGGCCCCCAATTTTCAAGGGGTCCTTTTAGTCTAGAAGATTTATTTGAGGTTTATACAAAGATTTTAAGTGGTTATTGGACTTTCAAGGCAAGGTACGTATTTTCTTAATCTAATTGATTACTTTACTCAATTTTAAAAAGAGGTAAATTTTAATATTATTATAAATTATATCTTTTAGAACTACAGTGATGTAAATACTAATGATCATAAAGTATAGTTATAAATTTGTTTAACTAAAGTGTTATAAAAAGTTGTAAAGTAAGTAAGGAATGAATCAAAAAGACAAAAAGGAAAGGCCTTTTATAGGCAAAATGTGAGAAAATAAAACATGGAATTACCACCCCCTAGTACAAGAGTATGAGAGGAAAAACTTAAATAAAGAGAGTATGTGAAATAATAAGAGTAAGTCTAAATAGTGCGTAAATAAAAGTATTTATTTTATTTAAAATAAAACTATGAACCCTTTAGTCTGTCACTTTTTAGTGTAAGAACATATGATTTGAAATATAGAATCAATAAAATCTAATTAAAGGAATTTGAAAAAGTATTTTTTTCTTTTTATAATTTTATATATATATTTTTAATACTAATTTTTATTCCCATCTCATCTGTATTATTGAGAACGGTGTTTGGGAGTAAAAATATATGTGGGACAATTACTTATTTTTATTAATTAATTACTTAGTGTACTTAGTTAGTTAATTGTAATTAATACATAAGTATTTAATAAATAATTGATTATTAATAAGAATCTAAAAGGTGTGGCTTCACCTCAGTAAGATAATTAATTATTTTACTGGGTAAGTCTAGTAGCCTGGCTGACACTACCAATGGATAGCCCTGGTTTTTCTATATATTTGATGCCTTGTGAAATTTTTTATATTCTAAGTTTTAAGGGGTCATTTCCCCATTTTTCATTTCTAAAAGATAGCTGTTTAATTTTGTTTTTTGTGTTTTATGGGAGAACCTTAAGTCTTAGTTTTAAGTGCTTAGTACCATTAAGTAGGGCTAATTTGGCTCTATATTTTATGTCCCAATTTTTTTATACCTGAATTTTGTGTTTTAAGGATTTTAGTAGTTGTAGGGGATTTTTCTAAGTATTTGGGGCTTTTTAGATGTGTTTAGTGGTTTTTTGGCTTCAGGGAGGTCCACCCACCTCAGTCCTAGAAGGCTGGGGAGAATTTCTAGAGGGTTTTTATTCAATTTGGCTGTCAAAAGCGCCAAATTTGTTGCTGTGCATGGTTTTTAGATAGGTGGTCTGGGTGTAGATAGTGAATAAGACAGTTTTTGGCAACCTTAATTATTATACAACCATCTGGTAATTATATCAATGTTTCTTACTTAGTTTTCACTGTTTTTGGCCAAAATTGGCTATGTTTGTTGCAAGGTTAGTTCTTCATTTACCTTAACTTTGGAAACTGATTTCTCTGTTGCAGCTTTGCAACCTACATCACATATTTTTGCTGTGTTTGTGCAACAATTGCACTGTGTCTTTGGTTTCTGGTGTGGATTTCTCTGAATTTCAGGCATTCAGCTTCTTTGGTTCTCAGTGGTCTTCTATTGGGTACTGCCTTGACCTTTAAAGCAGTCAAGAAGTGTGTTGGAAGGGATATTGTAACAGTCTCTAATTTTCTGTAGCAAATAAATCTCACCTGGTATTTCTCAAAGGGACAGGGGTTTTTCTCTCTAGTTTTACTCCAACTCCCTTGGTCATGGCCTATATCTAGTACTATAGGATTGTCTACACCACCAAAATGCATACACAAACTATTTTCTGCTCTTCTTTTCTTCTTAGCTTCCTCTAACTCCCCTTTTGGGTCCAATACCTTACTGATATTGCCAGGGGACAAGTCTTTGGATCAAATATTATCCTTACCCTTTAGATTTGGTTTGAAGTGGGTAGATGATGATTTTGTTGGTTGTGGGTGATTCATAGAAAGCCCTTATTTAAAACTAGAACCATGAGATCTATGAGTAAGAAATATTAGTTGAAGTCATCCCTGATGATAGCTATCAAGTTTAAGTCTCCTATCAATCAAATTTGATAATGTCTCCATTTTTTGACCATGAAGATTCAATTGGTCCAGAATACTCAAAGAGAGTCCCTTTTTGAAACAATACTTTAAAGCTGCACCATTCCAACCCACTCAAGTTTTTAGAGCTCTGAAAATTTATATGTATTCAGAGGACTTTCCCATTATTGTTCATGAAAAGGAAATCAAGTTCAATTTCTATGCTATTGGTTTTTTTTAGATCACCCAACAATGTAAAAAGTTGATCTTTGAATTTCTTACAACTATTAATAAGCAAATGGGTTTCTGTTGAAGAGAGAATGAGTAAATAGGGTCTGAAACACAGTGATTCTTTTCTAGATAAGAATGAAAAGGCATAAATAACCTTGGAGTGATCATTATTAAAGGTTCAAGGTTCATATTGGAAAAATAACTTGCAATTTTGTAGGAAAAGTGGCAATCTGTCTGGGTGTTCTCCATAAAATTTATCCTGAGATCTCATCATAGGAGTTTTGAATTTAGATCCCACAGAAGAAGTAGGATTTGAAGTTGTTTTCATTAGAAGTTTGATGGACTCTTTCAATGAAGCAGCTAGGCAAGGGTCTGAAGATTGGCTTAAAGGGTTGATAGCTGGGGCTGATGGTGCCTAGTGCATGCTGTCCTTTCCTTCTTCTTCACTATAATCTTCAAAATCCTAAAGAGTTCCTCCACATATTGGATTGATTGTTCCTGTTTCCTTATCTCAAGAGGTTAAAAAGAGTGGTTGTTGGAAACATATCATACAGCTTGTGGACTATCTTTGACATGAGCCCAAGTAGTAGCATCTGGAGGAGGAGTGCGTTTAATGAGTGCTATTTAGATTAGAGCTAAAAAATATGTAGTAGTTCAAAAGAATGAGAACTAAAAAGAAGTAAATTATACTTTCACCAGCCAACCTACACACAAGGTTGAGGGTTTTCCTGAGTAAGTGATATTGGAAAGGGTAAATTGAAAACTACTTCAAAGAACAGAGGATTACTTTGAGGAAGTGATTTGAAGATATGTTGATGGAGCTAATACTGCTTTGAGATAGGTTTAAAGGGAATATTAATGTATTTTTAGAGTGACACCAATTATTCTGGTTAATCTCACAAGGGGCTTAAACTTAATAATCAAACAAAGTATTTAGGAATTTAGGATTGATTAAAATTGACTATTAAGAAAGGTAGGAAACAATAATAGCCTAATATAACTTTGACTAAAATCACAACAATATTATAATTTAATTCTAAGGAATTCCAAAGCCATCCAACCCATTTTTATTGAAAACTTTACCATTCATTGACCTCTTTAATAAACAATTTTCACCCTATCACAAACCCTCCAATATTACCCAAAGATCTTTAAACTGTACCATCTACCCCTACTCAAAGACCCTTAATTACTTTCAGCCTAGATATTCCCAAGACTGAGTGAAAACTGCTTATAAATTATTTTAAATGCATGTAGTACACATGGGAGCAATAAATAAAGGTACACAAGTTGTATACATAAGTGAAATTAATGAGTAAACACAATATATGCCATTATAATACCTTATATACATGTATATATCCACCTTTTATAAGTCTTACATACTTAATTTTAGGTTTTTATATGTCAGGGTAGTCTTAAGAACCTTAAACGTAAGTCTGCATAATTTTTAAGTAGACTTAAAGCTGTTGTTTACCTTGTTTTATTGAAAAAACAAGAATTGTGCTTCAAATCACTTAAAAGTTTAATATATGCACTATAAATTTAATAATATTAAAAATGTGCCTTGACAGATCAATTTTTATTAAATATAAATATTGTTTTGGCTATGAAATGCGTAAAAATAACACTTTTCAAATTTGGTGTTTTTTATGCAAGTAATGGCTTCTGTGTACTGGCCACATACTGCCTGCATATTTCCCACATGAATAGCTTCATTTATAGAAAATTTAGAATTTTCAAACTATAATTACCCCACATTCTATGCCCACTGTGGGCAAATACACTGAAATATGTTACAGGCTCTTATTTGGTGTCCCAATTTAATTATAAGTGCATTGACCTCATTATATGAACTAATTTCATTAATAACCTCAAGATTGGCCCCTTTAATATACTACCACACTTAAAATTGACCTATTTAGCCAATGATTTGCCTGTGAAAGAGCCTTCCAAGGGACTGCATCCAGTTACCCTGAATTCATGTCATTTTTTGGGTTTCTCAGTCAAAATTGACCATGATTGGATCAGGATTTCACGTAGTAAATTGGAATAATTAGCACATTCACTTCTACTGTTAATTCCCCTAAGAAATGTTCTATATTTAGTGTTATTATTTTTTTTTGACTTTTATTTTAAGGTATTACATGCACATACTCTCTTCTTTGTTTATTCTTTTATTTTGATGGATTATCCCTATTACTCCAATATTTTGGTTGGTGATATCATTCTAATTGTGTTATTGGTCATTCCTTATGTTGATCAACATGTGTAATTGCTAGTATGAGGTGGTATTGGCCAGATATATTATTGTAAAATCAGGGGGACACAATGGAGAATTATTGGGTATAAAAGGAGGGGGTTTTCAGTCTTGTTTTCTTACTTAATTATCATTAAAATTAAAACATATAAACATTACAATAACAATACATTTTCTTAGTAATTTTAAAGTCTTTGAATATTGTTTGAATTATATTCTCTATTTTTCTACCAACTATAAGATTGTAACCCATGAATAATTAGTGATGTTAAAATTACTGAGACCCTTATATTTAGTTATATTTTAATACTTATTGGATTTTTACTACAGTATTCATATAGGACCATTAAAATCATCTAGAAAACTGACTACTCAAGCTATTCTTGTCTCTATACTTGAACTCAGCCTAAAAACTGGGGACCTTTCCTCAAGAATTCTGTTGGTTATCTTCCAGTTTGTAAAAATTCAAAAGAGGCTACAAGTAAATAAAATCCCTATAGAAATATTTGGATAATTACAACAGGTTGGAGTCACTTCATATAGTAATTTTAGGAAAAGAAGCCCTGTTATATAATAAAGTTGTGATATTGAATCAACAATTTTACCACTAATTGAACATAAATTTTTCTTAGTGAAAATCTGTCAATAGACCAATTTATTTTGTTATCTTTTCAGAAAATCTGCCGGATAATAAAAACCGATTAATTGTTTTTTTAACATGACTTTTAATCCCTTTTTCTTGGCTTGTAAGCTCATTTAAAGTTTTAAAAAATATTACTGATATATTTCTTTTTTAAATATAAAAACATGGCTACATATTATAGAACTGTTAAATGAAGTGACCACATAAAAGCATATTTGACTTTCAAAACTTATAAATTCACTAAAAAACCTACAGGTAAGCAATTAAATTGACTTAGTTGTGTTAGATTATACTTATGAAACTCTTTTTTAAAGTTTTAATAACTCATATCTCATTTTTTTGATTTAAATTCCATGTGAAAATTGTGTTACAACATTGACATTGTGAGTAATAAGGTAAAACTTTATAATTTAAGACCTAGAGCTGAAAGACATGTTACAGGACATTAAAATTGAGGAAGTATCTTCAACAAAAAGCAGCTCTCAAAATATGTCTGTGGAGGAAAGAGAAAGACTTCTAAACCAAGTAACAATAAATCAATCAAAAAATGCATTACAAGAGAAAATTCACCCTTTTTCAACAATTCTAAATACCCTCACCATAAAATTCAACAAGATGGTATACCTGATGAAAAATCTGTAAAAAAGTGCAGCACAGAGATTTATAGAAGTCAATCAAGCTCTGGTAGGCTTAAAAGCTCAACCAACTTCAGTAGTCAACAACCCTTCCATGGTTGTTTCAGCAGAACCTCCAGCTCAAAATTAAGAAGAGGAACAAAAAATCACCATGAGCAAATGGAAATGGGACTGGTGCTTTCAGAACTACAACCATCCTCATAAGCCATACATCTTCTCATAATCAATTATATTATACTAATAATAAATTACTCATAGGTATTGAGATTGATAGAGATGTACTAAATATAATTTATAAATATCTTAAAGATTATTCATTTGAAAATAAGATTTTAAATTTATCTTAAAATAATGACAATGTACATAGTTCTATTGAAAACAAAGATAATTCTAGGAGAATCAGAATGGAACCAAATGAGATAAATCTTGAGTTAAATAATAATGATGAGTCTTCTGAGTTGGACATCAATAAAATTGAATATTTCTTGAAAGAAATTCAATGGAATAAAAAATCATAAACAAATTATTATTAATAATTTAAAAATTAGAAGAATTCTCTAGAGAGTCTAACAATAATACAGAAAGTGTATTATAGCATAGATGGTAAAATAAAATTTAAAATAAATTCTTATAACACAGTCTTGAACATTGATTCAGTAATAGAGATTCCTTAAAAAGGAAGAGAAACCAGTGAGATGGAACTTCAGGAAAAAAAAATGTCAAAAGCATCATTTGGCACTCAGATAAGTGAAGCTGAGAAGACAAATATTTTGGACTTAATTAAGGCATTTCCAATGGCTTTTGCACATGGTACCAATGAACTTGGCCTTGTGAAAGATCATGAGATGAAAATTAAATTTACCTGTGAAATAGATAATATTCCTGTTAGTCTTAAAAAGAAACCATACCCTTCTTCACCAATGAAGATGAAAGACATAGATGATAATATTAAGATTTTTTTAAACTTGAAAATTATTGAAAAGGTAGAAACTACACCAAAATATTGTGTGATATCACCAGTGCTTATTTTTTATGAAAAATATAAGGCTAGACTTTGTGGTGATTATAGAGCATTAAATACATTTGTAGTAGATGATATTTAACCCTTGCCAAGGATTTCCTCTATACATGCTACCTTTAAAGTTGCTAAGTATATAAGTTGCCTAGATAGAAATAAAAGTTACCATCAAATTCCTGTTGACTAGAATTCACAGAAATTTTTATAGCTAACAACACATATGGGAATTTATAAATATTTCAGGATTCCATTTTGACCAAAAAATTCTCCTTCAATATTTCAGAAGTTAATAGATATAACATTTCATTATAAAATGATTGAAGGGTGGTTAATGGTATACATTGATGACATTATAGTTTTCTCAAAGACATATGATGAACACTTACTCCATTTAAATAAGGTATTTCAGAAAATGGATGAAATAAAAATGACCCTTGCATTGAAAAAATTTAAATTTGGGTTTGAGTCTTTAAAGTTGCTTGGTCATATTGTATCTGGATTACAAATAAGTGTTGACCAAAATAAAGTGGCTGAAACAAAAAAGATTAGAATTCCTCAAAATGTAAAAAATGTATAATCTTTTCTTGGTATGTGTGGTTATTATAGACAATATATAAAGATCTACCAATTAATTGCTGCATCATTGAACACGCTGATAAAGAAATCAGAAGATTTTATTTGGAGCAATGAATGACAAAAGGCTTTTGATAAGTTGAAAGAATGGTTGATGACAGCTCAAATCTTGGGATTAACAGACTTCTGACTACCTTGTGTCTTGTATACTGATGCAATTTTTATTGGTTTGGGTGCTTCTTTGCATTAAAAACAACTTATTGAAGGAAAAATTTCAGAAGTAGTAATTTTCTATATTTCATGTTCTCTAAGAAGTAGTTAATTGAAATATGGTGCTACTCTAATTAAATGCTTGGAAGTATTTTAGGCTCTTTAGAGGCTGCATTATTACCTTGAAGACAAAAAATTTGAGTTGATAACTGACTTTAGTGCAGTTAAGTCACTCTTAAACATGAAAACTCCTAATAGCATATGTTTAGATGGAAATTATCTGTACAAGAGTACAGGGGACGGATTACTATTACACATGGAGCAGGAAATTTATACTCTAATGTAGATCTGTTATCTAGAGTAAATCTACCTAATAATTATGATGATCCAGATTATGTTCCTGAACCAGATATTATTAACATTTATGGTATCTATATTTTAGATCTTGAGGATGAATTCATGCAATCAATTTTTGATAATTATGCTTCAGATCCTGACTTAAGTAAACTTACTACAATATTGAATGATCCATCTAATGCTTCAATGAGTGTTTTAATAAAAAAAAATTGCCTCTGAAATGTAGAGAAGCATTAGAGAAAGGTAAATTTTCCATTGAAGATGGTTTTATATATTATAAAAAAAATTAAGTAATGTAACTTTAATTCTCCCTTCAATGAAGGAGTTAATGTTAAGTATATGTCATGATCATTCATTAGAAGTTCACTTTGACTTACATAAAACATTAATGAGAGTAAAAAATATAGCTTGGTGGATTTACATGTCTAATGATGTTCAAAAATATGTTGAGACATGTGATTCTTGTCAAAAATCTAAAATATTGACAGGAAAAAGAGCTTGTTTGTTACAAAAATTGAGAAACCAAAAGCTCCATGTGAAATACGTAACATGGACTTTGTAAAATTTTTCCCAATAGAAGGGCATGAGACTTATAACTCCTTCTGGGTAATTGTAGATAGATTTGCAAAAATGTTTAAATTTATTCCTACCCACAAAGAGGTTTCTTCAAAGGACTTACCTTTATTATGGTGGACACAAATCTTAAATATATCAGGATTCCTCAAAGCAATAGTTTCAGACAGAGATATAAAATTTACTTCTTAGTTCTGCACATCACTTATAGATTTTTCAGGATGTCAATTAAAACTTTCTACAGCACACCACCTACAAACTGATTGTCTGGAAAAAAGAATGATACACACATTAGAAGATATGATAAGAAGATATTGTGCTTTTAGTCTTAAATCTAAAGAAAATGATAAATTCACTCATGATTGGGTAACCCTAATCCCTGGTTTAGAATTTGCATACAATAGTACAGTTCATTCTGCCACTGGAAAAAGGCCATTTTATTTATGGTTGAGGTATGAAACTAATAACCCTTCTAAAAATCTTAATAAATTACCAAGATTAGATATCCATCCAGGTACAAAATCTTTTATTCAAATGCAACAATTATGCAGAAAGCACTCTCAAAAATGTATTAATAAGGCAATTGAGTATGGGAAAAAAAGATGGGATAAATCCCATAAAGATAAAATGTTAAAAGAGGGTGATGAAATCCTTATTTCTACACTAAATTTTAATTTAAATGGTAGTTTTTTATTGAAAGATCCATTCATTAAACCATTTTTATAAAAAATGATGGTTGGTAACAATGCCTTTGAAGTCATATTATATGCACCATATGATAGAAAACATCCAGTATTTCCTTTCTCTCTTATGTAACTATACAATTCTAATGATACTGCTATATTTCCAAGAAGATCAGGAAGGAATAAAAAGAAAACTGAAGAAATATTTGAAAAATCAGAAATTGAAAAGATAATTAAAAAGAGACACCTTACTTAAGAAAAGGGAGTTAAGTATCCATTAAAGTTTAAAATTTAATCAAGAGAATATTACCATTGGGTTCTTAAAAATTAAATCCCTGATCTTAAGAAACTCTTAAAAAAATTTTAACCCAAATAATACTGTAAAATACAGTACATGTAATATAGAAATGTTTTAAAAAACTTTCTATCCACTCCTTACTTAGTAATTAAAATGTCTTAGCATTTTTTTCATTTGTTTTTTTGGGTGAGGGAGTTTCAACCTAGGTATCCCCAGGAATGATTATTTATTATGTTTAAAATATGATAAACTTAATTTAAATAAGCTTATAAGTTAAAATTATGCTTATAATACTTATATATATGGTTTTAATGCTTATATATATATATATTACACTATTATATGTATTATTTGAAGTTAAATAGCTTATTTATAGCCAGATAGTACTTATTAAGTTGATTATTTAGTCATAATATACTTATCTTAAATTTTATTAATTAATTAGAGACATGCATAAGCCTCATATTCAGTGAAATATGCAGTTATATTATGTATATACAGGCCTATATGCAGGTTTAACCCTCTAAATAGCCTATAAGCTTTATTTTTCTGCTTATTTTAGGTCATATGGAGGTATTCAATAGACTCACAATGTCTACACAAGCATATAAACCTTTTTCAGGTGCATAAATCCAGTTTGAACAACTTAATCTGCTTCCTTAATGGATTTTCACGAATTTATGGCTTGTTATATGATTACTGGGTTAATGTATATTCTTGGAGATTTTATTGGGGGCTCAGAAGGTTTGTTTAGCTCCTTTATATTCTATGGGTCTCATTTCATTCTTTTTGGATGAGTTATTTTACCTGTTTCTTTATGGTATCCACTTATATCTGTTCTCTCTATTTATGGTATGGGTGTATGATATCATGATTGTGATGGAGGGTCCTTACTGGATGTCTGGGTGTTGAAACTTCTTGAAGTGGACTCCATGGGGAGTTGATGAGCCCTCACAGTACTGTAGTTTCCAGGGATAGAAGTGACATCATCTGGATTGAAGGACTGTGCACTCCAGAGGATTTTAGTATAAGTAAGGGAGGATTTGATGGGTTATTGGGCATCACTTACTTACTAAATATCAAATAAACATTATAAAACAATTATTAGAATGTAAAAATATATTTAAAAGCCCTTATTAATTGATATTATCTTTATGTTAGCTATAAATATATTTTTTTAGCCAATTTTCCACCACTAGTCCGCACCAATCCAAATATTTTGAGTTAAGATTGAGCATAACTATTTTATGAGTATTTACCTGAGTTTTAATCCATAAACTATTTAATATTAATTAGTAGGACCATTAATATTTACTTTTAAATCATACTTAAATACTAGCATACACAGACATTACACAGGTTGTATACATAAGTGAAATTAATGATTAAACACAATATATGCCATCATAATACCTTATATACACACATATTCTGACATTTGATAAGTATTATGTACCTAATATTAAGTTTTAATATTTCAGAATAATCTTAAAAACCTTAAAAATAAGGCTACATAATTTTTAAAAGACTTAAAGCAGTTGTTTTCATTGTTTTATGAAAAAAACAAGGAATGTGCTTTAAATCACTGGAAAGTTGAATATATGAACTGCAGATTTTATAATATAAAAAATCATCCTTGACCAATAATCTAGCCTTAATTAAGATATTTTTTGGCTATTCAAATGCATAAAAATACCACTTTTCAAATTTGGTGTTTTTTATGCCAGAAATGGTTTCTGTGTACTGGCCACATACTGACTACCTTTTTCCCACATGAATAGCTTCATTTTTAAAAAATTTAGAATTTTTAAACTATAATTACCCCACATTGTATGCTCACTATTGGGAAACACACTAAAATAAGTGACAGGTGCTAATTTAGTGTCCTAATTTCATTATAAGTGCATTGACCTCATTATATGCACTAATTTCCTTAACAACCTCAAGATTAGTGCCTTTAATTTACTACAATGCTTAAATTAGCCCATTTTTTGAAGTTTTTACCAATGCAAGCACCTTCCAAGGAACTGAATTCAGTTACCCCACATTTCATGTCCTTTTTTGGGTTTCTCAGTGGTTTCTCAGTCAATATTGGCCATAATTGGATGGGGATTTCACTAAGTAACTTGGAATAATTAGCAACTTCACTTCTACTTCTAATCCCCCCTAATAATTTGTAATATTTGGTGTTAATCTTTCTTTTTTAGTCTTTTAATTTAAGGTATTACATGCATATACCCTCTTTTTGGCTTATTCTTTTATTTTAATAGATTATCCCTATTACTCCATGATTTTGGTGGATGATATCATTCTAATTTTGTTATTGGTAATTCCTTCTTCTTCTAGGCAGGTGTATTAGCTAGATTTTGTCATCATTAGTTGTGTATAGGATTTGTAAATTAGGGGGGCATATTGGAGAATTATTGGATATTAAAGGAGGGGGGTTTTCTGGTCTTATTTTCTACATTATTTATCATTAAAATTAAAAAATATAACTATTACAATTACAATACATTTAATTATTACTTTTAAAGTCTTTTAATAGTGTTTAAATTGTATTCTCTATTTTTCTACCAACTATAAGATTGTAATCCATTTATAATTAGTGAGATTAAAATTACTGAGACCCTTATATTCATTTAATTTTTAATAATTATTGGATTTTCACTACAGTATTCATGTAGGAGCATTAAAATCTTCTAGAAAACTTACTAAATCAAGCTATTCATGTCTATGTACTTAAAATAAGTCTGAAAAACACTATTACTGGACAACCTATTCTTCACATGCTAGAATCAAAGTACATGGTTTATATTTTCCAGATCATAGGTGTATAATCAATTTTGGATTAGGAAATGGAATAATTGAATCAGTTTGTAACACTTCTCACAATAATCACCAAATTAAAAAATCTCATCCAGGTTTGGAAATTTGTCACATCTTTACTCATTTGGCTGCTCCTTCCAAATAAGTCAAAATCTAATCCAAATGATAAACAAGATATATAAAAAAGAAAAATTAATTGATTAAGTAAAATTTTAGGGAGATCAAAATAGTATGGTAATCTGTAAATTCATTGAATATTTTTATTCTTTCATAAATTTTTAATAAATTAATCTGATATTTCAATTAACTAAACTAAAGTGATGAGCCAACAACCATGTGTTGCATAAATGGTCATCATTATAACTTTGATTTTTTTCATGGGGTTCATCTAGCCTATACCTGTAGAAATTCCTAAACCTAGTTTCTAGACTTGATCTGCATTTTGGGTTGAGGAATTATCATTACTTTAATTCTAGTAAATTTAATTTATCATATTTATTTGTTTATTTATTTATCTAATTAAATTAAATTTTGGTGATTTTCACCCCTTACTTTAATAAAATGCAGGGGAGTGTATTGCCAAATTTCTAAATCTGACATGAAAATTTTATGACTTAAAAAAATTTGGTGATACCCACCCCTTGCATCAATAAAATGCAGAGTTGGGTATTTATAAGTTTTTTAAACAGATATAGAATTTTTTTGACTTATCTTATTTTGGAAAGGAAAATTGGTGGTAATGTGATAAAATTATGTTGGTGATGAGGATTTTCTCACAGGTGTCAGTATTATTTTACCATCTGTAATTCCAAAAAGAGAAATGTTTTATATTCCAGTGAGGATATATTTGGTGTTATCAGAATCTCATGATATAACTATTTTTGATAAGATTAAAATTAAAAATTCATTTCTTAATCATCAACAATAATCAATTAATAAATTAAAAAAGTCAGGTAATTTTTTAATGTCCCCATAAGATTGGCCCTTTTTTATACATTCTGTAATGAATTTATTTTTTAAAAAACATACTTGTTTTTCTAATTCACAACTAGCCATTTCTCTTTGAAATTTATGGTCTTTTTCCTCAAATTTAGCTTTTTCAAAATTTGATTAAAACAAAAATAAATTTTTCCTTAAAATATAAGGCCTGTTGATCTTTCATTAGCATATGATCAAACCTCATATTCTCCAAGTCAAGGGTTTGTTTTACAATAGAGGATTTTTCAAAGAAAATTTAATATAAATAAATAAATAAATATGTTTTAGAAGAAATTATATAGTGCGCAAATCTTACTTATACCTTTTTTCTAAAAATAATTGTCCAGGGAGGACAAAGAGGTGGTTTAAGTATTACCACATTTTAAAAATGGCTCAAGTTCATTAAATTTGAGGCCCAATGCTTTAGTTTGGAGTTTGAGCTAGAGGGTTCAGGAAGTTCATCTAAAGCAGCTTGCAAAGCAAGATTGTCATTTCCAGAATCATTAATTTTTTTGGAAATTTGAGATTGAGCAAGAGGACACTAGAAAAGAAAGAATGAGCATTTAAGCAAAGAATTAAAGAAAAAAGAGAAACTAAACATTCATTGAAAATTTGGTGCTCTGAGGACTCAGATCTACTCTGAAATAATTATTCTGCTTGATAGTTGGGATCATTTTCAGGTGAACTATGGTTATAAGCTAGAGAGGATTGATGTTGTTAAAGTACAGGGGTTTCAGAAGTATTATTGGATGGTTGGAAAACAGAGGGTATATCCTTAGTAGTATTGTGTATTAACCAAGGGTTGACATCAACTCAGGAAACAAAATATTATCCATTTCCTCATAGAAAGGACACATGTCATTGAGATTTTTGAAAAATTTGAAATTCCAATATCTAAATCATCATCATCAATACCAAAGCCAGTGGAAGTGGAAGAAAAATGAGTCTTTTTATATTTGGATTGATAAATTTTGAACCTCTCCTTCATTTTCTTAGGATTAATGTTTTTCTCTCTTTTGTTTTCTTTTTTACTTCATTTGGCATTAAGAAGAAGCCATTGACCTTTGATGAAGGTGGGCATCCAATTTGGGTGGACTTCTCACATCCAAAAAATTTATCATAATTTGATTTAATTTTGAGGAAGTTGATGATGATGAGATAAACTTTCTTTTTTAGCTGTACAGACTTTGATTTCTCAGTTGAGGGGCTTGCGTTAGCGGAAGACCTTTTTTATGTAGCATTTTCTTGAGTTTCCTTTTGAGTGTTGAATTTTCTGGGAGGAGTTGTGAAACTTGTATGTTACAAGAAAATAGATTAAGAGGTTGAAGAAATAAAAAAATAAGGAAAAAAACATGCATGGTTTAAATTTTGAAATAAAATGTTTCAAATCTTAGTAAGGAGTGTGTTCCAAGGCTTAATGTGGGGATGGAGGTCTGGGTGTCTCATGTGGCAGGGACAGGGTGGGCAAGGAAGGAATGATGTGGACAAAATGTGGTTGTGAAAAAAGAATTAGGAAAAAAGTGCTAATTTGAGGTCATAACTGACTCAAATTTTTGAAATATGTGACTTTTTCATAAACTTTAAGTTCTGATTTGCTTCTAAACCACACATAAGCTACTTTCTGAGTTTATTTGAAATCCAAACTTAAGTTAAGTGTAAATTTTCTAGAACTAACACCCCCTATTATTGAAGTTTCTGTATTTTTTTGGCAAATAAAGCTGTTGAGAACATAAGGAAAAAAAGCAATGATTCATTTTTTGGAATACCTATTAATTGAGACATACCCTAAATAGAAGACAATTTACAAATATTTCTAGGGGCTCCATTACCGTTGGAGCCCAAACAACATAGTGAGCCAGACAATTTAACTGAAGTATCATGTTGTTTTTTTGGAAAAAGTTTGTGAAACTTTGGGTGATCCTGTATAAGCTTGACAAATTTAAGTAAAGATTCCTTGGAAGTCCTTAATAGCTGTCTAAAACTGGTTTCAGATAGGTTTAGGAGGGTCTGGATGGTATACTTAAGGGTATGAATTACTTAGGGCTTTCTTGGAAGAAAGTGAAATTTCATGGTCATTTTTGATAAAACAATAAAGCATTTCTTAAGATTAGAATCAGAATCTAAGAGGAGATAAATTTATCATAATTTGAGAGAAAGGAAGGCATGAGTTTTATATGATATAGAAATTTAAATGTTGTATGATGCTTTGACTTGAAGATTTTTATGCTATGGATATCCAAATATGAATGTGATTCTACTGAAAAATTAGTGAAATGGACTTCATTGTTAAACCAGCACTTTTGTTTGAGAAAATGTATATTTGAGTGAAATATGTCACATATTTCACTTTTGAAATATACCAGTGTTGGGGCTAGTGTGTTTCAGAAATTAGCACTTAGATAAGTATTGATTTTTAAGTGTGAGTTTTCCAGAACTGACACCCCCTAATGCATGGACACTGAATACATTTACTTTTGAGCCTTAAGTTCAGTTTTCTCCTTTTGAAAGTTTCTTTCATTATTTTTATCATTAAAAAATCTCACAAAACACCAATGTTGTCACTTCATGTCACTCATTCATTTATATTTATATACATATAAAACAACATGTTAATACATATTACAATTATGATTTCTAAAACCTATGTTACTCTTTGACTTATACTGATGATAAATTGAGAGTACATATTGATTGCAACACTCATTCTTTTTTCCATCTTTGTTTGCTTCCAATTATAATCAGGTAAGATTATACTCTAATTATCATTGCTATATGTTACACTCATATTAGTTATTTATTAACATTAAATATATTTTATCTTTTTTTTCTTCAAATTATCATAATCCTGAGATCCTTTTCCTTGCATCATATGGTTTATCTACCAGGTAGAGTGTTGTCCCTGGTTTCTAAGCTGAGTAGAGAGTTTTCCTCACATTTCACAGTTGGGTTGAGTGTTGTCCCTGGGTCTCAATTCAAGTAGTTATTTTTCTATTGCACAGTTTAGCTTTCTTCTCTTTCCTTCCAACTTTTAATTACTTATAATGTCTATGTATCCTTCATTTCCCATGTTGGGTGAGATTGTAAGAAATATAAAAATTCAAGTACTTTACTCCTTGTCTCATCTTTATCAAATTTGGGTAGACTGTTCGCTGAATCATCATTTCACCGGTTGAACTTTCTCCCTGTTTTGTCAATTCATATGGGTTGAGTGGTCTCTCCACCATTGTCTTACCTTAGGTTGAATATTCCCCATTATACTTAATAATTTATCCAATTATTATTAAACTCAAAGAGGTTTGTTTAAAGCTGGAGCAAAGATCAATGAGAATTCTTTCATTCATTGTAACGAAAATGCATAAATATTTTTAAATTTTTAATCTCAAGATGAGATTTGTGAATGGGAGGTGGTGGTGGATCTTTTTGACAATAATGATAATCATGTTGAATACATTAGAGAGAAGTTGACAGTAACTTACTATAAAGTCTCTCTTTTTCGTCTTCATCTCTTAATTTCAGAAATATCATGAATAAAATCAATTCAGTATAAATGGTTTATATGAAAATAAAATCAGGTATTTATTATTTGCATCTTACTTCATTGAGATATTCTCGAGTACTCATGTTGGAGGGGAATAATCAGGATGAAACCTGATGTTTCACATGATTTACAGAAACATCGCCAGAAAAAAAAAATCTGGTACCTGCTAGCAGGTGCCCATCACTGACTGGGCTATGCTAGTTCAATTGGGGGGAGCCACCTGCTAGCAGGTGTCAAAAAAAATTTCCCTAGTGTATGTTAACTAATAATTATTTAAAAATTCTGAACATTTGAATTTTGTATTCCAAAGAATCTCAGGTAGGCATTATTTTATTAAAGAAAAGTGTAAGAGGTAAGGCAGCATGGAACTTAAAAATAATTGTCAAATTGAATTTCCTAACTCTGGTTTTGGAATAATAATATAAATATGCCAGCTCAACGGAATCCTTTGAATGCTTCCATACTGTCTTCTGTTTGTGACGGAAGCCCTATCATTTCACATTACATACTAGTGATCTGACTCTGCGACTCACGATGGATATCAGGACGGATAAATAACGACTTTTCTCACTATTTATTAATGAGTTTTTGTACTAAAGCCTAAAATACGCTCTAGAATATAAATTAATTTATAAAGACACGAAGAGGCATAGCCCGAAGTATCTAGAAACAAAGTGATTTGATCAGACAGCGCATTTTCCCTTCAGACTGAAGCTTGTCCTTATGTCAGAAAAACGTTTATAAACAAGTCAACTTGATTAAATACCGCCCAATTTTTTTCCAAAAAGGAGGAAGAGCTGGAAGTTGAAATTTACAACTAAATACAAATAATCACGTTTGTAAGCTCCTTGAAATTGAACATTTCCCGCTCGGGGATAATGATAACAAAATTAGATTAGACTATACTAGAGAGAAAATAGAAGATAAGAAACACAAGTGATGGATTTCATCAAATTTGTGATGTTTTTAGGCGGCTCTAAGTTTTTGAGGTATTATAAAAAGCTACAATCAAGCGCATTTTGATTTGAGATGGCTACAGATAATTTGAATACATTTTCATGTGGGTTTTCTGGAAATAAAAAAAAATTGAACAAAAAAATAGAACTGACGTAGGATTATATAGTTTAGGGAGTTTTAAAGGTTGAAGAAATTAGCTTGATGGCGAGCGGCTATTTCGATAAAGTGATGAAGAGCGGGCTACAGTGTTCGAAGTCGATAGCCGCCGACGGTGTCCATCACTAAAGTCATTGTAGGCTCCATAGTATCCTACTGACGGTCCAAATTTTGAATGCAAAGCAGGCTGATTAGAAGAGTATGGTAGTGGCGATAGCTGAGTTACTACATATGCAAATCTAAGGGAATCCAAGTTGGCTGCATGGGCCCCAAATGCGGCGCCAAGATAGCAAACCAATCGAAAAGGAAGATAAGGAGCATGAGAATACACAGTACGTAAACGAAAGGTTTGGGGAGGTGGTGGACGAATAGTAGTGGTGAGTGGCCTGGTTAATTCTTGGAACGGAGTTGAGTGAAGATGCGCGTTGGAAACGGGGACTGGGCGACTGCAGACTCCAGGATGCTCAAGAAGGGCAATGTAAAAACGGGCAAAGGCTGCTTTATCATCCGGATGTACAAAGTTTGAGAGTGGTTGTTCTAGTAATCCATTAGGAGGCTATAGAACGACGACAAAATGTCAGAAAAAAATTCAAGAAAGAAGTATATATACGTATGTATGAGGCGAAAATAGAGAAAAATATATGCCATGGTTTTTAGGCTCAAGCTATAGAATAAAAGATAAACAACATGTGGCGCAAGTACTTGATATACATCGTTAATGCCTAAGTGATCCAAAGAAATAGATCTAATGAAATGGCATTTTCACTTCATTTTGTTCCTTTTGATTTTGAGTTATAAGGTCAGAGTAATTTCTAAGTATCAAAAATTGATAAAGGAATACCACCCAGAAGATAATTAAATTGAAAACACGCGCATAGATTGATACTTACGTGACCCAGTGCGTCCTCAATTGGCCCAGAAATGCGTGCACAGCGCAGTGAGGTACTCATAATTATGTATGAGTTTCTGGTGATGACTTGGTTTCCGTGATCACCGTATACCCCATTTCGGTAATCATTCAATCTTACTCTATCCAACGATACTTCTTGGCGAGATACTCTATCAATTTCTAAATCTATTTCTCTACTATTATCGTGATAGTTGCTGTATTGACTAGTCAGGGTAGCATACTTTGCACTCTCATTTTCAGTTTTCCTTGAAACTGATGGAGCTCGAGATCGACTACTACTTTCGCTCCCGCTTGTTGACAAGTTTTCCATCATTGAAGCCATGCCGATGGGTATTGTATCAATGACTCTGGGTCGGCCCCGTTTGCGAGGCTAAAACATAATAATCCCCAAAGATGTTTCAGCTTTCTCATTGTCAGAAAACATAAACTTGAGATTATGACAAAAGTAAACAATCAAACAATCACGCTCACTTCTACATCAATGCAGGTTGCCGCACGGCCAGTATTTATGCATCTCCTGCATGGACGCATATCAGAGCAAGCCAGATGAGCTGAACGACAGTTTGTGCACGCGACCGAGACACTAATCAGGGATGATGCCCAAGTTGGCCAAAATATTGAAAAATGAAGATAAGGGAAGAGAGAAGGATGGTAAGAATTAGCTCCTTACAAGTCTTTTTAAATGAAATAATCTAGTCTTGATAGACTCCGATTTCCCAAGACTTAAATAACAACACTTGATAACAGGATTTAGATTAATCAGATTTGTTACCAAGCTCGTCAGAGGCGCTATTTCTAATGACATATATAGACCAAATTTCGAATGCAGAGAAACAATCTATTAGCGAAAGAAATTTGAGATAAAACTGACGTAGATCTAGCAGATGAATGGGGCAAAGTACTGAGTGGCGCAAGTGAAGGTGGGCTGGGGGAGGTAGATCGCATAGTAGGACCATGCAAAGGATATGAATTGGCCGAATGTGGTGCAGGCGAAGGGGAACGTTGATAGAAATGGGATGTTGAGAGGCTGACTGGAGTAGGTAGGTTGTAACCGCTTGAAAAAGACATGCGTCTGGTGGGGAGTGGAGAGGAATGAGGTGCCAGATGGGGTAGGTATTCGCCCACTTGTGACCTCAATGAAGGGAGAGTAGGACGCATAGTACGAGAGTCAGCGGCATTATTTCTGCAATATGATGGCTCCATAATGATACACTGGATTTAGAGTAGCCAGAAAGAAATAATAATTTAGATAAATATTAAGGGATTCAAAAGATTTATGAGCATATACTTTACTGCCAGTTACCAGAAAGATATACTTTTGCCGTAATAAATATATAGGGATATAAGAGGAAAACCCGTCACAGGTTTACAATAAAGTGCATTAAAAAGTATCTAACAGTTAGTTAGGCAGGCTCGTGTGTGATAACTGGATCAACCACGATAGATATAAAAGGGCCGAAAAGGGGTATCAATCTGTCAAGAAGTCTCTAGTACAAGGAAGGGTTACCATTAAGACAAAAAAATTACATCAAAAAGATTTCAGTGAAAAAAAAATTGAAAAAAAGGAGGAAAAAATCTCGAGTTAGTGTTTGTACTACATTTGATACTGGTGTCTGGCATACCAGCCTACCTTTATCCTGTAGCAACATAAACATTGTTTCTTACAGACTATACTTACTTTAAAGAGCGCTACTCAAACCCGCTGCAGCGAGGGGGATGGAGGTCAATATTTACAGCACCCGACAATCCAAAACTAAATTAAAGCTTTTTTCTTGTTGCTTGGATTTTTTTTTTTTTTGATAGTTTTCTTCTCGCCTTCCTGAGCACGATCTCAGATTGATCTTTCCGATCTGTATTTAACTCAATAGGTACGTGGCTCAAAGCTTTGGCTTCCTCAGCCCCTCCTCTCCCATAGAACCCCCTCAAATACTCAGCGTCGTTTACAAAGTATTAATTTCGTTGCCATGTATGTGTGCAAGGAAAATAAATGCAGGATAGAAAGTAATAAACATTTAAGAAATGGCTTCGAATTATTTTGTTAGTTTACACTACAAGCTTTTATATTATTGTTTTGATTATTTGAAACAGACAAAATATATGGCCAATTCTTTTCAAGTAATTCTTATCACTTGCAACATTGAGAATGTCACACAAATATATGCCCTATTTCTGAAACAATTGAATAGTATTTGGCGCTCGTTTGGTCAAATTCAATATTTGATACATTAATTGAAAGCTAATCTTTTTGAAACACGTTGAAAACCTGATCCTACAATTGGCTACCATTAAGTAGGTAGGATATAGGTAGCAAACAAGATGAATTAGAGTAAAGCTGATTTACCGAAAAAGGGGCTAAGATTTAAATTGATTTCCGAAAAGTCTTCGGCCCACGTCGTGTTTTGCTGCTATGATGTTTTCTGCAGGCTCAATCTTCATGTGAAAAACAGCACAACCAGCCACGGAAAAGATTTTAATTATTTGAATACAACATTCGCGGCAATTCCAAAATAGCTATGGATAATAATCAGTGGCTTTGGAAGACTAAGTAAATTTGCGATTTATTGTTTTAATGCCTAAAAGACATAATACCCCCAGCTTCACATACTGGTTTCCCTCTAGCATACTCTCTCCTTCCCCTATCGCCCCATTAGTAGAGCAATTTCTTGTTTCCTCTGGTAGATTTCCTAATAATATGCCCCTCTCACAGTAATCTCAACTTGTTACCTTTTATTGCCCTACGTGTCCTGTCTATATAATTACATGATCCTGTATATACTCCTTATAGCTTCTACTCCTTCATGCCCCACGCTGGGTGAGATTGTATGAAATAAGATAAAATAAAAAACTGGTTTCCAAATTCAATTTTTACCCCGTATATGCATACCTGTACAGCTCTGAGAATAAATTGAAGAAGGCAGTAATCGTGTTTTATTCCTGGCACAGACTTTTACACCGCTTCCAATTCAGTTAGGAGTTCAAATTTGCAGTCAGTGTTTTCCTCCTATAAAGTTACCCATACACTTCTACCCATTTTTGTTACGCCACACGGCATAACAAATGCCTGACGGTAACGTAACGGTTGCGTAATAATTAGGTAACAATTTTCTTCGCAGTTAAGTGGGGTAAGGCTCCCTTTAAGTCCCCCCTAAGTGTAAAAATATTCGTTACCTAATTGTTACGCAACTGTTAGGAGTGGAAGTGATATCTCTCACTCGATTTGCTTTATTAAGTTAGCAGTATCTCTTGCTCATTTTCTCTGTTAAGTTAGCAGTATATCTCGCTCGTCTCCCTTTATGAAGTTAGCAGTTAATCTTCCCTTAGTGGGTTAATTACCAGTTTGTTATCTTAAAAATTGTGTGTCTTCTATTGCACTACTCAACTTTGTATTAGCTCCCTTAAATTTAGTTCTCTTTATACGTGCCTCTTCACCTTCATGCCCCTTGTTGGGTGACATTGTATGAAATAAAGAAAATTAAAATTAAAATTTAGTTAGCAGTATCTCCTGCTCATTTCCCTCTATTTTCAATTGACAGAACTGGGGAAGGTAGTACAGAGGATGTAGAAGAAAAAAACTGAATTGAAAGGGGCGCAAAGGTCTGTGCTAGGAATTAAACGCGAAAAAAGACCTTGTCTCCTTACTGCCTCCCTAAATTTATACCTTCAACAAAAAGTTCTTCAACTACTTTTTTATCTACTTGGATAAGCATCTATGCTACACGTACCAGAGGATGAGATACTTGTCTTGTATAAGGAGAATGCCAGTCAATGTCTACAATTTGATTCTCGAATATTATTATCTAAACAGTTTAATGTGACATGTTAATATTAGGTAAGGTATGCTCACTTTATGTATACTCCCATCCTATTTTATGTCAAAATCTGACGAATGAAGCGGCCTTGAAACCTATTCTGCCGAGCGAAGTTTTTGTAGTAAGCCTACAGATAGATCCTCTATCGAAGCTTGATGAAGATAGGATCTCCGTTGAAAAGATTAACAATATATTCTACTAGCATTTTCACAAATTATTCAGCGTGATGGAGACCTTAGTAATTCGATTACAGGAGTATTACTCATCAGAAAAGAGATTCGGTCAAAAAATGTACCATTGTAATCCATGAAAAATTTCCATTACAGCCAAGTCACAAAAGCTTGCGGAATTTTTGACGAAAAAATAAAAGTTTCGCCCACAAAAATATGACTTGCCTATTCAAAAAGAAGTACCCCCGACCTATCCCCGACCCTTTTGAATAGGCAAATCATTTTTTGGTCAGGACAACTTTAATTTTTTCGCCAAAATTTCCGTAAGCGTTTATGACTTTGCTGTATCAAAATTTCTTTCGGTCAAAACTTCCCAGGAAAAAGGACTCAAGAACCTTCTCCTTCCTGCAATTGTTGTTTGCCAAGCCCTTTCGTCATCAATTCATGACTAATTCAAATCTCAGAAAATATTTGTATCAAGACACATGCAAGAGCCTTGCACGCAAAAAAAAAATGAATGAATGAATGAAAAGAAAAGAAAAAAGAGGAAAAAAAATAGCACTTGTTTCCAGCACCGCTTTTTATCTTTTGGCTGAATAACTTCATCTTTACCCTGAAGTTGGATTTCAATATGAAACTTTTTTTATCGAGACGTTATTATAAGTTCAATTTTCTTTCTATTGGAGTTGCATGAAACCAATTCACACATCTAATTAAACCTCTCGCTTTTCTAGTAAGATAAATTTACTTATACTTACCATTTTCCATTCGAAAAATGCCACAAATAAATTTTATTCTCATTTTCTCACATTTTTTTAAACCATTCTCCTTCGAACATATTAGCTTCAAAAACGTTTTCCATAGATTTTTTTTATAAACATTAAAAGCCCTTTGTAATAAGTAATAGTTAAATCATGCTCACAGTTTTGTGGTAAAATTAAGTCCTATTCACTACTTCTGTTGAACATGCCTTACTTGTCTAATTTAATCGGGATGACTCTCACAAAAACTAATAATGTGTTACACATTCATAAAATTGGGGACTCGAAATAAATAATGAGGATTCTATATTTCATTGTTTTAATCTTTTCGCATTCCATCTTCCTCCAATTTCTGAAAATTTCTCCTCCAATATCAGTGTTTTTATTTGCTGAAAGACATGTTGCTATCATTTCGAAAAGGTTTTCAAGTTGGAAAGTACGTTGCTCGTAATCATAGTCATTTATCTAAAAATGAAGAAAACTTCAAAGATCAGGAGAAGCGTCAGTTATTGCCTTTTCTGTCTTGATACACTGAGTCATACTTTGCTTAGTTGAACGGCTAAGCAAAGAGATCCACACTGGGCTGAGTCGCGGCGCAACTTGCTCCTCTTTCAGCTAAGCCCAATTCACATTGGCTCTATCCATCACCTGCATACATAGATTGGGGCTAAAAAAACAGAGACTTAGTGGAGCACATCCTCGACTCATGCCCCCCACGAATGCCGTGGCAAAGAGTAGTATGGGAACAACTGATTGAAAAAAAGATTTATTTTTTAGTGATTTGTTGTTTACCATTACGTTGGCGTCTCATCGTGTTAATTTATATGCGGCTAAATCAAGTTACTTACCGTGGATCCTCAGCCTCAAAAGAGGTCCTAATTATTATCTTTCCTGCTCTTTGATTTGATTTCCTGAGCGGCATGCCATGTTATTTATTTTTTATCTTATGCTTCAGGATATTGCCATTATATTTCAGTTAGAATTATGCACATAGGTAAGTCGCACTGAACTTTTATGTCTTTTAATGAGTAATCTTACGAGTTTTAAAAAAATGACAGCTAATCTGTAGTGATCTAGTTCCGGAAAGTTTTCTACATGTAGTTTAAGTTCACTTTTATACTTTATAAGTTTTGAGTAATATACTTTTCCGTGTATGTAACAACAAAAACTTGACTTCATTGATCAAAAAAATATGGTATAATATATATAGGAGAGTTTTATTTATTCAATTTTTCCTAGACATCAAACTATAGGACTAGAAAATAAAAATGTAAATTCTTCGCTAAAAATATTCCTTCTACTTTACTTTTCTTATTATGTTCATAAATTATCAACACTTCAGCTAAAGTTCTTTCTGAGAAACACAAATTATCATTTCAGAATTTTAATTTTCCAAAACTTAAATGATCATTTCTTTGATTATAAATTTCTTCTTAATAATTAGTTTGGATAATATTTCAATAAAAATTCTTCTATTTGAAATCAAAAGGTTTAAAGATACATGCTTTAGACTTAATAAATGGTGTTCTATTTGAGCGAGAATTCAACTATTTACAGTTATAACTATATAATCTTTCATAGTGGGTAGTTCAGTTTCTTTGTGTTAAGATAAGTTATTTTTGTCCTTTGAAATAGTGTCGCTATATAAATTAATTTTTTTTTGAAGTTTTCAGTACAATTTTTTCCACTTTCGCTTTTATTTATTTATTATTATTATTATTTTTATAACAAACACATTACAGAAATTTTTAAGTACCTTGGTGTAACAATATTTTCAGGCTGGCTAAAATCTTCAGGAATAGCTAAATCCAGAATTTCAACTTTAGATATAAATACCACAAAAATCACCTGGCACCTGCTAACAGGTGCTCATTCCTTAACGCATTTATTCAAAAAAATCTCATGTTTAGCACTATTCAACCTGGCGTGCTCATAGTTCAATTTTCAGGGTTCACGGAAGCTTTACAGCTGAACAAAAGTTGAATCAAATCAAAGATAGGGTTTAGCACCTGCCATCGGGTGCTCGCATTTTTTTCCGGTGATATATATATATATTACATTACATTACATTATATTATATTATATATTCTTTTTTTCTCGTCCCTTTTGAAGATGAGGCGAAGGAAATATTAAAATGAAATTAAAATATGTTTTCCTTAAATAAAAATTAGGGGGCTCTTCCCTCCATAACTTCAGTGTTTTAGAAAAATCTCGTTTTGAATATATCTAAATATGACTCCACCTTGATGGGGTGAAACATAAATATATTTTTTCCATAACAGGAGTCTGGCCATATATAATGATTAGCAATTTTTCATTTCTCGGAATCTCTAAACTCCGTTTTAATTAAGCTCCCTTTGCAACATTATTTTAAGTATATTTTAGCAACACGTTTGATGAACAAACATTACCTAACTAAAAAAGCCATTTATATTATGGTTATTTGTTTTCATTTTCCATATTTTTTTTCTAAAAAGCACTTCCTGTAATTTTAAATGAGGCATGGCTTTTTCTCCACCTATAATCATGTCATTTTTTTACATCACGGGCATTAAGGGTGACTAGCTGGCTGTTTCCTATCCTTCCTTCTCTCCTAATTTCAAAAAGCGCCACATTTTACGAATTTGAACCTTTATAATGACAAGTATATTTATTTATTTATGGTTACTGAAAGGTGGTTTTTTGAGTCGGGTTTAAGCCTGGTGGCCTTTTTTTTCAAAATATTTAAAGGACAAAGAAAAATCATAGGTAGAAAATCACATGAGCTAAAATACCATTTCATTTTAAAATTTCCCAGTACCTTCTTGTGTGAAATGAAGTGTGGTACGTATTGTAAACTCAAGTTCTTATTTCAGAAGAACAATAAAACCGCACAAATTGATTTGAATATTCATTAGATGGCGCATTATATCACCAGTTTGTAACTTTTTCTGACCTTGTATGAGAATAAGAGTTGACTAAAAGATGCAAGTATAAAGAGTGAATTTCTTTTTTCAATAAAAAAGGCATCATCTACAAAATAAGGTTTTCACAGCGTAAAAGCGGTGTGTGCATGGAGTGGACTTTCTGGTGGGTCAGTAAGTTGAAGTTTGTTACAACTTGGTTGCAACTCTATCTTAAACCTATGACAATTCAGTTGACAATAGGTTTTGTGTAAAAGCACATGGAGGAATACAAAGGGGTATGAGAAACTGGCTATGTTAGTTAGTCTCGGCTGATCTTTACTATTTTTCATTCTCTAGTCTGTAACTTGGTAGCTAGTTTCATGTCTGTCGTGCGGCTCACTTTAAAATCAAATAAATAAGACATCTGATGAGTTCACACTCCTTGTAAACAGACTTGGTTCGCCATTGAACGTGAAATCAAATTGTCAATTATAGGCACGGGCTACTTAAAAGTCCCCTTCATATTAGCAGTGCACTGTATACCTGAACCTCAAGCCTTAAAGGATGAGTTCGCTCTCTTTACCCCTTGTTGGTACGAAAGGAGAGCCTTCGGAAGATTAGCCACCATCGTGACTATCACTGATCCAAACCTAACAATAATTACGTGTTATGTTCCTGGTAACTACTTTCATTCATCTGTATATAATATAACCACAAAAAAAAACCTGGCACTCGCTAGTAGGTGCCAATCGCTAAATCCATTTATATTTTAAAATAAACTTGGATTTGATGCTGTTCAAACCGATGTCCTCAATAAGGGGTATCGAAGTTAGTAATCTTCCATCTCGAAATACCTCTTTTTTAGACCAAATCAACCATAATTATTTTTTATAATATGCCCTATTGTGCCCCTAAAACACCTTTTTACTGAGAATTAATGCCAAGTTTGTGGCTTTCTTTTTGTGTTGTCAAATACAATTTAAATAATTACAAATTTCTTACTTTGATACCACCTAATGTTCAATGTCTGGCCTTCGCAGAAGTCTTACAGCCGAGCAAAAGCTGAATTAAATTAAAGATAGGGATCGGCACCTTCTATCAGGTGACCACAATTTATTTCTGATGTATTTTCATCGCACTCCCCCCTTCTTAATCCACCTTGCCTTAAGAAATGCTTCTTAAATAAATTCTCTATCTTGTTAAAATTAACGGTCGATTTTATTTAAATAAAAATGAATTTCTTGAAATAAATAAATGTCTTGAAACAAAGTTATCTTTAAAAGAAGAAAAATATATTGCTATATTTTTATTATTCGAAATTTCTCAAATATGAAAGGAGTCTTGCCATTGTTTTGACTTCGAATTATTAACTCAAATATATATTTTTTGTCGCATGCTAGTAGCAATTGATATGAAGAAGGAAAGTTTGTTATTGTATCAATGAAAAACATAGCTTCCAGCGGTACGGAAAAAAAAATCTTGCCTGCACAGAAATCATACAGTAGGTGGTTTTTTTTTTCAATATAATGTCGTACTCCTAAATACTTCAAGATTTCATCTATCTCATCCTTTCTTCACAGTGTTTTTTTTTCTCTGGTATTTTTACCAAGTTAACAGTGGTTAATATTATTTTTGTGAGAGGGAGGACTAACTGAAACCCGTTAGTAATCGTTACAACTGGCAAATGAACATTTTTCCTTAGTTAACAAGACTGGTCGGGTAAACATCATGAAAGAACTCTATCTAAACGAGCCTCTTTCATCGCAAATGCTCTACTCTCTCCATTCTCTCTTTTGCGATTAGTAGCAACTTTTTTGGTTTTGACTTGGGGATTTGCCAGGAGTTTTCTACCTCATCCCCATAAAAATTTCCACTTTGTTTCCATAAAATCTTGAGTTTTTTGCAGTCATATAAGGCTAGATGCGACTATATAAGGGTCAGTGGGAAGAGAGTGGCGCATGTGTTACAACTATCTGGAAAAGGCTTCCTTTTATTTGTCCCTCATCCCCCGCTAAAAGCCACTACAATCATGTTTTTGGCGAGGGATGAAAGACGAAAACAAAGTAAGTTTTTTTCAGAGAGCTGTATCTGCGAGCCCAGTTTTGGCTTCTGGAGTAGGCATTATTATTTTCCCAACATCCATAATTTCAGTATCATTCATGCGCCTTAACATCTGTAACTTAGTTGCCATTAAGATTCCTTCGCTTTGGTGAGATTATTTGTTTATTTCGTAATATCACTTGCCCTTTGGGCATGAAACAAACTATCACTAAGCAAACAGAAAAAATGTGAACAACAAGATAGTCTTTAAAATTCTTAATTTATTTTTAACCTGAAATCGTTGTAGAAGATTACCGTGGTTTGTCATACAAAACCCGATCAAAACAATACCAATAATGACTCGTATTTTTAAATTCTTCCCATGGAAAATGAGTTTGAATCGTTCTGAAAACTTCTAATTTTCTTCACTCATCTTGAGACTGGTATGCGATGTTGTAATGGTAAAGATATTTTGTGGTCTAAAATATTTATAATGTTTGTTTTCTAAAGTAATTTATTCCTGGTTTTCTCTTGGGGTGGGGAGCTGAATCAGCTAGATGAAGTTATGGGCCGACCAACCTCAATCGTAAATGCTTGAAAAGTTGAATTCCTCGGCACCGCCGAGCAGCGTGTTCTCAGATGGTTATCCGACCATTTAGTAGTGCTTTGAATTATCTATGGCGCCCAACGCCTCCGAGGAATTCTGAAAATCCCTTTTTAACCTCATCCGCATGCCTAAGGCGAAACAAAAGGTATTGATACTCCTTCTAAGCAACTTTGTCTCCGACTTAACTACTCAATCTTATTCATCTCCTGCGAACTTGACGTCATATTGCTTACCGCCCCCACAGTTATAGAGCATAGTCGCTTGCAGACCCAAGGAAAACTCTCGCTAGAGCATTGCTAACTGAAGTCTAGCTAAATACGTGATAAGACACAACATGGCAATATCAGTCCTAAAAACATAATATATCAATATCGTCTTGTCCAAAATAAGCCTTGAATATAGTGCACGTGTGCTAGAGATTGGGTTGTAATGAAAAAAAAATCACTTGACAGTTTGGGGTAACACAAGAAATAACTCAAGCATGACTGCTGCAGTGGGTCCTTCTACCTGATGAGCTAATGGTCTTATCGCGACCACTCACTCCCATCCTATGTGTGTCTAGTCACTTTTGCCTTTTTTAAATTAAATAAAATTATAACTTTCTCGTATGCGCGTATCATTCCTTGTTCAACTTCATCTTTTTACTCCTATATTGATTCGTATATTTCGCTTGTTTTCTCCTTGTTGTCCCTCCCTTCCTCTTATCATCGTACCACGGTGTTTATCTAAATAGCATTTTTACCAACTTCCACTTGTATGTTCTCTGAAATTTCGCCCTTGTCTAGCTTCTTCAATTGATTAGTCAATGGCCTTTCTCCTTTGATACCTTCTCATACTTCTCTCTCACGCATTATTTCCTTTTTGATACAATATTGCATGAAAACCCCCTCAGCACTGCACGCAGTACCCGAAGATATTTGTTTGGGACCTGTTAAGAATACACAAGAGCTAGTTTGTATATTCCGTAAATTTCATCGTATTTCCTCCTATCTATCAAATCTTAAGGTTAATAATCTTTTTTTCTATAATAAAGAATTTATTCCCTCTAAGGGGTTTTAATTATTACCAATGGGCTACTATAAGTATGGCATATTTCAACCTAATTCATTTTTTTCCGGTACAAAAAGTAGAATAAGTTGATATTTGTCAAGTATAAGTTGAATTTGCCATTTTTCAATCTCTCATTCTTTTATTTGTTTTTTAAAAGAGGCAGATGTCACCATGCAATATTTTTTTTGGGGGGGAGGAATTGATAGCAAGTCCTCAACTTGAACTTAGATGGAAACCAAAGGAAACTCATGCTGAATTCTACTTTGACATCAGCTTGAACTCTTCAAAAAAGTTAGATGAATATAAACTCAAAGAATAGCAAAATTTGAATGAACTCTTATAAGAAATCAGAATAAGAAAATTTCAATAATCTTCTCAATCCAAGGTTTGTTTGATAAATTATATTTTTATGAAATTTTTTAATTCTATTTTATCAATAAAATGACAGAAAATTACATTCATTCCAAAAGTATCACTTTTAATTGATTTAATAATTTAAAAAAATCATTTGTAAAACACATGAAAATTAATCAGTGCCTTTTCTAAGGCAAAACCATGTTCATTGAGAATTTAAAAGAGTAATTTTATAATGGAAACCATTTAAACTGAAGTTATATTTGATGTTCTATAGGAATTTTAGCATGAAAAATATTATTTGTAGAATTTACATGAATTATCTGAGAGGCGCATTGAACCATCAGAATTTTTAAATTTTTAAATCTAGCATTCAGTAAAAAACACACAACACTGTATAAAAAAGAAAAAGAAACTTATTCATGTGTTATTTGCTAATTTTTAGCTCAATGAAGCACTTTCATAGTTTTTTTGAACTAATTAATAATAATTGAAAAATTTGTGATATCATATCTTCAAATAATTTTAATTCTTGAAGTTATATATTCCAATCATGTTGTTCCACATTTTCAATATAGTAAAATTATCAAAATGACAAGGAAAATAATTTATGTCCTCATATATCTATTGTGATTCCCAAAAAACTCAATAAATGTATAATATATCTTAATTGGGGGGGTGTCAATTCTGGCGAATCTACACTTAACTTAAGCTCAGATTTCAAAGTAAATCAGCACTTAAATTTTGCAAAAAAGTCACTTGTTTCAAAAATGGGTGTCAGTTATGACCTCAAATCAGCACTTTTTTCCTGATTTTTTTTTCTCAACCACATATTAGGGGGTGTCAGATCTGGCAAATCCGCACTTAAATTTGACCAAATCCACACTTATTTAAGTGCGGATTTCCAAAACACACTAGCCCCAATACTGGTGGATTTCAAAATGAAATAAGTCACTTATTTCACTCAAATCCGCACTTTCTTAACCAAAAGTGCTGGTTTCACAACTCTCACAACTCTCCCTCTCTCTCACCTCCCACTACCTCTCCTTTCCTTTTGTAACATTCTCCACTTGCAGCTCCTATCACCCCTCCCCTTTCAATTCCCCTCTTCCTCTCACTCCTCTCTGCTCATTAATGGCTTTAGTGGTGAGCAAGCTGGTTGTGGTGGTGGGTGAGGTGGTTGAGGGGGTGAGCGAGTTGGTGATGGCTGTGTGAGTGGTGGTGGTGGTAGTAGTGGTAGTAAGCAAGGTGGTGGTGGTGGTGGTAATGAGAAAGGAGGAGGTGGTGGTAGTGAGCGAGGAAGATGAGGAGGTGGTGGTGGTAGTGGTAGTGAGTGAAAAGGTGGCGGTGGTAGTGAGTGAGGAGGTGGAGGTGATGGTAGTGGTAGTGAATGAGGTGGTGGTGGTAGTGAGCAAGGTGGTGGTGGTGGTGGTATGAGCAAGGTGGTGGTGGTGGTAGTGAGCGAGGAGGTGGTGGTGGTGGTAGTTGTAGTGAGTGAGAAGGTGGCGGTGGTAGTGAGTGAGGAGGTGGAGGTGATGGTAGTGGTAGTGAGCAAGGATGAGGAGGTGGTGGTGGTGGTGGCAGTGATAGTGAGCAAGAAGGTGGTGGAAGTGGTGTGAGTGGTTGCATGAGAGGTGGAAAAATTTACCAAAATTAAAACAAAAAACAAACCTAAATGATCAGCAAGAAAAAGAGAAAAAGAAAAAATACTGAAAAAAAAGAAGTAAAAAAAACTTACCATTGGTCAGATAACAATGTTTCAATTGGAAAACAAATAGTGAGAACATGATCTATGAATCACAAACTAACAAGGGGAATGTGTGGTGAGAATGAGGTGAGCAAGAAAAGGTCTGATTTGAGGTCAGAACTGACACCCTTTTTTGAAATAAGTGAATTTTTTGAAAAATTTAAGTGCTGATTTGGTTTGAAATCCGCACTTAAGTTAAATGCAGATTTGCCAGAACTGACATCCCCTATTGGCCACATCATCCCTTCATTGACCACCCCATCCCTGTCATATGAGACATGCAGAACTCCATACCCTCATCAATCCTCACCACACACTCACTGAGATTTCAAACATTTTATTGCAACATTTTAACCAGGAAAGTTTTTTTCCTTCTTTTTTTATGTTTTCAACCTCTAAATCTCTTTTCTTGTAAAATACAAGTTTCATAATGCCTCCCAAAAAATCAAACACTCAAAAGGCAACTCAAAAAATGCTACATCACAAAAATTTTCCTGTAATGCAAGCCCCTCATCTGAGAAATCATAGTCTGTACAGCTAAAAAAGGAAGATTATCTCATCATCATCAACTTCCTCAAAATTAAACCAAATTATGATGCATGTTTTGAATATGAGAAGTCCACCAAAATTGGAAGTCCACCTTTATCAAAGGTCAATGGCTTTTTGTTGATGGCAAATGAAGTAAAAAGGAAAAAAAAAGGGAGAATCAACATCAATTCTAAGATAATGAAGGAGAGGTTTAAAATTTATCAATCCAAATATAAAAAAAGATCATTTAAATTCCACTTCCACTGGCTTTGGTATTGATGATGATGATTTGGAGATTAAAATTACTACTTTTTTGGAAAAGCTCAATATCATGTGTCATTTCTATGAGGAAAAGTATATTCTTTTTGGTTCCCAAGTTAATATCAACCCTTGGTTTATACAAAATACTACTAAGGATATACACCACACAATATTTGGGAGGGACTTGCTAGCAAGTCCTCAACTTGAATTCAGAT
Source organism: Hemileia vastatrix (assembly GCA_030280995.1). Lineage (NCBI taxonomy): Eukaryota > Fungi > Basidiomycota > Pucciniomycetes > Pucciniales > Zaghouaniaceae > Hemileia > Hemileia vastatrix. The sequence continues at coordinate 18,399,366 of JASXTE010000007.1, forward strand.
GGAACTCAGACTGAACTCAGGCTGAAATCAGACTGAGCTTTACTTTGAACTCATCTTGAAATATTGACCAAGGATGGATGAGTCTTTATAGAAAGCATTATGAAAGTGTATTCAAATCTCAATTTAAATCAGAATAATGAAATAATAACAATATTCTCAATCAACAATACATTTTTGATGAAATATAATTAGATCATCTTTTTGAATTAAAGTTGAAGAAGAAGAAGAAATAAAAATATTTATATCTTTCATGAGAATTACTTTTAAAATTTGTAATAAATTTAGTTAATATTCCTGAGAACATTAAAAAACACCAGTGAATTCTTTATTAATAATCCATTTTTTCAGAATCCAAATCTTCCATCTCATTGATGATACCATACAAAATGAAGTTTTCTTAGATGTATTACAAGAATTTTTAGCCGGTTCATGAATTTATTTTCTATTTAAATGAATTATACTTCTAAAAAAATAGAAATACTTCCTCTCAGATATTATAATTTAGCATACTGTATTAAATACACAAAACCATAAAAATAAAACATAACATTTTTTTTAAAAAAAAAATTGACTCAATGAGGCACTTTCATTTCTCCTTTTCTAAAATAATTAAAAATTAACAGAATGTGATTATGCATCTTAAATAAAGGTTAATTCTTCTGGTATCAGGGTCCTATCTTCCTTATAAATGTTATAAATGCATAAAAAGGATAAAAGAAGTGACAAAATTAATATCTATATTTTTAAGATTAAAATAAGTAATTAAATACATAATCATTGTATCAGATATATTTTAGAACTAAAATACTTAATTGAAAATCTGAAGCACTATTCATTTAATCAGCCACTATTCAGTAAGCCTATTTTAATTTGGTTCAGGGATTCAAAAGAGTCATAAAAATTCAATGCTACTCAGTGAGTTTATGTTTTGAAAGAAAAATGATTGAAAAAAATCTGAAATTTCAAAGGTAAAAATTATATAAATGACAAAATATCCTTTAAAAATTTAAACTGAATGCTTTATTTTGCATGAATTAAATCATTAAGGATAACAAAAGTGTTTACCTGAGGGTACCCAACAGATTTTACAAATTCTTATTCTTATTCTTATCTTTTAAAGTTTAATTTATTTTTATTTTTAGGGACTTTAATGATACATTAAAGTGGACTTTTCTCTATCATCCTATTTTTATGTTCATAGAGATTATTATGTGAGGGATTTTATTGTGAAGTAAGATACAATGTATGTATAATTATATCCATTAAAAGAGTTAATATTGTGATAATTGATTTTAAATTAATCTGAAATTAAAAAATTATTATAAGTAGAAAGAAAAAATATTTCATTTCTTAGTCTTGAGTAGTAAATTAAATAAAATAGTGCAGGTGCACAATCTGTTTTTCCTGAACAAGTGTGTTGACCAATTTGATTGGAAACTCACAGTGCAAAAATTATTCTGAAGTGAAAAAGCACATATTAATGATTTATAAATTCCATATTATCATTATCATTCTCGCGTCAATTGTAAATATATATATATATAATGTGTCATTAAATTATTAAACCTACAACAGAAAATTAATTTTTTATTTTGTGAAAAAATAAGCCTAAGTATATCTTTTTGGTTCCCTTATAAAAAATCTATGCTTTAATGAATTTATTTTTTTGACATTTCAATCCAAAAGACTAAATTTTAGCTTTAAAGAAAATATTAAAAAGAAATATTAAGTTTGTAAGTTTGAATTCTATTAAAATTTAAATCAATGATTTTATTATTATTTTTAAATTATTCAAATTAGGCACTTAAGGCTTTGTATTGAATTAGAAAGGAAAAGCTAAAAAAAGAGTTTGATACTTGGAAGGTGCTAGATATTTTTTATTAAAAACAAAAAATTCTTCTTTTAAAGTATTTTAAGCATAACAAGAAAATTCCATGTCTTTTTTTTGTGTGTATTAGGTTGAAAGAAATAAGTTTAGAACAGTTGGTTCTACACCAAATGTAAAAAAATGAACATACAAATATGATAAAATAAAATTGAAGATTTTTTTATTTAAAATTAATTTAAAAAAATCCTCAAAATGCATTTATTTTCAGAATTTTGTATTAATTGTCATAAATCTGTTCAATAAAAGAATATAACTGTACATATATTGAGAGATGTAATATTAAAATTCAAGAAAAATAAAATAAATTCTCATGGATCAAGTCATCTTGAGATACAGTCAGGAAAGGATGTCATTAGAGGTTCAATCCAAGTTCCATAAAATCTAAGATATATAATTTTGAAAAAATGTTTATATTCATTGGTTTGAAATATTTTAAGCAATGAAAGGACTCAAGAAACATTCTTCTGTTACTGAATATACTATAGTACATATATTGTGACAGATATCTTGTTTAATCTTCCAAAATTTATATTTATTACAAGTTGCTATTCAGGTATGTATAGCTATTATAGAATAATAAATAAAGACAAAATTTTAAATATAATAATGTATTTTATGTTAAACCTTTGTTTGAATTCTATAATTCTGGTAGCAGCTATTTTGAATCCCACAAAAAGTATTTAACATTAAACTAAAATCAAATTAAAATTACCTAATAAATAACATGAAAATAATAGCTTAAAATATTAATATATTTTTGGTTCTGGTTACAACTTTTCTCTAAAATTTACTTAATTTTTTTTCTTTATCTCATTTATAATTATTAGAAGAGTTTTGTGAAATTTTTTATATAAATATTTACTAATTTTTCATGGTTACTCTTTATTTTTTAATGTTTTTTTGCTATAAATATCAGTATTTATTAAAAACAGTCAATCATGATGTATGTTTTATGTATTTAGGTTTACACATAGACATACACAAGATTTTATGATTATTTTTTATAGTAGAGGAAATGTGGTATAAACTGACAGGGTGAACACTATCTTTCGGCCAAAAGATAGGGTTCAACTTCAGTTTTTTACTGCCTCACTTTATCCCCTCTCCACTGCTCTGAAAATGTTTTGATTTGTTTCCACATGCTTTGCTACTATTTTCTCACATCCCATTCTGCTCACAATCCCTCTAATTTTTCTGCACTTGCCAATTCCCCCAGCCTCGTTTTCCAAACTCTTCACCCTTTTTCACTTGTTTATTCTACCTCCCTACATCTTGCTTGTCAATTTTCACCCCACCCAACTCCTCTCGCTACCCTTATTACTAAATCTAACCCCTTTATCATCTCTCCCTGTCTCACATCATTGTTCTTTATTGAAACATTTACCCATCTCACCCACCCCACTTACTACCCTCTCTAACCCACCCTACCCCTTTATCTCCTGATTCCACTCCTGCTTCTATGAATACCACCCCTTTTGCTCTTCACCAAAATATATCCTTTTCATTTCCCACACCACCCATTTTAACTTGTATCTCACTCCACTCACTTTCTATTGAGAAAAAGGGGTGAGAAGGGAAGAAAAAATATTTGTTTTGATTGAGAGAGGATAAAAAGGGGTTGTGAGTAAATAGTACAAGCAATAAAGAGGGGATAGAACATGGGATAAGATAATGAAGGGTAAGGGAGCAAGGAGATGTGAGAGGTGAGAAGAATAAGATCTATGAGAGAGTAGAGAAAGAGAAGGAAGGTGGGTTGTTAAACTAAATGAAAAATGTATGTATATACATATATATATATATATAATATAAAATGACAAGGAACAGTTAACAGCCTGAAACAAAAAAAACCACTAAAATAGTGCACTATTCATTGGCCATTTTTTTTATTATCATTAAAATTTTCCTTTATTATTTTGATATGTTGAAGATATAATTGAGTTGTTTTTTTAAATAATATTTCTAAATTTTTTTTTACTTAATTGTAAATAAAATTTATCTATATTAATTACATAAATAATACCTGCATCCAAATTTATGTTGAATTCATTTAGAATAGTAATGTGGCTTAAACATATATCTTATGGCTTGATGATATTTAATTATATGCAGTCATAAAATTTGAATAAATATTTATTTTTTTGAAAATTTTACTGATAAAATGCAATTAACTACATCTGTTCACTAAGTATTTTTCCTTAAATTTTTTTTATGATATTAGGTGATTGCCCTATATATTGATAGGTATAAAAATGTGCATATTTATTTAAAACAGATTTTACTTCAGCTCATATGAGATTTTTACATTTTATTAATAACTAAAAAAAAACATGATTTTTAAAAGCCTTAACCATTTTCCAGCCATTGTTAGGCTGTGAGCTACCCTTATTTCAATATTTCTTGAAAACTTCCTGTAAGTCAGATATCAAGATTTTTTGTAGTAATGTTCAGCAGCTTCTCCAATCAATCACTACGCAATATAGGGGGTGGACTTGCTAGCAAGTCCCCAATCTGAACTCAGACAGAACTCAGATGGAACTCAGACTGAACTCATAATATAATCATACTGAAATCTACTTGAAGACCCACCTAAAACTGTTCTGCTGAGTGGTGTTCATCCCTGATTGTATGGTTCCTTTATCAATAGCTCAATGTGTGTTCAATCTGTGGTGAATTTGAGTCCAAGGTTGCGGACTTGCTAACAAGTCCACCCCCTGTATTGTGCGGTGAATATTCAAGTATTTTTCAATGTATTCTCAAAGTAGGTTCAACCTTTGTTGTTTGTTGTTTCATCACTACCTCAATTTGTGCTCAATTAGATATGAATTAGGGTTGGAGGTTGTGGACTTGCTAGCAAGTCCCCCCCATATTGCATGGTGATACCCTCTGGCTCTCAACCATCCAATAATCCTCCTGACACACTACTGTGGTATTCCAACATAGCGGAGCCCTTTGTTGGTCTATTCGGCATTGTTTGGATATGTCTTAAATGACATTGTTTAATAATTGAGTGTTTTTCTGGATTTATTCAGAAAATATTGGGACTGCAAGAATATGGGTACTACCATTGGATAGCCCCGGTTTTTCTCTATATTTTATGTCTTTTTGACTTTTTTCAGATTTTAAGTATTAAAGGGATTATTTCTCATTTTCTATTAAAAAGGTAGCTGTTTAATTTTGTTTCTTGTGTGTTACAGGCTAACCTTAAGTCTTAGGGTTAAGTGCTTAGTACCATTAGAATTAGCCAATTTTTCTCTAAATTTTATGTCCCAATGTTGTTATAGACTAATTATGTTTTTTAAAGGATTTAGTAGTTGTAGTAGATTTTTCTAAGTATTTTGGGTGTTTTTGGCCTCAGGGTGGTCCGGCTGCCTCAGGCTGTCCTCCCAATGTCAGGTGGACCCCCCCCTTTGGTGCTAGAAGGCTGGGAAGTGTTTCTAGAGGGGTTTTATGCAATTTGGCGCCCAAGAACGCCAAATTCGTTGGTGTGCATGGGCTTTAAGATAGTGGTCTGTGTGTACATAGTGAAAAAGACAGTTTGGGGCAACTTTAATTATCATACAACCATCCAGAGGTGATATCCTTGTTCCTCACTCAGTTTTCACTGTTTTTTGGCCACAGTTGACTGTGTTTGTTGCAAGGTGAGTTCTATATTTAACTTAAATTGGCAATTGGTTTCTCTGGTGTAGTCTTGCAAGCTATATCAAGTATTATGTCTGTCTCTGCTGTGGATTTGAAAACTAAATCAAGTATCATTGCTTTCTCTGGTGTGGAAATTGGTCTACATCTCAGTTCTTTGGTTTAATAGTCTGTCTGGAGACTACTTTCTTGGTTGATAAGGCAGTCAAGTGTGTTGAAAAGGGGCTTTCGCAAACAGGAACCAGTTTACTTTAGCAGGTAAATCTCACTCTATTTTTCTAAAGGGACAGGGTATTTTCTCTCTGGATTTTCACAACTTCCTTGGTCAAGGCCTATAGCTAGTAATTTAGGATTGTCTACATTTCTGGAGCCCAAAATGGGGTGGAACCTTCCAGTTCTTTGGAATCTCTGTTGTCTTTACTTGGTCCTTTTCTGTGATTTTTGTCTGGAAGGGTGGCTTCTGGTTCCTCTATTCCTGTGGTAACTGTCAGTAAGGGGGGAAGGTCCCCCTGCTGTGATGGTTAGGGAGTGTGTTAGGATTAAAACTTGGGATTGTACCAAGTTTAATGGTGAAGATGTGAAATGGTTTCTGGAGAAGTATGAAACTTTTGCTGGTGTTGATGGTGCTTCTTACCTGGACATGGTGAAACAGATTATTTTCTTCATTGGTGATAGGGCAGTGGAGAAAGAGGTTGTGGACATGTCTGGCTACAATAAGAGGGACTGGAAGATATTGTGTAGGGAGATTGTGGATAGATGGGGTGTCAGGTTCACTATGGTGGATCTGAACAAGGTTTTCAGTTAATGGCAGTCTTATGGTGGTGTTCGTAACTTGCACAGTTACAGGAAGTTTTTGCTACAGTTTGATCCTGTGGTGGAATACTTGGTGGAAGTGGAGGAGCTTGCACATGAAAATTCTTCCAAGGATGTTTTTTGGTCTGCCTTGGCTAGAGATGTCAGGATGGATGTGTTGAAGGAGCTGTCAAGTAAGGAATTGATGAAGACTCTTTCCAATGGGGATCAGAATATTCCTGCCTTGAAAAAGGTGAAGGAGGCTGTGAAGGCCCATTTGAAGTTATTGGCTGTGGACACCTATCAGGAGAGGTGTGCCAAATATGTCAGAAAAGTCAGTGAGGCTTTGGCTGAAGAGGAGAATAGAGTGAAGAAGGAAGAGAAGAATATGGTGAATGTTCCAAAACAGGAGAGGGACCCAGTGGTGAAGCAGTTGGCTGATCTGACAAAACAGCTACATATTTTTGTTCAGGAGGCTATGAATGCCAATAAGGCTCCTTCTCAGCCTAGAGATTTTGATAGGAGGGCTGGTAGGAGTGATCCTTGGGTCTGCTCTTATTTCAGCAGGAGGGGGCACAAGTCGACTGATTGTTGGGCTCTGAACAGAGATGTGTCAGAAGGAAAGGTGGAGTTTGATGGCAGGGTGTTCAAGTTCCCTGATGGTTCATTTGTGAATCCCAGTGAGGAGCAGGCACTTGTTGATTTTCTCAGGAGAAGGAGTTGCCTCAATCAGAGGAGGCCAAGGTTTGAGGAGATTCCTGATCAGGGGAAGTCTTCTGGTAAGGAAGATGATGATGTGAAGGGAAAAGGGAAGGAGGTTAATAAGGTCTCTTTTTATACTTCCTTTGTTGGATTGGAGTTGTATTCTTGTTGTGGACAGTCAAGTGGTGAATACTTGCCTGGTGTTTATGATGTAGAAGTGGGGAAGGCGGGAAGCCTAAGAGCAGTTCTCAGGCCCAACCAAAGCCTAATGCTTCAAAGGTGGATCCTAAGCGGAGTGCAGCCAGGACAAAGTACAGCAAAGAGGAGCTGTACAAGATGCAGAAGGGGATTGCTGATATGGCCCCCCCTAGTTTTGGTGCATTGGACATGAATGATGAGCCAACGCCTATTGATGTTGATTCTGACTCTGAGGAAGATTTCCCTTTGGCTTCATTGCCAAAGCCTGCTGGAGTTAGAGGTGCTGGTGAGGGATCTGGTTTGATTCCTGTTGATGGTAAAGCTGTTGGTGGCTCTGGTCCTCAGGAGACTTCTAGGACCAAGGTAGTGAAGCCAAGGGCTCACTTTGAGAGGCCAGTAGTTTCTGGCCAATCTAATGTTATGGACTCTGTTCTGGAAAAGATGAATCACTGTCAGGTTTCCCTTTCTTATGGGGAATTGTATGCTATCAGTCCTGGGTTGGCTGATAGACAAAAAAAGTTGTTGACCAGGAGAAGGGTTTCTTCTGGGGAGGTTGAATACATTTGTGATTCTGCTGAAAAGTTTGGCAAGGGGTTCAAAACTCATTTTTCTGCTCCTCTGGGTTATGTCAATGTGACTCTGAATGGCAGGGAGGCAAGGGCATTGGTGGATTCAGGTTCTCAGATTAACCTGATTTCTTTGTTTGAGGATACTCATCTGGGCCTCCCCATCAAGACAAGAATTGGTGGAAATTTGAGAGGGATTGGTGGACATGTCACTGAGTTGATTAGAACAGTTGAATTTTTGAAGTTGGATGTTGGTGGATCCTCAGGGAAGGTTTATTTTTACATTTCCAAAAGTAATGTAAAAGCTGTTTTGGGTGGACCATTCTTGATGGATTTACAAGCAAGAATTGGTTATCAGTTTGATATGGGAATCAGTTTGCAGTTGACTTGTGAAGATGATAGAGGACTTCACATGAGGCTTTCATCTCCTGGAGATGATGGTTGGGAGACCAGGCCTGGCTTTTCTTCAATGTGCCAGTGCATGGATTGTTGTAGAAGAGGAAAGAAAGTGGGTTCTGCCTCTGGTTTTTTGGAATGTGTCTCAGGCTCTAGTGAGAGTCTGTGATTTTTAGAGTGATGAGAGCTGATTGCCCAAGTGCTACAACCTCTCCCCAAGATGAGGAAATTCCAGGTTGTAGTAGGTCAGCTCCCTTGGAGATATACCAAGTGGATTTTCAACTTTCTCTCTTTAATTTTTCTCTTCCCTGCAAGTATTCTTCATGTTTTTTGTCATGTATCTGTTGTCTCTCATGATTTTTAATTATTTTTAATTTAAGCTCAAAAAAGAAGATTGGCTATATATCTTTATTGAAAGATATGCTGAAAAGCTGTGGAGTGGTGAGATTGGGGTCTAAAAGTAAGTCTTCCCAATTGTGCACCGCTAGGGTTTCTTCTACAACTCTCAAAAACATTACCTTGGCCATGTCTGTGAGCATTGGGAAAACCTCTGGTTATTTTTTTAGGATAGAAGAAGACTTAAGAAAATAAAATAAAAATTTCAAGATAACTGAAGAAAATCAAGAAAAACAATCTTAAGATAATTAAAAAAGAAGAAAAGAATAATTTTTGTGAAGATTGATAAGATCAATTTTTGGGCCTCCCCCATGAGGATAAACTGCACGATTTTAGAATATTTGATTCAGCAGATGAATCAAGATTTGAAGATTTAAAAGATGAAAGTGAAGATGAAGATGTGGGATTGCAGAAAAGCTGTGGAGTGGTGAGATTTCTGTCTAAAAGTTAGTCCTACCAATTGTGCACTGCTAGGGTTTCTTCTACACCTTTCAAAAACATTACTTTGGCCACACATGTGAGCAATGGGGAAACTGTCAGCCTAGATATCCCTAGGACTGAGTATTTCTTATACTTAAAATAAGATAAACTTAATTAAATTAAGGTTATATCTTAAAAATAAGGTTAAAACAATAATATATATGATTATATTACATATATATATAATTATTACTCTATTATACAAATTATAATAGTTTAAATAGCTTATCCATAGCCTAATAATACTTATTAAGATGTTAATGGAGTCATAGTATACTTGTCTTAAGTGATATGAAGTAATTATTGACATACATAAGCTTATATGTATACATAAATCTCATATTCAGTGAAATATGCAGTATATTATGTATATTTAGGTATATAAGTGGGTTTTAGCCTCTTAATAACCTATAAACTTTGTTTTTATGCTTATTTTAGGTCATATGGACGTATCCACTGGACTCACAACACCTACAGAAGAATGAACATCTATTTCAGGCGCATACACTCAGTCTGGACAACTTAATCTGCTTCCTTGGATGAATATTCATGGATTTATGGGTTGGGAGGTCATTTCTGGGTTAATATGGATGCTTGGGGATGTTATTGGGGGCTTGGACATTTCATTTGTTTCCTTTATATGCTTTGGGTTTCATTATATTCTCTTTGGATGAGTTATTTTACCTGTTTCTTTATGGTATCCGCTTTTATCTGGATTTTCTATTTATGGTATGGGTCTGTGTTATCATTAATTGTGATGGAGGGTCCTTACTGGAGGTCTGGGTGTTGAATCTTCTTGAAGTGGACGCCATGGGGAGGTGATGGGCCCTCACAGTTCTGTAATTGCTGGGGATAGCAGTGACATCATCTTGATTGAAGGTCTGTGCACTCCAGTGGATTTTGGTATAAGTAAGGGAGGATTTTGACGGTTATTAGACATCATTCACTTACTAAAATTCAAATAAACATTACGACACAATTATTATTATTCAAAGATATATTATAAAGCCATTATAAATTGATATTATCTTTATATAAGCTATAACTATATTATATTCATCTATTTTCCACCACTAGCACACATTTAAATCCAAGTATTGTGAGTTTTATTAGAGTTTACCTATTTTATTAGTCTTCCCCTGAGTTTTAATCACTAAATAATTTATCAATAAGTAGTAGGACCATAAATAAATACTATTATATCATACTTAAATACTAGATACACTGACATTTGGGGGTCTTTCCTTAATTTTTACTTATTATTTAGTATAAGCCTTGGGACGTGATTTTTACTTTAGTATAGCTCAAAAAAAACAAAATATTTGGGTCTTCTGCATATTAGTGGGTCTTCATAACTCAGTGATTGTGGAAAATAACCCTTATAATAATCGTACTAATTTTTTATAATAAAAATTAGGTATTTACAGTAGTAACTGTACCCAATATAAACCCAATTTCACTTGGTATTTGGTCCCCAATATAACACCAAATTAAATTGGTATTTGGTTAAAGCTTAGTAAGATATTTATTCACCATTATAAAGGTCTAGTTAAACTTATTATTTTGTTTTTAACAGATTTTTCGAATTTTTATTACATTTTATTTAAATAAATAAAGATTTAAATTCAGGGTAAGATCCAGTGCTTTTTATTAGTAATAATATTGCTAATAATTTTAATCTAATAATTCCAATAGGTTTTCCTTTCTGTAGACGTAATATATTGTTAATTTTATCAATATGAGTGCTCCCCAGGACAATGTAAGTGTACAGCCTGCTTATAATACCAGGTCTAAAGCTAACAAAAACATTGCTCCAGGACATAACCATGGAGGGTCAGTCATACCCCAGGCAGAGCAAATGAGCATAGAGGAAAAGGACACCCTCTTAAAAAAGATTACTATAAAAAAGAAGTCTCCTCCTCTTCAGGATCAACTATCCCATCTGGAAAAACAGGTATTGAAGTTGGAGGAATCAAAATCCCTCATGCTCATGGAGGTAGAGCAATTACAAAACCATTGCAAGGTAGGATTTCAGCAGATGAACCAATCATTGGCAGATCTAAAGGAAGGCCAGCAAAGTCAGCAACCCCCTACCCAAGGAGGATCACATCACTCCCAGGAGAAAATACTGGTAGAAAAATGGAAGTGGGATTGGTTTTATCAACAATGGGCCAATCACAACTGCAACAAGGATCCTCCTCCTCATCAGACTTCCTCACTTCACCCCTACAAGGGAAAACAAAGGCGCCAAAAATCAGGGCTCACACAAATCCTGTGGTAAGTAGATTACCCTCTCAGATTGAACACAATACTGATAATTATAATGTAGGTAATATTATTGATGTCAAATCTGTGCAGAAAATAGAGGAGGACTTAAGAAAATTAGGTTTTAGTGTAGATACACCTGACTTGTCTTTTGTCAATAACAACAGTAGTATTTATAATACAGTTAATCCTCAGTTGCCACCACTTACTAGTGAGATGAGAAGTTCACAAGAGAGTGAAAGAATTGAAAAGGAGGACATGGAGTATTTTAACAATAATCCAACTGTCCATAGAATTGTTTCAGCATTGTAGAATAGAATGACTGATTGTGAGGAACAGACAGTTAAGCTCACAAGTGATACAATTTCATCCTTAACATTAAATATTTCTCAACTGGCAACATGTAATAAAGAATTAGAGAATGAAAATTTGTCTCTAACTCTTAAATATGATTCATTGAGTAGTAAATATAATGAACTTTCAAAAAAATTCTGTGAGTTAGAAAAATTGTATGAAACACATTTATTGCAAACTGAATCAAGAACTAAGTTATCTTTTGCCCAGACAAATCAAAGTGTTTCTGAGCTTCTACAAAGATTAACTAAAGTTGAGATTGAAACTGCCAATCTACTAATGAACCAGGATAATCATAAGTATACTCAATATAATAATAATCCTTTCATTGGCAAAAGTGAATCTCATTCCTTCCCTATACCACCACAACTAAAACCATCTGGTGGTAGTGTCAAATCTGACAATGTAAGTCACAAATCCGTACAGGAGGAAATACAAGACCATTTATCAAGAGTAAATGAGTTGTTGAATTTACCTAATATTAGTGAAATAAAATCCAATCAGAAGAACTGGCCTAAGATAGATCAGTACCCAACTTATGATGGGGAAGCCAGCTCTGATTGGCAACATTTTATCCAAAGAATTGGCAATTTAAAATTCTCATATAAGTTACCAGATGAGGAAATAACATCAAAATTGATCTCTTTATTTAAGGATGTTGCTTTATTATGGTTTGAAGCTGTTTTGAATGAGGGTAACGATTACTCTTGGGATGAATGGAACCAACTAATTGAAAAACAATTTGGAGGTTCTAAATTCAGACTAACTCAGCAGAGACTTTATGAGAAAACTAGGTATAATCCATTGAATGGTGAAAAACCTATGGTATTTTTAATGAATTTAAATAAAATATTAAAAGCCATTGAGCCTCACATGGATTTTAACTTATGGAAAGATAAGATAATATATAAATTACCTGTATCTGTCAGAGACATTGTTGTAGCTAGAACAATTAATGTTACAGAATATTCTGACTTTATTAATATTTGAAATTAAATATTACTAAACCATAAGTATGAAGCAAGTTATTCCACTTATAAAAAAATATTGAACCTGTGAAAAATCAGAATTCAAAAACACTTCAGGAGAAGCAGAAAAAACCTACTGCACCTGTAGTACCAAAAAAGTATGAGACAAATACTTGTTATAAGTGTAACAAACCTTGGGATAAAGGTCACAAATGTGAGAAGAATATAAATATTGTTGAAAATCAACATGAATCTGAAATTGAGACAGAAAAAAGTAAAGATTCAAGTGATTATGACAGTAATATCTCATATAGTGATGAAAATGAAGTCTGTATGTTGGAAGATCATTTGTCCATCTTTGACAATCCAATATTAAATATGGACTCAAATTAATCTTTAATGAATTTTGAGAATGCTGAAATCATTAAAGATATACAAGCTGATAACTTTAGAATGACACCTATCACGGTTCCAGCTATCATTTCTGGTGAAAATTTTAATATAGTATTGGACACAGGAGCTGCTGGTTCTGTTGTTTCTACTAATACATTGCAGAAAATTGATAGTTAATATAAGTCTAAGCTTGAACCCCTTCAAAGTAAAAATTGGAGAGGTTTTGGATCAGTACTACATCCCATTGGTAGATACAAAGCTGCTGTTTTCTTTAAACATCAACATGTTTATGTAAGAATAACTTGTGACTTTGTATTAATGGATAATACTAACTGTAGTAACTGTTTTATCATTGGAAATGATATTCTGACTAAGTTTGGTGTGAAATTAGACCTTTCTAATAACAATTTTACAATTGGCATGAATGGTAAAAGGAAATTTAAAATAAATTCTTTTAACACAGTGTTACACATTGAGTCAGTAACAAATATTCTGTGCAAAGGAAGAGAATCCAATGAGATGGAACTTCTGGAAACAGAAATTTCAAAAGCATCATTTGGAACTCAGATAAGTAAAGCTGAGAAAAATGATATTTTGGACTTAATTAAAGCATTTCCAATGGCTTTTGCACATGGTACAAATGAACTTGGCCTTGTAAAAGATCATGAAATGAAGATTAGTTTAACCTGTAATATGGATAATATTCCTGCTAGTCTTAAAAAGAAACCATACCCTGCTTCACCAATGAAGAGGAAAGACATAGAGGATAATATTAAGATGTTATTAAGAATGAACATTCTTGAAAAGGTTGAAACTACACCAAAATATTGTGTAATATCACCAGTGCTAATTTCTTATGAACAAGATAAAGCAAGACTGTGCGGTGATTATAGAGCATTAAATACATTTACAGTAGATGATATTTATTGCTTGCCAAGGATTGCCTCTATACATGCTACCCTTAAAGGTGCTAAGTATATAAGTTGCTTAGATGGAAATAAAGGGTACCATCAAATTCCTGTTGAAAATAATTCACAGAACTTTTTGTTGATAAAAACACACATGGGAATTTATAAATATGTCAGGATGCCATTTGGACCAAAAAATGCTCCATCAGTATTTCAGAAGTTAATGGATATAACATTCCATAATGAAATGATTGAGGGATGGTTAATGGTATACATTGATGACATCATAGTGTTCTCTAAGACTTATGATGAACACTTAATCCATTTAAAGAAGGTATTTCAAAAAATGGATGAAATAAAAATGACCCTTGCATTGAAAAAATTTAAATTTGGGTTTGAATCTTTAAAAGTGCTTGGTCATATTGTATCTGGCTTACAAATATGTGTAAACCAAAATAAAGTGGCTGCAATAAAAAATATTGGCATTCCTCAAAATGTAAAGGATGTACAATCTTTTCTTGGTATGTGTGGTTATTAAAGACAATATATAAAAAACTACCAATTAATTGCTGCACCATTGGCCACACTGATAAAGAAATCTGAAGCTTTCATTTGGAATAATGAAAGACAACAGGCTTTTGATAATTTGAAAGAATGTTTAATGACAGCTCCTATCTTGGGATTACCAGATTTCCAATTGCCTTTTGTATTATATACAGATGCAAGTTTTATTGGTCTGGGTGCTGCTTTGCATCAAAAACAACTTATTGAAGGAAAAATGTCAGAAGTAGTAATTTGCTATATTTCACGTACTCTAAGAAGTAGTGAATTGAAATATGGTACTACTCAACTTGAATGTTTGGCAGTAGTATGGGCTCTTGAGAAGCTACATTATTACCTTGAAGACCGAAAATTTGAGTTAATAACTGACTATAATGCAGTTAAGTCACTCTTAAACATGAAAACTCCTAATAGACACATGTTTAGATGGCAATTAGCTGTACAAGAACACAGAGGACAGATGACTATTACACATAGAGCAGGAACCTTACACTCTAATGTAGATCTGTTATCTAGAGTACCTCTGCCTAATAATGATGATTATCCTGCTTATGTTCCTGAATCAGAGATGATTAACATTTATGGCATTTATATTGTAGATCTTGAGGATGAATTTATGCAATCAATTCTTGATATGTATGCTTCAGATCTTGACTTGAGTCAACTCACTAAAATATTAAATGATCCATCTAATGCTTCAATGAATGTTTTAATAAAAACATTACCAAATAAGTATAAAGAGGCATTAGAAAAGGGAAAATTTTCCATTGAGGATGGTTTTATATATTACAAGAAAAAATTAAGTAATGTAATTGTAATTTCCCCTTCAATGAAGGAGTTAATGTTAAGTATATGCCATGATGATATATTGGCAGGTCATTTTGACTACCATAAAACATTAACCAGAGTAAAAAACACAGCTTGGTGGATTAACATGTCTGAGGATGTTCAAAAATATGTTGAGACATGTGATTCTTGTCAAAAATCTAAAAGATTAACAGACAAAAGAGCTGGTTTATTACAACAAATTGAGCAGCCAAAAGCTCCATGGGAAATAATTAACATGGACTTTGTAACAGGTTTGCCAATAGCAGGGCATAAGAGTTATAACTCCTGCTGGGTAATTGTAGATAGATTTACAAAGATGTGTAAATTTATTCCTACCCACAAAGAGGTTTCTGCAAAGGACTGAGCATTTTTATGGTGGACACAAATGTTAAATATAGCAGGTTTCCCCAAAGCAATAGTTTCTGACATAGATCCTAAATTTACTTCTGAGTTCTGGACATCACTTATGGATGTTTCAGGGTGTCAATTAAAACTTTCTACAGCACACCATCCACAAACTGATGGGCTAGCAGAAAGAATGATACAAAATTAAGAAGATATGATAAGAAGATATTGTGCTTTTGGTCTTAACTTTAAAGATAATGTCAAATTCATGCATGATTGGGTAACCCTTATCCCAGGTTTAGAATTTGCATACAATAGTACAGTACATTCTGTCACTGGCAAAAAGCCATTTGAGTTATGGTTGGGTTATGTACCTAATACCCCTTCTAAAACTCTTAATAAATTACCTAGATTGGATATCCATCCAGGTACTAAATCTTTTCTTCAGATGCAAGAATTATGCAGAAAACATGCTCAAGAATGTATAAATAAAGTGTTTGAGTATGAAAAGAAAAGATGGAATAAAGCCCATAAAGAACAAATGTTCAAAGAGGGTGATGAAGTCCTTATTTATACACTAAATTTTAATTTAAATGGTAATGTTAAATTGAAGGATCCATTCATTGGACCATTTGTAGTTAAAAAGATGGTTGGTAACAATGATGTTGAGGTTATTCTATATGCAACTTATGATAGATAAAATCCAGTATTTCCTATTTCACTTATAAAACCATACCATTCTAATGATACTGCTCTATTTCCAAGAAGATCAGGAAGGCATAAACAGCAACCTGAAGAAATAGTTGAAAAGGCAGTAATTGAAAAGATAATTAAAAAGAGACACCTTACTAAAGAAAAGGGAGTTGAGTATCTATTAAGATTTAAAAATAAATCAAGTGAATATGACCAGTGGATTCCAGAAAATGAAATCTCTGATCTTAAAAATTTCTTGAAAAAATTTAAATCAAAATAAACTGTTTATTCAGTATATGTAACATAGAAATTTAAAAAATTTTCTATTCACTCCTTACTTTTAATTAAAATGTCTTAACATTTTTTTTATATTTTTTTGGGTGAGGGAGTGTCAGCCTAGATATCCCTAGGACTGAGTATTTATTATACTTAAAATAAGATAATCTTGAGTAAATTAAGCTTATATCTTAAAAATAAGGTTAAAACAATAATATATATGATTATATTACATATATATATAATTATTACTCTATTATACAAAGTATAATAGTTTAAATAGCTTATCCATAGCCTAATAATACTTATTAAGGTATTAATGGAGTCATAATATACTTGTCTTAAGTGATATGAAGTAATTATTGACATACATAAGCTTATATGTATACATAAATCTCATATTCAGTGAAATATGCAGTATATTATGTATATTTAGGTATATAAGTGGGTTTTAGCCTCTTAATAACCTATAAACTTTGTTTTTATGCTTATTTTAAGTCATATGGACATATCCAGTGGACTCACAACGCCTACAGAAGCATAAACATCTATTTCAGGCGCATACACTCAGTCTGGACAACTTAATCTGCTTCCTTGGATGGATATTCATGGATTTATGGGTTGGGAGGTCATTTCTGGGTTAATATGGATGCTTGGGGATGTTATTGGGGGCTTGGACATTTCATTTTTTTCCTTTATATGCTTTGGGTTTCATTATATTCTCTTTGGATGAGTTATTTTACCTGTTTCTTTATGGTATCCGCTTTTATCTGGATTTTCTATTTATGGTATGGGTCTGTGTTATCATTAATTGTGATGGAGGGTCCTTACTGGAGGTCTGGGTGTTGAATCTTCTTGAAGTGGACGCCATGGGGAGGTGATGGGCCCTCACAGTTCTGTAATTGCTGGGGATAGCAGTAACATCATCTGGATTGAAGGTCTGTGCTTTTCAGTGGATTTTGGTATAAGTAAGGGAGGATTTTGACGGTTATTAGACATCATTCACTTATTACAATTCAAATAAACATTACAACACAATTATTATTATTCAAAGATATATTATAAATACATTATAAACTGATATTATCTTTATATAAGCTATAACTAAAGTATATTCATCAATTTTCCACCACTAACACGCATTTAAATCCAAGTATTGTGAGTTTTATTTGAGTATAACTATTTTATTAGTCTTCCCCTGAGGTTTAATCACTAAATCATTTATCAATAAGTAGTAGGACCATAAATAAATACTATTATATCATACTTAAATACTAGATACACTGACAGAAACCCTTTGTTTTTGTTCCAGGTCTGGTGGTGAAGACGTCCTGAAGATCCCTGATGTTGATGGTGGAGCCGCAAAGTACAAGAAGATGGCGCAGAAGATTAGGCCTGCCAATGAGCCTAAGCCTGTAGGTTTGAGTCCTCCTTTGAAGAGACCTCCGTTGTCAAGAGATACGTACTGCACTCCTCTGGTGAAGAATCCTCCTGATTTTGTGAAAACCGCTCAGGTGACTGTGGAAAGGTTGGAAGTTGTTAATTTTGGTCCTGATGGGTGGTTGTCTGATGAGGAAAAGAAGTTTTTGTTGCATGTTATTGTGCTCAGAGAGAAAGCAGTATCATTTGCTGAAGAGGAAAGGGGTGTGTTGAAACACTCTTATGGTGAACCTTACTTTCTTCTTGTGGTTTGTCACAAACCTTGGCAAATCAAACCTATTCCAATTCCAACTGCTATCAGGGATGATTTTGTGGAGATTTTTAGGGAAAGAATCAGGACAGGATTGTATGAACAATCAACTTCTAGTTACTCAAGTCCGGTTTTCAGTGTTAAGAAGCAGAATGGGAAGTTGAGGGTGGTGCATGATCTTAGAGCCCTGAATAGAGTCACTATCAAGGATGCGGGGATGCCTCCAAGTGCGGAAGACTTTTTGGAAGCTTTTTCTGGAAGGGTGTGCTATGGTTTGGGTGATATTATGGGTGGTTATGATGAAATGGAACTTCACACATATTCACGGCCACTTACGACGTTTGCAACTTGTCTAGGAAGATTTCAGCTCACTAGGTTGCCTAAAGGAGCAACTAATTCAGTAGCAGTATATCAAGCGTAAATGGCTTATATTTTACAGGATGAGTTTCTTACTCATGCTGGTATTTTTATAAATGACGGTGGAATTAAAGGACCCTCCACTGATTATGCAAATGAGGTGCTGAAGGTGAACCCAGGTATATGGAGATTTGTTTGGGAATATGCAATTACTCTAGAGAGAGTATTTTTTAGAATTGAGAAGGCTTTCTTGACCATTTCCGGGTCAAAGTTTTGTTGTTGTGTTCCTTCTCTGGGAATTTTGGGTCATGTGGTTTGTAAAGTAGAAAGGATTATGGAAAAGAAAAAAGTTAATAAAACTCATTCATAGCCAAGGCCTAAAAATACTACTCAATTCAGGGGATTTTTTGGGGTTTGTGTGTATGTCAGGATTTTTATTAAATATTTTTTCTTTGTTGTCTTCACCTTTAAGGAAGCTGACCAGGAAAGATGCAGAGTGGGAATTGACTAAAGAGTGTGAAGAGGCTTTTCAGAAGTTGAAGAAGGTGGTGGGTGAAGATATTATTCTTCACAAGTTGGATTATGGAAGGGAATCTGGAAAATATAAACTGGCGGTGGACTCAAGTTATATTGCTGCTGGTGCTGTTTTGTCTCAGGAAGATAAAGCTGGGAAATTCAGGCCAGTAAGGTATGAGTCTGTGGTTTTAAATGAGGTGGAAGCTAGGTATTCTCAGCCAAAGTTGGAATTTTGTGGTGTAGCAAAAATTTTGAAGAAGCTACAAACCGTTTTGTGAGGGCAGCATTTTGAGCTGCAGGTGGATGCTAAGTCTCTGATTCAAATAATCAAAACACCTAGTCTTCCAAATGTTCCAATCACTAGGTGGGTGGAATTTATTCAACATTTTTCTTTTGACCTGGTGCACAAGCCAAGTAAACCTTTTACAATTCCAGATGGATAATCAAGAAGACCACCCACAGATGAAGATTCTGATTCTAAAGAATTTGATGAAGATGTTCCAGTAATTAGGTTCAGCACAAAGAGTGCTGAAGATTTTTCTTTCCTCCCCCAAGAGGCTAAACTGGATGATTGTTCTCTCCTCCACAAAGAGGTTAAACTGGCTGGTTCTGATCTTGATTCTGGTGATCAGGATGTTTTTTTTAATGAAGATGGGGCTGTCTATTGGGATGGCTCAAAATTGGAAAATGGTGTTTTTGTTGGTGAACTGGATTCTCTTAGTATTCAGTGGAAGCAAAACGATGTGCCAAAATTTAGGGATTGGTGTCCTGGATAGGCTGGTCGTGTTGCTCATGTGTACAATGGAGATTTTGATGACAGGGTTGTACCCTTGAATGTTGTTTTGTTGGATTTTGAAGATGAGACCTGGGGTCAGACTGGGTTTTATTTTATTATGGTAGAATATATATTAACCTTGGAGAGGCCAGATATTTGTGATGATGATACTTGGGTGGCAATCAAGAAGAAGAGTCCTGGCTTCTATATGTCAGGAAAGAGGTTGATGAGGAGAAGGCATCCAAATCCTCAGGTAGTGGTGACTTAGAAGAAGGGTCAAGAGTTGGTGTTTAAGTCTTTGCATGAAGACCTTGGTCATAGAAGCTTTGGGGAGACTTATAGAAGAGTAGCAGATAGATTTTGGTGGCCAGGCATGAAGTTGGCTGTGCAGGGTTGGGTTCAATCTTTTGAAGAATGTCAAAGAAGAAGTCACTTGAAACCTAAAGAGTTTGGTCGTGCTACTGGTGAAACAACTGTGTTTGGAAGAGTCAGTCTGGATGCTGTCCATATCAAAGAAGGCAGGTATAAATACTTGATTGTTGCCAGGGATGATTTGTCTGGTTGGGTTGAGGCGGTGCCTCTGGTTAATTTGACTGCCAAAAATGTGGCAGAATTTTTGAAGAAAGAATGGGTGTTTAGATTTGGGTTGATGAAGTTGGTGACTGTTGATGGTGGGCCAGTTTTTGGAGCTAAATTTAAAGAACCTGTGGAAAGTATTGGTTCTAAATTCAGAGTGGCGACACTTTATTATCCTGAAACTGAAGGCATGGTTGATAGAGACTATCAAGTTATCAAGAATTCTTTGGTGAAGATGTGCTGGGATAGTGCTGAAAAATGAAGGCATTATTTACCCTTGGTGTTATTTGCTGATAGGGTCACTGTGAAAAGGAAAACTGGCTATTCCCCTTATAAATTAATTTTTGGGCAGAAAGCTGTTCTACCAGTGGATTTTGAGGCTTTCAAGAGGTTCTTTTGGGTCTAGAAGTTTATTCGAGGTTTATACGAGGAAAATTGGGGATTTAATGAATTTTCAAAATAAAGTACGTATTCTCTCAATCAAATTGATTTATTTGCTCAAGTATAAGAGGTAGTTTCAAAATATTAGTATAAATTATAGATTAGAATTATGCTATTGTAAATACTAAAGTTATAAAATATAGAAATAAGTGTTGTATTGTAATTGTAATAATAAAGTAAGTGATAAAAAGAATGTTCTGAAAAGCACAAAGTAAGAGGCCTTTTATAGGCAAAACATGAGGGAATAAAACATATGGAATTTACACCATATACTGTAAGAATGTGAGAAAAAGAATGACTAAAAGGAGTACATATATGACATAAGAAATAAATAAACTGGTATGTCAACAAGGGCATCAAATTTATTAGCAATAAAGTTTGAGTTCCTTGGACTGTCACAATTAATTACACAATAATTAATTAATTATATTACTTTCACGGGATTCCAGATCTCTCACTGAGGTAATATAACTGTTTTAAAGTTTTTTATTATAAATTTATTATTAATTTTACTCCCTTTGAAATATACTTTTGAGCACGGTGTTAGGGAGTAAAATTGTAAGGGACATTTTATTTACAATAATTAATTATACTACTTATTGTACTTAACTAGTTAATTGTAAGTAATACTTAAGTAGATAATTAATTATTAGTAAGAAGAAGGGGCATGGCTTCAACTCAGTAAAATAATCAATTATTTTACCGGTTAAGTCTAGTAGCCTGGCTGACACTCCCTCAGTCTAAAAAAACAATAAAAAAAATGCTATGATTTTTTCTTTTTATACTTTTTTAGTAGAGTAGGAAGATTAGATATCTCCTTCCCAGGGATCCAAGAATCATATTCAGATGATTTATTCTTGAATCTCAATAAGTATTCTGTACCTTTTTCAGCAGTGACTATTCTGTCATTTAGAATTTTTTCAATTTCTGCTGTTTCAGTGATTTCATTTGGGGTTTTCTTTGGTCTTCCCCTCCTTTTTGGAAATAAATCACTATTGGATGTGTAAGGTTTCAAAAGAAATATTGGAAAAACAGGATGTTTTCTGTCATATGGAGAATACAAAATAACCTCAACTGCATTATCTCCAATCATTCTTCTGACAACAAATGGACCAACAAATTGATCTTTCAATTTGTTATTACCTTGTAAGTTGAAGTGGACTGTAGAAATAAACACTTCATCACCCTTTTTAAAAGTGTATTCTTTATGGGATTTGTCCCATCTCTTCTTCTCATATTCAAATGATTTTTCAATACATTGTTGAGAATGATTTCTGCATAGTTGTTGCATTTGAAGAAAAGACTTTACACCAGGATGTATATCCAATTTAGGTATTTTGTTATTGAGAATTTGGGCAGGAGTATTTGGAACATATCCAAGCCAGAGCTCAAAAGCCTTTCTTTGAGTAACAGAATGAACAGTGCTATTATAAGCAAATTCCAACCCAGGAAGTAAGGCAACCCAATCATGAGTGAATCTGTCATTATCTTTATACTCAAGGCCAAAGGCACAATACCTTCTAATCATGTCCTCTAAAGTCTGAATCATTCTTTCAGCTAAACCATCAGTCTGTGGATGGTGGGCAGTAGAAAGTTTCAGATCACAACCACAAACATCCATCAGAGACATCCCAAATTCAGAAGTAAATTTAGGGTCTCTGTCAGAGATTATGGATTTATGAAAACCAGCAGTATTAAACATATGAGACCACCATAAGAAAGCTAATTCTTTAGTGGAAACATCCTTGTGGGTAGGGATAAATTTACACATTTTTGTAAATCTGTCCACAATAACCCAACAAGAGTTATAACTGTCTTTACCAGCAATAGGTAATCCTGTTACAAAATCCATGTTTATTATCTGCCATGGTGCATCAGGAGGTTCAATATATTGCATTAATCCTGCTCTTTTACCAGTTAATCTTTTTGATTTTTGGCAAGAATCACAAGACTCAACATATAATTTTGTGTCTTCAGACATATTAACCCACCAAGCAGTGTTCTTAATTCTGATCATTGTTTTTTCAAAATCAAAATGTCCAGCCAATATGTCATCATGACAAATTTTCAAGATGATTTCTCTCATATAAGGAGGAATAACAATAACATTACTCAACTTTCTCCTATAATATAGATATCCTTCATCAATTGAAAATTTACCTTTTTCCAAAGCCTTCTGGTACTTTGGTGGAAGGGTTTTAATTAATGCTTGTATTGAAGCATTCTTTGGATCATTTAATATGGTGCATAACTTTTTCAAGTCAGTGTCCTTATCATATGAATCCAGAATAAGCTGTAATAGCTCTTCCTCCATATCAACCACATATATCCCATGTATATGAATAATTTCATCCTCAGGATCATAAGCAGGATTAGAGTCATTATTTGGTAAAGGTAACCTAGATAACATATCCACATTTGAGTGAACAATACTAGCCCTATGAATAATTGTCATTCTCCCTCTGTATTCTTGAAAAGCCAACTGCCATCTGAACATATGTCTGTTTGGTTTTTTCAAGTTTAAAAGGGATTTAACCGCACTGCAGTCATTTACAAGTTCAAATTTCTGGTCATCTAGGTAATAATGAAGCTTTTCTAGATCCCACACTACAGCTAAACATTCTAATTGAGTAGCACCATATTTCAATTCCCTATTTCTCAAGGTTCTTGAAATATAACAAATTACTACTTCTGAAACTTTATCATTTATCACTTGTTTTTGATGGAGGGCAGCACCAAGACCAATGAAACTAGCATCAGTGCACAAAAAAATGGTTGATTAAATTCAGGTAAAGCAAGAATTGGTGCTGACATCAAACAGTGTTTCATAGTGTCAAAAGCTCTTTGTCTTTCACTATTCCAGACAAAAGCAACATCCTTTCTAGTTAATTGGGTAAGGGGTAAAGCTATCACTTGGTAATTTTTAATATACTGTCTATAGTATCCACACATATCCAAAAAACTTTGGAGCTCTCTAAATGTAGTAGGAGCCTTCACCTGTTGTATGGCTGCCACTTTGTTTTGGTCAACACATATCTGTAAGCCTGAAACAACATGACCAAGAACTTTTAAAGAATGGAAACCAAATTTACATTTCTTCAAGGCAAGTGTCATATTTATTTCATCCATTTTCTGGAATACTTTACACAGGTGGTTGAGATGATCTTCAAATGTTTTTGAGAATATAATGATATCATCAATATAAACCATCAGCCATCCTTCAATTATCTCTTGATGGAATGTGTTATCCATGACTTTTTGAAAAACTGAAGGGGAATTTTTAGTGACAAATGGCATCCTAATATACTTATAAATACCCATATGAGTAGCAATCATCAGAAAGTTCTGAGAATTTTTCTCAACAGGTACCTGGTGATATCCTTTGTTACCATCCAAACAGCTGATATATTTAGCACCCTGTAAGGTAGCATGTATAGAGCTAATTCTAGGTAAGGGGTAGATATCATCAACAGTATAAGTATTTAGTGCTCTATAATCACCACATAACCTGGCTTTATCTTTCTCATAAGAAATTAGGACAGGTGAGATAAAACAATATTTAGGTGTTTCAACAACCTTTTCAATAATATTCATTTTTAAAAGGGTAGAGATATTGTCTTCAATATCTTTTCTCTTTGTGGGAGAAGCAGGATAAGGCTTCTTCTTTAAACTAGGTGGTATATCAGTTAATGGGCAAGACAATGAAAGTTTCAGTTCCTCTTTAACTAATCACAGTTCATGTGACCCATGAGCAAAGGCCATAGGAAAAGACTTTATCAAGTTAATGATGGAATCTTTATCCTCACCAGAAAGTTGTTCTCCAAAAGAGGCATTGTCAATTTCAGACAAAAGGGCATGCATCTCTTTTGTAGATCTTCCTTTACATTGAACCACAGAATTACATGTGTTCACTTCTGGTTTCAATAATTTTTTAGGGGAGGAAATTTTAAATTTTCTCTTCCTATTCATCCCCATTGTGAAACATTGGTTTTAGGGATCCAATTTTATGCCATACTTGGTTAAAATATCATTCCCTACAATAAACCAATTGCTTAAGTTATCATTCTTCATGACAACAGAATCACAAATAGCTCTTACAAAACCATGGTTATATTTAAAAAACACTGTGGCTTTGTATTTACCAATGGGGGACAAAAAAGAGCCATAACCTCTCCAATTTTCAGAAATGATAGGCATCAGTTTTGATTTATAGTCCTGATCCACTGAAGCAAGTGCTCTTTCAGAAACTACACTTCCTCCAGCTCCAGAATCCAGAACAACCTCAATGCTGGTTCCATTAATCAAGACTGGTGCCTTGAGAGGGGCAATAACAATTGAGTTATCCTCAATGTTCTTTATGATCTCAGCATCTTCAACTGTAGATAAAGTATTATTATCAATATCAATAGTATTTAAATAATGAATATCCTCTTCCAGCATCAAGATTTCTTGTTGAGATTCATATGAAATATTTCTGGCACAATCACTTGATGTATCATCCAGTGCCACTGTGTCATCAGCATGCTCCTCTGTTTGTTCTACAAGATTTATCTTCTTGTCACAAACATGGCCTTTCTGCTAAGGCTTTTTGCACTTGAAGCAAGTCTTTGTTGCATACTTCTTTGGTGCAACAGGGGCAGAAGGTTTACCAACCTTTTCCAGAGGTTTCTGTTGGTAAGTGGAGGGTTTCTCCAAAGGGGTCCTAGGAATGAATCTTCTGGCATCATACATGTTGTTTAGAAGGATCTCATTGCAAGTATTAATGAAAGAAGAGGGTTCTCTGGAGAACTCAGTCCTAGCCACTATCAAGTCTCTCAAAGACATTGGTAATTTATAAAGGATCCTGTCCTTCCATAACTCAAACTCCATATTTGGGTCCATTGCCCTTAAGATTTTTACAAGTTTCATTAAAATCTCAATAGTTTTATCAGTAGAAGTGCTATATCTAGTTTCCTCATACTGCCTTTGTTGAGCCATTCTGAACTTGGAGCCACCAAATTGTGCTTTAATCAATTTCTTCCAATCCTCCCATGAGTAGTCATTCCCATCCAGGAGAACAGATCCATACCACATTAGGGCAACATTAGTAAACAAAGAAATTAACTTGGACAAAATTTCCTCATCTGGGAGCTTGTAAGAATTTTTTAAGTTATCAATTCTGTAAATAAATTGTTGCCAATCAGAGGAAGAATCACCATCAAATGTAGAATATTGGTCAAGTTTTGGCCAATTCTTTTGATTTGAAGGAGTCTCCTTAGTACTAGCTTGTTTCTGAGTAAGAAGCAGCTGTAACTTCTCCAATTGGGCAGTAATCTCATTGTTTAATCCTTCTGTTGAATATCCTGGTGCATCATCAGTTTTTAATGGAAATTCAGTGGTATCAACAGGTATTTCTGGAGTTAGTTTTACTTTAGATGAACTAGCCACAGGTAATATTTGAGCATCCTGCACTATATGTTCCTTCACAGAAATGTCACAATATTTCTGGTCATTCAACAATGAGTTCAATTTTTCTTCAATGGTTGTTAGTCTTGTTTTCATTCTTGGAAGACTAGATAAACTCTCATTGATAGTTGCAAAAGATAACTGATTTTTATTTTGAAAAGATGAATAATGGTCATTCAATATTTTCAGATTCATCTTATCTATATCCACCTCCTGGCAACAGGCAGATACAGTATCTTTCAGTTTAGACAAATCATTTTTTATATTTTGCCATAAAGCAACTTTCTTTTCATGGGTTGCTTTGTAATGAGAAAATTCATCAGAGACTCTCTGTGATTCACTTCTTAATGCTTGATAACCCTGATCAGTTAACAAATAATTATATCTCTGAGTCAATTGCATATTGTTCATTATATGGTTTTGTTTGGCAATAATATCTCTCAAGTACTCATCATTAATCTTTGCTACATCTGGAGTGTTTCTCAATAAGGAAACTGAGTAACTTTCCAGACTCTCATAGAGCTCAGGGTCAAGAGTTTCATCAATTACAGCCATATCAGGGTTAATCATTGAGGTAGCAATTAAAAGTAATGGATTAGATACATGAGTTATTTGTCTACTGCTCCCAGCCTCTACTGGTCTCAAGGTTTCTTCTTCCCTCTCAGAATTACCTGAAAGAACAGAATCAGCTACAAGAAATGGCACTTGAGAATCAATAGAGGGGCGTACCAGGGTTTGCTGGGTATGACCATATTGGGCTTTCTTCTTATTTTGCCTCCTTGATAGGGGTGAGGAGGTGTGGGGTTGACCTGGTTGGGTCTTGACGGACCTGCCTGAGGTAACTGATGCTGATTTTGAGACAGGTAGTCCCACTGAGTGTTTAACCAGTCCCACTGCCACTTGGACACTTCCACCTTTTCTTGGGACTGGGGAGCCAATTGTTGTTGATCCCTGGGAGGAAGAGGTCTCTTCTTCTCTTGAAGAAAGGTATCTATCCTTCTCAACTTTTCTTCCAGAGCATCTTCCCTTGCCTTTAGTCTCAAGTTTTCTGTCCTTAGCTCCTTTATGTGAGTTGACAGATTCTTTAACTGTTGAGGCAATGGCATCTTTTTTATCCTGAAGCCTTTTGGAAGTTCTTTTGGTGGGTTTATCATAGGCTTCTGATCCTGAGTTGTGTCTACTAGGATTTCTACTTCTTCCATCTCTACATCCTGTTTGGGGCAAGGATTTATTAATCTGAGAAATTCTTCTTGTTAAAGGAGAACTTACAGAAGTAGGCTCATCATAATCAATCAAGTCTAGTTCCTCTTCACGTGCAGCAGAACCACTTTGGTCAGTCATTTTAAGATTTAACTGAAATGAAGAAAAGATACAATAAGATTAATTAGTCTTTTATTTTTAATTTTTATTTAACAGAAATAAAATAAAAATAAAATAAAATAAATCTTTTTAGGATAAAAATCAACTAAATAAAATTAATTTATTAATTCAAAAAAATACTTTAAAACCAGGATTATAATATAATCAACTGTAGAAATAAATTAAAATTTTTATTAATAATTTCAATTAATTATTTTCAGGATTTAAATCAACTAATTTATTACCAGGACTTAATGTCAACTGAAGTAATTAAATATGAATTTTTATTAATTAAAAAAAATTTATTAAACTGATCACTTAACTACCAGGACTTAATGTCAACTGAAGTGATTAAATATGAATTTTTATTTAAAAAATTTTATTAAACTGATCACTTAACTACCAGGACTTAATGTCAACTGAAGTAATTAAATATGAGTTTTTATTAATTAAAAAAAATTTATTGTATTGATCACTCAACTACCAGGACTTAATGTCAACTGAAGTAATTAAATATGAGTTTTTATTAATTTAAAAAAAATTTATTGTATTGATCACTCAACTACCAGGACTTAATGTCAACTGAAGTAATTAAATATGAATTTTTATTGTCAGGACACTTTGTCAACTGGAACAAAAAAAAATTTAAATTAATCAGGACAAAAATGTCAACTGAAAATTGTAATAATTAATATTAAAATATAATTATTTATTACTTCTGGGACTAAGAACACTAATGCTCTATTATTGTCAACCAGGAAAAATAAAATAAAAATATAATAATAAAATTAAAACCAAATTACCAGACACCTCCCCCTGTAAAATGAGCAAATTAATGCCACTTACAGAGTGCTGAGTAAAAGGAAAATACGTAGCAAATGAAAAATGCAAAGTAACCCACAAATAGTAATATCAATAATTACCACGATATATACAATGTTTAGTCAATATATGAACCTAATTTTTGGAGCGCGGTTCGATTCCTGTTCGCAGCAAAAATATTTTGTCATGTGACGTATGACGTTTGTTGTTTTCTTTGCTCTCTTGTCCTTACAGGTACTCAAATGCCGATGGTCCCTTTGATTTACACCCTCAAATCACGATGCGCCGTTGATAATTTGGGAAGGCCTCCAATTGTCAAGGGGTCCTTTTGGGTCTAGAAGTTTATTTGAGGTTTATACAAGGAAAATTGGGGATTTAATGTGACAGCCAGGCTATTCCAGGAGTCCAGTAAATGATATGTAACTTATAAAACCTGAAAGAGTGGGTAAGAATTGTATTTAATGAATATAAATTAATATTTTATTGCATAATAAAATTATATAAGTATTTTATTATATACAAGTGTTATATTAATTTTATTGGTTATATAAATTTTTATATACATTTAAATTGAACATAATATAATATATTCTACAAATAATGGCACATTTTTATGTATTTAATAATTATAAATTTATATTTAATTAATTGAAAAACATATATTATAATTATAAGTGTAAAATTGACTTATAATATATTTAAATTAATTATTTAAATTTATATATTAAATAACACCTTTCATATAATACTAAACAATAATTAATGACGCTTATTTTGACCCTTAATTGTGTCAGGAAAAACCAATTAATTAATTTATACTAAATTGAGATTAATTACATGTTTTGTTGCGTCAAAGTATTTTTTGTTTCACTTAAAATATCCTTAAATCAGACTGTACCATCTGTTTGGAATTATTTTTCTCATAGTTTCTATGTTCCAATCTTGTTTAGTTATTCACTATTTTTACTTACTGATTTGGGAATTAATGGCAGGGAAATTGGATTCTTAATTGGGGTTTTAATTATTTGTTTCATATTTTTCTCTACATTGTTATGTTTCATTTACTCTTTGATATACTTGTTTTATTCTATTCTAATTATTGTATTTACAAATATAGTGGCGCTTCAGAGGACCCATTTCCTATAAAAGGGCCTTGGATAATCCCCTGTAGCATCATCACTTATTACACACTCAACAATTTAAAGATAAATTTATTACGCTTATTATTATTTTTATTAGTATTAAATTCTAATTAAAAATTCTAAATAACAATTTAAAGGTTGCCTTAAGTCTGATAGTTATTATAGTGTTTGCCACGCAGAACTCTTACTTAAATAATATTAATATTAATAAAACCAATTTGTTGTCACCTCTCAAATCACTCGTCGTTGCTTTCTCTCAAATAAATTAAATAATTTCAATTGTTTTTATTTCTTTTATTTCTAAACTACTATCTCCTTCTTGTCCTCCTCTCTTTTCTTCCCTCTTCTCTTATCTCTTCTAGACGACTGACCGACATAATGAATTTTCAAAATAAAGTACGTATTCTCTCAATCAAATTGATTTATTTGCTCAAGTATAAGAGGTAGTTTCAAAATATTAGTATAAATTATAGATTAGAATTATGCTATTGTAAATACTAAAGTTATAAAATATAGAAATAAGTGTTGTATTGTAATTGTAATAATAAAGTAAGTGATGAAAAGAATGTTCTGAAAAGCACAAAGTAAGAGGCCTTTTATAGGCAAAACATGAGGGAATAAAACATATGGAATTTACACCATATACTGTAAGAATGTGAGAAAAAGAATGACTAAAAGGAGTACATACATGACATAAGAAATAAATAAACTGGTATGTCAACAAGGGCATCAAATTTATTAGCAATAAAGTTTGAGTTCCTTGGACTGTCACAATTAATTACACAATAATTAATTAATTATATTACTTTCACGGGATTCCAGATCTCTCACTGAGGTAATATAACTGTTTTAAAGTTTTTTATTATAAATTTATTATTAATTTTACTCCCTTTGACATATACTTTTGAGCACAGTGTTAGGGAGTAAAATTGTAAGGGACATTTTATTTACAATAATTAATTATACTACTTATTGTACTTAACTAGTTAATTGTAAGTAATACTTAAGTAGATAATTAATTATTAGTAAGAAGAAGGGGCGTGGCTTCAACTCAGTAAAATAATTAATTATTTTACCGGTTAAGTCTAGTAGCCTGGCTGACAGAGGCAGTCTCTTATCTTGGAATTGATTGGGATGATGTGTGCTGGACTGAAGATTTTCTCTGTGTCAGGATGCAAAAGTTGGAATGTAGAGAGGAATATCAAGAGAAGGCATACTCTAGAATGATGAAGATAAGAAATCAATAAGTCAGATACTGGGACAAGAAGTTGGCTCATAGACTCATGAATCCCTAAAAACCTAGTTGTTTGGTTTTGGTGTATTATAGAAGTTTGAAGAGTCAGTGGGGAAAAATGTTTGCTGACAGATGGAATGGACCATACAGAGTCAGATCTCAGGTGTCTTGAGGTTCTTATGTTTTGGAGGAGTTAGATGGTGCAGTCTTAAAGAAGTGAGTGGCTTCTGATCAGGTGAAGGGATTTTATCTAAGAGGCACTAGAAGTGAAGAATATTGACTCCTCTATGAGGATAAACTATGGACCATTCTTTAATTTTGGAATTTGGTGATGCTGTGCATCTGTTTTGTTGGAAACTTTTTTTGTTAGATGGTACCCATGTGTGGGGCTTCTAGATCATATTTTGGCAAGTGTGAGGGTATCTGATGGGCTGGATGCTCTATCAACAGTTACCCCAGATTTTCTGTTTCCAACCCCTTCTCTTAATTTGGTTGAACCCTAGTATTGGTTTCTCTTCACAGGTTATAGTTCTCTATGACTTTAAACTGGAAATTCTTTTGGTCTTCAAGTGCCGGACTCTTCACTCTTATTGGTTTTGGTTTAATGTGTTGGATTTTGTGTTTTTTTCAGAAGGTACCCAGGGGGGGCTTCTAGATTTTATTTTGGCAAGTGTGGGGGTAACTGATGAGCTGGCTGCTCTGTAGAAAAGTTACCCCATAATGTCTGTTTCAAGTATTTTGTTTGTCCTAGTTGATTCCTAGTTCTGGTTTTTGTTATTCAGGTTTCAAGGCCACTATGACATTAAACTGGCTTCTTTGGTTTTGGTGGTGGATCACTGGTGGTCTCCCATCATTTTTACTTATTGGAGGGAGCCCACCCAGTGATCATTTCCTTGGACTGGACTTTCTATGGAGCCGGACTTTTTCTTTTTCTTTTCTTTAATTTTTGTGTTTATGGTTGTGTTAGATGGTAGTTTTAGATTATTTTCTTTTTTCTCTTTTTTCTTTTAATTTTTTATGGGGTTTATTAGGATATAAAGAGGGAAAAATCACAAAATTATATTATATGATGTCACCACATCAGGGTCACCTGGATGTGGGCAAGCATTGGCTGGGAAAGGCTCATAAATTGGCTGGGCAATGCTATTTTCTTTTTTATCTCTATCTCATTTTTTATTATTTTCTTTGATTTTTATTTATTTCATATTTTATTTATTTATATTATTTTTCTTAATTTATTTTATATCAATTCATTTAAAAAATTATTTAAAGGTGTATTCACATCAAGGTGCACTTGGATGTGGGTAAGGTATCATGGGATCAGCTCATCAATTGGCTGGGGGATACCATTTGTAATTATTGTTTATCTCATTTTATTATTATTATTCATTTCATTCTAATTTCTTAGCTCTCATATTTTTTGGGTAATTTTGTTTAATTATTTTAAAGTTTTTTTAGTATGTTAGTAGTTTAAATAGAATAAAATAAAATAAAATAAATAATAAAAAATTAAAATAAAAATTAAAATTAAAAATTAAAAATAAAACAAATTATTATATATATATATCTGTTAATTCTTATTGTTCTCTCTATTTAGTGACTTATTAATTTCTTTCTTTATTATTTTAATTTCTGGAAGAAGAAGCCTCTGGTAGTTGGTACGGATTATGGTGGCTTTTTTGCTTTTTTTAAGGATCAAAGGAAGAACTGTTTTCTTTGTGGTGTAGGTGGCTGGAAAGAGTATATGGATTATAATTGTCAGCCAGGCTACTAGACTTACCCGGTAAAATAATTAATTATTTTACTGAGTTAAAGCCATGCCTTTCTTCCTAATAATAATAATTATTTATTTATTTACTTAAGTAGTACTTACAATTAACTAAAGTTAAATACAATAAGTAGTATAAATAAATAATATAAATAAAATGTCCCTTACAATTTTACTCCCTAACACCGTGCTCAAAAGTATATGTCAAAGGGAGTAAAATTAATAATAAATTTATAATATAAAAACTTTAAAACAATTATATTACCTCAGTGAGAGATCTGTAATCCCGTGAAAGTAATTTAATTGATTATTTATTGTGTAATAATTGTGACAGTCCAAGGAATTCAAACTTTGTTGCTAATAAATTTGATGCCCTTGTTGACGTACTAATTTATTACTTTCTTATGTCATTTATGTACTCTTTTTTCTTGTCATTCTTTTCTCTCACACTCACAGTAGACGGTGTAAATTCCTTACATTTTATTTCCTCATATTTTGCCTATAAAAGGCCTCTGATTTTGTGCTTTTCAAACCATTCTTTTATTACCTTACTTTATTATTACTATTTACAACACCATACTTATTTTTATGTTTTATCACATTAGTAGTTACAAGAGTGTAATTCTAATCAATAAATTATATTAATATTTAAAAATCTACCTCTTATATTTGAGTAATAAATCATTTAGATTAAGAAATACGTACCAATTTTTGAGAGTTCATTTAAATCCTTAAAATCCTCGTAGAAACTTCATACCATATCTTCTAGACCAAAAGCGTACCTTGACAATAATGGTCAGGTACCAGTTTAGAAGGTAAATTTTGGGAAGAAGTGGAAGAAGCGGCGATAGAGTGTTGGAAGGTGTGCTTGATTATTCTATACATCTTCCAGTGGTCATCAAGGAGCTGTTTCCTCTAATTCTTTTCAAATTCATTCAACGGACCATGAAGAGCAAAGGCCTTAAGCATGTTAGAACACATCATTCTTAGATGTTGTTTCATGTCGGTGTAATCCAGAGTCAAGGTATTTTCTAGAGGTTTGCCAGTCCCAATTGCAGTTTCAGGTGGCATGATTCCGACTAAACAGAAGAATAGGATCAGTAATTGTTTTCTGTTAAAGAAATTGGATTTGATAATTTGGTACTTAGGGATTGGGAGCTCATTAAATTTGTAAGTGGCTGGGATTTGAGCTGTTAAAAATTCTGAATGGATGTTGAAGGAGGATTAACCAGATGGAGGTATGTATTCTCATGGTCATCCTCTAAGTTGTGTTGAGAAGATGAAGGAGAAGAAGGAGTTTCCTGTGGCTTGGTTAGATCAGTAGGGCTGTTGTTGTTGTTGTTGTTGTTTTTTATATTATTTCTTGGCGCAGGTGGGTTAGATACTGGCGGAGGAGTGCCAGTTTGGATGAAGGAAGGACCAGGAGAAGGTGACCTGGAAGCTGATTGTGATCTGCTGGATGAAGATATAGAAGAAAGAAAACTATCAGAGGAATAATTTGCAGCCAGAGGAGAGGTGAAGTTAGTTATTCTTGAAGTAACAGGAGATTTTTTGTTTGGCACAGTTTTGCGTGCTCTAGTGTTTTCAGGAGGTCCTCTTGCAGGCCTTCTAGAGATGTTGGAATCTTTGAGGTTGTCTGATGAAGAATTTGTGTGTGTACGCATTGCTCTCGGAAAACTAGGAGGTTGTGACATAGAGTTTTTGGTGTTAAATGGTGGATTTTGACTGTTATCTGGCTGAATTTGGGAGTTTTGAGCCTGATTCTTGCTTTCTGGCAAGGCGAGCAAGCCACCCTTTGTCAGGCGGGCTGCCTGGACGCAGTCTAGTTGCCTGGGAGCTGATTTTGAAGCTGTTTGAAATGAATTTGCACAGATAAAGGCTGTTTCTTGAGACGATAAAGCAGGTCTTTTAGGGAGTGTTTTGGGAATAGAATGGTGTGATCTTCTGGAAGGAGTGGAAGATAAAGAAGAGGAAGCAGGTCCAAGCTCTGGTGACCTGGTAGGAGATCTGGAAATATATCTATGTGAAGGTGAAGGTGGAGGTATTGGATAGCTGGGGTCTCTGTAACATCTTTTCTTTTTAGAGTTGCAAGATTCACAGGCTCTGTTGTAGAATTTGGCCTGAGGAGTACGAAGAGTGAAAGTACAAGGCCTGCACATGTGGATTCACTGTTTACAAGCATAGTCTTTTGGAGTGGTAAAGCAAGGAAGGTCCAATGGGTCAAAGTCTGGGGATTCAGTCATGATCTGTGAAGGAACAACAATAAAAGAAAAGAGATGAAAGAAAATTTTATCAGTGTTGGTAGATGATGAAGAGAGTGGAAGTTCAGCAGGTGCGCTGCAGAGCATTTTGCATGGAGGTGGCTCCGCCCTTATATGCAAAATGTTTTTTAGTCCATCAAGACTTTAAACTGAACACCGCAGGTAGTCCTCCAAGACTTTTAACTGGCTGATTACAATTTTATTTCAAGAATTTTAATCCTCTATGGGTTCTGTAGTACGTCAAGACTTTACACTGAACAATGGTAGTCCTCCTAGACTTATAACTGGCTGGTTTTTTAAGATTGCTTCAAGGTTTTTATTTTTTTTACTACTGTGGATCTTTTAGTCCTCTAAGACTTTAAACTGTCTGGATTTCAAGATTATATCAAGCATTTGGCTTATGCTTTTGTGATTCTGAAGTCCGCCAAGACTTTAAACTGAACACAGGAAAGTCCGTCAAGACTTTAAACTGAACACTGGGTATTCTGCCAAGACTTTAAACTGAACACTGTGGTCAGTCCATCAAGACTTTAAAATGAAGAATGGTATATTCCCCCAAGACTATAAACTGAGGATGGTTTAATGGTTGAGTCCTTCAGGACTATAAACTGATAATGGGAGTTGGTGTGATTCTGGCAGAGGGCATCCAAGGGGGAGTCTCTGAAGTTTGTTAAGGCAAGTGTGGGGGTAACTAATGAGCTGGCTTCTTTGTAGAAAAGTTACTCCAGAATGTTAGTTTGTTTCTTTTGTCTTTAATGTTTTGATCTCAGGTTCTCTATTTTTTATTCAGTTTTTGGAGTCCCCCAAGACTATAAACTGAGGGTTTTTGAGTCCCCCAAGACTATAAAATTAGGTCTGTTAGTCCCCCAAGACTTAAAGCTGAGGATTAGTCCCCCAAGACTTCAAACTGAGAAAAAAAATTATTTTCTTTATTTCTAAATCAAAATTTTCAGGCAAGAAGAAATTACAGAAAAGAATCCAGAGATGTTACAAAATTTTCAGCAGTGGCTTTGAACTGGTGAATGAGGTTCTTCCTTTTCTCAAGTTCCTGTGGATTCCTGGAAGGAGTGGATTGGAAGTAATTTAGAATGAGATGCTTCTGTTGAGAAGAATGATGTTGGAATTTGTCTTTGATTGTGGGAAATGGATAAGGTGGGGGTGCTTCACTAGTTCCCAAATTTTCATCATCACTGTCAGGATGGAAATGAACTTGAAATTTGTAATATTGAATTTCATTATGAAGAAGTATTGAGCTTACTATTAGATGGACCAGGGATGGTAGAGCTAGTGGTTGTAACGGGGTTGGCACTCTTTTTTGAAGGGTGTAATTTGTTGACCAGTCTGGATCTTTTGGTGCAGGCAAAAGGTGGATCAGGTTGTGGAGGAGGAGAAGATGTTGAAGAGGACAATGGACCAGGTCTGAAACAAGTCTTCATCCTAGAGTGACAGGCATCACAGGAGGTTATGTAGGGATGAGCTGGTGGTGTGATAGTACAGATGAGATTGTTGTCAATGCAGTATTGGCAAGGACCTGTGTCAGTAGCAGATTTGGAAAGAAAGCTAAACAAAGTGGTTGTGATGAAGGAAAATGTGGACATTCTCTATTGGAGGGAGGATGTGGTATTCCAAAATTGGCGGAGCCCTTTGTTGGTCTATTTGGTGTTGTTTTGATATGTCTTAAATGGCATTATTTAATAATTGGGTGTTTTTCTGCATTTATTCAGCAAATATTGAGACTGTGGGGA
This sequence comes from Hemileia vastatrix, assembly GCA_030280995.1. Taxonomy (NCBI): domain Eukaryota; kingdom Fungi; phylum Basidiomycota; class Pucciniomycetes; order Pucciniales; family Zaghouaniaceae; genus Hemileia; species Hemileia vastatrix. The sequence continues at coordinate 18,436,142 of JASXTE010000007.1, forward strand.
TGTGTGTACTACCATTGAATAACCCCAGTGTAGACAATTCTATAGTACTAGCTATAGGCCTTGACCAAGGGAGTTGGAGAAAAACCAGAAAGAATAACCCCTGTCCCTTTAAAAAAATAGAGTGAGATTTACTTGCTAAAGTAAGTTGGTTCCTGTTTACTAAAGCCCCTTTTTCAACACACTTGACTGCTTGATGAGCCAAGAAAGTAGTCCCCAGACAGACTACCAGACCAAAGAACTGAAATATAGACCAATGTCCACACCAGAGAAAGCAAAGATACTTGATGTAGGCTACAAATCCACACCAGAGACAGCAATAATACTTGATATAGCTTGCAAGACTATACCAGAGAACCTGTTGCTAAAGTTTAGTTAAATGAAGAACTATCCTTGCAACCAACACAGCCAATTATGGACAAAAAACAGTGAAAACTGAGTGAGGAACAAGGATATCACCTACGGATGGTTGTATGATAATTAAAGTTTCCCCAAACTGTCTTATTCACTATGTACACACAGACCACTATCTAAGAGCCCATGCACACCAATGAATTTGGCACCTGTACCAGCCAAATTGAATAAAAACCCTCCAGAAGCGCTCCCCAACCTTCTAAAAGAGAGGCGGGGGGCCACCCGACATCAGAGATGCCGCCTGAAGCAGCCCGGCCTCCCTGAAGCCAGAAAACCAATAAAAACATCTAATCTACTTAGAAAAATTCACTACAACTACTAAAACTCTTAAAAAACAAAATTACACTATAACAACATTGAGACATGAAATATAGAGCTAAATTAGCCATATCTAATGGAAGACTTAAGGTTAGCCCGTAAAACGCTAAAAACAAAATTAAACAGCTATCTTTTGTAACTGAAAAATGAGGAAATGACCCCTTAAAACTTAGAATGTGAAAAATATCATCAAGACATGAAATATATAGAAAAAGCGGGGCTATCTAATGATAGTACCTACATACTCACAGTCCCAATATTCACGTAATAAATCCAGAAAAACACCCAATTCTTCAACAGATGTCAATTAGGACATGCACAAACAGCGCCAAACAACACAACAAAGGCCCCTGCCAATGTTGGAAGACCACATCCTCCCTCCAACTAAGAATGTCCACATTCTTTCTTCATCAAACCACCATGTTCAACCTTCTTCCCAAATCTGCCTCTGAAATGGGTCCTTGCCAATACTGCATTGACAATAATCTAATCTGCACCATCACACCTCCTGTCCATCAATACAGAACGTTCTGTGATTTCTGCCACTCCAGAAAGAAGACCTGCTACAGGCCTGGTCCATTATCTTCTGCAACAGCTTCACCTCCACCTCAACCTGGTCCATCTTCTACCAGCACCAAAAGATCTAGGCCATCCATCTTGATTCCCAGATTAATAAAAAAGCTACACCCTTCCCAGAAGAGTTCCAAAACCACTAAAACAACAAGTTCTACCATCCCTGGTCCATCTGATGGTAAAAACTTCCATTTCTTCTTTCCACTTTATAAAACTGATGACTTCTCAGCTCCTTCATCTTCTGACAGTGATGATAACAATTTAGGATCCATTGAACCACCAACACCAAACCACTTTCCCACAATTAAGGCCAAGTTCCAACAACACACATCTCAACAGAAACACCTTCTGCTAAACTACTTCCAATCCACTCCTGCTAGAGATCCACAGGACATTGAGAACAGAAGACACCTCATTCACCAGTTCAAGGCTAATTCTGAACACTTCATTTCATCTCTTGATTCCCTCTGTAATTCCACTAGTACTTGAGCTTGATTCAGAAAAGAAAAATTGACCACACCCTCTATAGGATGTAACCACAAATAACCCTCAGTTTTAAGTCTTGGGGGACCATCCTCATTTTATAGTCTTGGAGGACTCAAAAACCCTCAGTTTAAAGTCTTGGGGGACTCAAAAACCTAAATCATAAACCCAGAACCAGAGATTAACCACATTAAGACACAGAGAAAAAACTAAAATTCTGGGGTAATTGTGAATAGAGCTGCCAGCCCATCAATTACCCCTAAACTTGCCTTTGCTAAATTCAGAGGCTTCCCCTGTGGATACCCTCTTCCAATCTTTCAAACCCATTCCTCAGTTTATAGTCTTGGGGGACTACACCATCAAACAATCCTCAGTTTAAAGTCTTGGGGGACTAACACAGTGTTCAGTTTAAAGTCTTGATGGACTACCAGAATTTGCATAAAATAGACCCAGCAAATTTCATACAGAATACACCTACAGCCAACCTGCTGAACTTTCCCCTTCACTTCATCATCTACCCATCACTGACAAAAATCTCCTTCTTATCTCTTTCCATCATCATTTCTCACCACAGATCATGGCTGGATCCGCTGATTTTGACCCCTCCAATCTTCCTTGCTTCACTTCTCCCAAGGACTATTCCTTCAAACAGTGCATCCACATGTGCAGACCTTGCACATTAACTCTTCCAACTCCTGAAGCCAAATTCTACAAAAGGGCCTGTGATTCTTGCTACTCCAAAAAGAAGAAATGTGACAGAGATGCCAACTACCCTATTCCTCCTCCTTCACCTTCTCATAAATACCTCTCCAGATCCCCTACCAGATCCCCAGAGCTTGGTCCAGCCTCTTCATCTTTATCCTCAGCACCATCCAGAAGATCCTGTAACTCAGTTTCCAGAACTCTCCCAAAAAGGCCTGCTTTAACTCCCCAAGAAACAGCTTTTATCTCTGCTAAATTAGCTCCTAGGCTGCTAGACCGCGTCCAGGCGGCCCGCCCTCCTCACTAGACAGTGAAAATCAGGCTCAAAACTTCCAAAAACAACCAGAAAACAGCCAAATTCCTCCAATCAACAAAAACAACTCCACGCAGCCACTCCCACTGCTCCCAAAGCAATGCAGCCAACCTTTCTAAGGTCCAAAAACTCCAAAATTTCCCAAACTTCTAGGAGACCTTCCAGAGGACCCCAGGAAGACACCAGAGCACCCAACACTGCACCAAAACAACAACTTTGCCCCCAGTTAAGGCAACAAAACTACACCTCTCCTCTTCCAGCTAACTATTCTTTTGACAGTTCCATTCCTTCAAGAGCTCCATCCAGAAGAGATCAATCCACTTCCAGATCACCCTCTCCTGCCCCATCTTATAACAACCCTGATACTCCATAAACAGCACCCCATCCAACTGAATCAAGCAGAAATATTAACAACAGCAACAACAGGCCTGCTACTCCAACTAGGCCCCAGGAACATCAGCCTCCTAGTTCACCTTCTCAAAACCTTTCAGAGGAAGACCAAGAGAATACATATCTTTCCCTGATTGATCCACCTACTATCACCATTCCAAAATCTTAAGAAGTCCGAATTCCGGCCGCTTACAAATTTGATGAGCTTCCAATCTGTAAGTACCACATTAATTCATCCAATTTCTTCAACAAAAATAATTACTGATCCAATTCTTCTTGTCTAGTTGGCACACCTCCTCCTGAATCTACTATTGGAGTTGGACAACCTCTAGAAACTTCTTTGACCCTGGATTATGGAGACATGAAACAACACCTCAGCACCATGTGTTCAAACATGCTGAATGCCTTTGCCCTCCATGGACCTTCAAATGACTTTGAGAAAACCTTGAGGAAACAACTATTGGAAAACCACTGGAATATGTCTAGGATCATTAAGCACAACTTCCAACAATCCATTCCTGCCTCTTCTTCCTCCTCTTCTGAACTTCAATCCAAACCCATTACTGCCCATTATAATCCATATAATCTCTCCAGAAGGATGCACTTCAAAGAACACAGTGCTTCCCACAACCCCAACAAAAAACAAAAATTGACATCATAATCCAGACCAGCCTCCAGAAACTTCATCATCCAGAAATTGAGCTCCTGCAAAAAGATTAAAGACAAATAAATAAATAAAAATTAATAACTATAAATTCTAATTTTTTTAACAGTCTACTAGCATACTAAAATTAAAAATTGATAAATAAAATAAAAATAAATGAAATAAAATAAAAGATAAAAAATAATACAAATGGTATCCCCCAGCCAATTGATGAGCTGGTCCCCTGATACCTTGCCCACATCCAAGTGCACCTTGATGTGGATACACCTTAAATAATTTAAATGATTTGAAATAAGAAACATAAATTAAGGGTAATAATGAGAATAAAAAATAAAAAAATGACATTAATGAAAATAAAAATAAAATAAAATAAAATGATAAAATAGCATTGCCCGGCCGATTGATGAGCCTTTCCCCACCATTGCTTGCCCACATCCAGGTGACCCTGATGTGGTAACACCCTATATTTTTGATTTTATAATTTTAACAACCCCCATAAAAATTAAAAGAAAAAAAGAGAAAAAATAAAATAATCTGAAACTACTATCTAGAAAAATCATAACTAAAAAAAATCAAAGAAAGTCCAGCTCCATGGATGGTCCAGATTAAGAGAAGGTCCAGTAAGAGAAAGTCCAGTCCATAGAAATGATCACTGGGTGGGCTCCCTCAAATAAGTAAAAATGATTGAAGACCACCAGTGATCCACCACCAACCCAAAACAACCAAAGATAAAGAAACCAGTCCCAAACCAGTTTAAAGTCATAGTGGACTTGAAACCTGAATAATAAACAACAGAACTAGAATTCAACTAGGAAATACAAAAGACTTGAGACAGAAATTCTGGGGTAACTGTTCTCCAGAGCAGCCAGCTCATCAGTTACCCCCACACTTGCCAATATAAAATCTAGAAGCCCCCCCTGGGTACCTTCTAACAAAAACACAACATCAAACATAATAAACCAAAACCAATAAGAGTGAAGAGTCCAGCACTTGAAAACTAAATGAAATTACAGTTTAAAGTCATAGAGGACTAAAACCTGTGAAAAGAAACCAATACTAGGGTTCAACCAAATTAAGAGAAAGGGTTGGGAACAGACAATTTGGGGTAACTGTTCTACAGAGCAGCCAGCCCATCAGTTACCCCTACACTTTCCAAAATAAAATCTAGAAGCCCCACCCTGGTTACCTTCTAACAAAAAGTTTCCAACACAAAAGTTTCTCTGCAACACCAAAAATTCCAAAATTTAAAGAACGTTCCATAGTTTGTCCTCATTGTGGAGTCACTCTTCTTCATGTCTAGTGTCTCTGGGATAAAATCTCTTCACCTGATCTGCAGCCACTCTCTTCTTTAAGACTGCACCATCCAACTCTTCCAAAACATAAGAACCTCCAGAAACCTGAGATCTGACTCTGTAAGGTCCATTCCATCTGTCAGCAAACATTTTTCCCCACTGACATTCCAAACTTCTATTATACACCAAAACCAAACAACCAGGTTTCAAGGGATTCCTGAGTCTATGAGCCAACTTCTTGTCCCAGTATCTGAGTGATTGATTCCTAATCTTCATCATTCTAGAGTATGCCTTCTCTTGACGTTTCTCTCTACATTCCAACTGTTGCATCCTGGCACAGAGCAATTCTTCTGTTGAGTGCACATCATCCCAATAAATTCCAAGATAAGAGAAAGCTTCCAAGTCCACTTGTAGAACAGCTTTCTGACCAAACATTAACTCATAAGGAGAATAGCCAGTTTTCCTCTTCACAGTGACCCTATCAGCAAATAACACCAAGGGTAAATAATGCCTCCACTTTTCAGCACTATCTCCACACATCTTCTCCAAAGCATTCTTGATAACTTGATGGCCTCTTTCAACCATGCTTTCAGCTTCAGGATAATAAGGTGTAGCCACTCTAACTTAAGAACCAACACTAGCCACAGCTTCTTTAAATTCGGAACCAAACTCTGGCCCGCCATCAACAGTCACCAACTTCATCAACCCATACCTATAAATCCACTCCTTCTTCAAAAACTCTGCCACATTCTTGGCAGTCAAATTAACCAGAGGCACTGCCTCAACCCAACCAGACAAATCATCCCTGGAAACAATTGAGTATTTATACCTTCTCTCTTTAATATGGACAGCATCCATACTGACTCTTCCAAAAACATTTGATTCATTAGTAGCACGGCCGACCTCTTTAGGTTTCAAGTGACTTCTTCTTTGACATTCTTCACAAGATTGAACCCAACCCTGCACAGCCAACTTCATACCTAGCCACCAAAATCTGTCAGCTACTCTTCTATAATTCTCCCCAAAGCCTCTATGACCAAGGTCTTCATACAAAGACTTCAACACAACTTCTTTACCCTTGTTCTGAGTCACCACAACTTGAGGATTAGGATGCCTTCTCCTCATCAACCTTCTTCCTGACACATAAAATCCAGGACTCTTCTTCTTAATTGCCAACCGAGTATCATCATCACAACTATCTGGCCTCTCCAAGGTCAACAGATATTCCACCATAATAAAATAAAACTCAGACTGACCCCAGGTCTCATCTTCAAAATCCAACAAAACAACATCCAAGGGTACAATTCTGTCATCAAAATCACCAGTGTGAACATGAGCCAATCGACCAGCCCAACCAGGATACCAATCCTTAAATTTTGGCACATCCTTCTCTTTCCACTGAATCTTGTGAGAATCCAGTTCACTAACAAAAACACCATTTTCCAAATTTGAGCTGTCCCAAACAACAACTCCATCTTCATCAACAAAAACATCCTGATCACCAGAATCAAGATCAGATCCAGCCAGTTTAGCCTCTTGGGGGAGGTCAGAAAAATCTTCAGCACCCTTTGTGCTGGTCCTAACCACTGGAACATCTTCATCAAACTCTTCAGCCTCAGAATCTTCATCTGTAGGTGGCCTCCTTTATAATCCATCAGGCATTGTAAAAGTTTTACCTGGTTTGTGTACCAGGTCAAAAGAAAAGTGTTGAATAAATGCCACCCACCTAGTCATTGGAGCATTTGGAAGACTAGGCGTATTGATCATCTGAACCAAAGATTTTGCATCCACCTGCAGCTCAAAATGCTGCCCCCACAAAACCGTCTGTAGCTTCTTTAAAATTTTTGCTACACCGCAAAACTCCAACTTAGGTTGAGAATACCTAGATTCCACCTCATTAAACACCACAGATTCATATCTTACTGGCCTGACCCTCCCAGTTTTATCTTCCTGAGACAAAACAGCACCAGCAGCAATATAGCTTGAGTCCACTGCCAGATAAATTTTTTCAGCACCAACACCATAATCCAACTTGTGAAGAACAATATCTTCCCCAACAACCTTTTTCAACTTCTGTAAAGCCTCTTCAAACTCTTCAGTCCATTTCCAATCTGCATCTTTCCTGGACAACCTCCTTAAAGGTGAAGCCAACAAAGAAAAATCCTTAATAAAAATCCTGACATATACACACACACCCAAAAATCCCCTGACTTCAGTAGTATTTTTAGGCCTTGGCCATGACTGAATTTTATTAGTCTTTTTCTTTTCCATAATCCTTCCCTCTTTACATACCACATGACCCAGAATTTCCAAAGCAGGAACACAACAACAGAATTTTGACCCTGAAATGCTCAAACTAGCCTCTTCAATCCTAAACAACACTCTCTCCAGAGTTATTGCATATTCCCAAAAAAACCTCCTTATTCCAGGGTTCTCTGTTAACACCTCATTACCATAATCAGTGGATGGTCCTTTAATTCCACCATCATCAATTAAAATACCAGCATGAGTAGGAACCTCATCCTGCAAAATCCAAGCCATTTGTGCTTTATATACTGCCACTGAATTAGTTGCTCCTTGAGGAAACCTAGTGAGCTTAAATCTTCCCAAAGGAGTCTCAAAAGTTGTGAGAGGCCTTGAATCCGTATGAAGTTCCCTCTCATCATAACCACCCATAATATCATACAAACCATAACACACCCTTTCAGAAAAAGCTTCAACAAAATCCTCTGCACTTGGTGGCATACCAGCATCCTTGATAGTGACTCTATTCAAGGCTCTAAGATCATGAACCACCCTCAACTTTCCATTCTTCTTCTTACACTGAAAACCGGACTTGAGTAACTGGATGTTGATTGTTTGTATAACCCAGTCCTGACTCTTTCCCTAATAATCTCCACAAAATCCTCTCTGATAGCAGCTGGAATTGGAATAGTTTTGATTTGCCAAGGTTCATTACAAACCACAGGAATCAAGTAAGGTTCCCCATAAGAGTGCTTCAACACACCCCTTTCCTCCTCAACAAAAGCCACAGATTTTTCCCTTAGCACAATAATGTGCAACAACAACTTCTTTTCTTCTTCAGACAACCACCCATCAGGACCAAAATTAACAAGTTACAACCTTTCCTCAGTCACCCTAGCCGTCTCTACAAATTCTGGAGGATTCTTCACCAAAGGATTACAGTACGGATCTCTTGACAAAGGAGGTCTCTTCAAGGGCTGATTCAAACCCACAGGCATAGGCTCATTGACATGCCTAATCTTCTGCGCTACCTTCTTATACTTTGCTGCTCCACCTTCAACTTGAGGGATCTTCAGGAAATCTTCACCACCAGACCTGGAACAAAAACCAAGGGTTTCCCCATTTCTCACATGTGTGGCCAAGGTAATGTTTTTGAAAGGTGTAGAAGAAACCCTAGCGGTGCACAATTGGGAGGACTTACTTTTACACCCCAATCTCACCACTCCAAAACTTTTCCGCAAATCCACATCTTCATCCTCACTTCCAACTTCCAAATATTCAAATCTTGATTCATCTTCTGAATCACATCTTCCAAAATTGTGCAGTTTATCCTCATGCTGGACGCCCAAAAATAGATCTTGATGATCTTCACAAAAATATTTTGAATCTTCTTTCTTCATTATCTTCAGATTTTTTTCTTGATTTTCTTGAATTATCTTGAAATTTTTATCTTCTTTTATTGAGTTTTCTTCTGACTTACAAAAATAACCAGGGGCTTCCCCAATGCTCACAGGTGTGGCCCAGGTAATGTTTTTGAAAGGAGTAGAAGAAAACCTAGTGGTGCACAATTGGGAGGACTTACTTTTAGACCCCAATCTCACTGCCCCAAAACTTTTCCGCATATCTTTCAATAAAGATATATAACCAATCTTCTTTCTTGAGCTTGAATTATAAAAAAAATTAAGAATCATGAGAGAGAACAGAGACTTGATAAAAAACTTGATGAATACTGGCAGAGAAGAGAAAAATTAAAATGAAAAAGTTGAAAATCCACTTGGTATATCTCCAAGGGAGCTGACCTACTACAACCTGGGATTTCCTCATCTTGGGGAGAGGTTGTAGCACTAGGGTGATCAGCCCTTCTCATTCTAAAAAAGACAGACCCTTACTAGAGCCTGAGCCACACTCCAAAAAATCTGAGGAAGCACCCACTTCTCTTCTTCTCCTACAACAATCCATGCACTGGCACATTGAAGATAAACCAGGCCAGGTCTCCCAACCATCCTCTCCAGGGGATGATAAACTCATGTTAAGTACCCTTTCATCTTCACCAGTAAACTCCAAACTGATTCCCACATCAAACTGATAACCAATTCTGGCTTGAAAATCCATCAAGAATGGGCCACCCAACACAGCTTTTACTGTTCCTTTGGAAATATAAAAATAAACCTTCCCTGAGGCTCCACCAACATCTAACTTCACAAACTCAGAAGTTCCAACCAATTCAGTGACATGGCCACCGATCCCTCTCAAGTTCCCACCAATACCAGTTTTGATGGGGAGGCCCAAATGAGTAGCCTCAAACAAAAAAATCAGGTTTATCTGAGAGCCTGAATCCACCAGTGCCCTTGCCTCCCTGCCATTCAGAGTGAAATTGACATAACCCAGAGGAGCAGAAAAATGAGTTTCCAAACCCTCACCAAACTTTTCAGAAGAATCACAAATGTATTCCACCTCCCCAGAAGAAACTCTTCTCCTGGTCAACAACTTTTTCTGTCTATCAGCCAACCCTGGACTGATAGCATACAATTCCCCATAAGAAAGGGAAACCTGACCCTGATTCATCCTTTCAAGAACAGAGTCCATAACATTAGATTGACCAGAAACCACTGGCCTCTCAAAGTGAGCCCTTGGCTTCACTACCTTGGTCCTATAAGCTTCTTGAGGACCAGCACCACCAACAGATTTACCATCAACAGGAACCAAACCAGATCCCTCACCAGAACGTCTAACTCCAGCAGGCTTTGTAAATGAAGCCAAAGGGACATCCTCCTCAGAGTCAGAATCAACCTCAATTGGCATTTACTCACCATTCATGTCCAATGCACCAAAACTAGGGGGGCACATGTCAGCCATACCCTTCTGCATCTTGTACAGCTCCTCTTTACTGTACCTCTTCCTAGCTGCACTCAGCTTAGGATCCACCTTTGAAGCCTTTGGCTTTGGTTGGGCCTGAGAACTGCTCTTAGGCCTTCCCACCTTTCCTGCTTCCACATCATAAACACCAGCCAAGCATTCACCACTTGACTGTCCACCACAAGAATACAACTCCAAACCACCAAAGGAAGTAGAAAAAGAGACCTTATTGACCTCCTTCCCCTTTCCCTTGATGTCCTCATCTAACTTAACAGAAGACTTCCCCTGATCTGGAATCTCCTCAAACCTTGGCCTCCTTTGATTGAGACCACCCCTTCTCCTGACCAAATCAACAGGAGCCTGCCCCTCACTGGGCTTCACAAATGAACCATCAGGGAACTTGAAAACCCTGCCATCAAATTCCACCTTTCCTTCAGACACATCCCTGTTCAATTCCCAACAATTATTGGACCTGTGCCCCCTCCTTCTGAAATAAGAGCAGACCCAAGGATCACTCCTACCAGCCCTCCTATCAAAATCTCTAGGCTGAGAAGGTACCTTATTGACCTTCTTAGCCTCCTGAACAAAAATATGCAGCTGCTTTGTGAGATCAGCCAACTGCTCCACCACTGGGTCCCTATCCTGTTTGGGAACCTGCACCATATTCTTCTCCTCCTCCTTCTTCACCCTAACTTCCTCTTCAGCCAAAGCCTCACTGGCTTTGCTGACATATTTGGCAGACCCCTCCTGATAGGTGTCCACAGCCAATAACTTCAAATGAGCCTCAACAGCCTCCTTCACCTTATCCAAGGCAGGAAACTTCTGGTCCCCATTAGAAAGAGTCTTCATCAAGTCCTTCCTTGACAGCTCCTTCAACACATCCATCCTGACATCTCTAGCCAGGGCAGACCAAAAATCATCCTTGGCAGCATTTTTATGTGCCAGCTCCTCCACTTCCACCAAGTATTCCACCACAGGATCAAACTGTAGCAGAAACTTTCTGTAACTATGCAAGTTACCAACACCACCATAAGATTGCCTGTCACCGGACAACCTACGCACAAGGTCGAGGATGTTCCTGCAAGTGAGATAAAAGGTTCAGATACTTCTTCGAAGCACAGAGGGATAGTTCGAGGAAGTGGTTCAAAGATGTCCTGAAGGAAGAACTACTGCTTCAAGTTATGTTCGAAAAGGATTCTAATATAATTGAACGGTAATATTAAAATTCTTAAGATCTCACAAAGGTTGGAAAAACTCAACAATCAAAGATTTAGGATTTAGATATGATTATTGAGAAAATAAAGAAAGATACAATAATAATGATTTTCACTTAGAGTTTTATCACTATTAACTATAAATACGTTTTATGATTTAATTCTAAGGAATATCGAACCAAAAACCCAGCCCCTTTTATATCCTTTACTCCTCCTCGTATTGACCTCATACTCATTCACTATTCTGCACACCACAAACCATTTAAAATATATCCGTTACACCTGGACCCTTCTCACTAACATCTGTTAACCCCTTAATAATCCACAGATATTTCATAAACTTTTTAATGTACTATTATATTAACTATTGCGCTGTGCGTTGCTTATTGGGAAAAAACTAAGACACACTATTGAGAGATTGACTAATTTAGATTTAGAGTTTTAGGCTAGCCCGATTGAATAGCGAGTACACAAAGGAAAGTTGCAGTTGCTATGGAGAGTTGCTTTCTGCGCTTCGAGTATGGATTTGAACCCTTTAGTATTGATTTAATGAGCTACTTTTGCCTCGAGTGTCACGTGGCGTGTGACAGATTCCCGGGTATAAGAACGCGAGCTCCGTTGAGCGTAAAACATATTTCCCACACTAATTTCCCTTTCTGTTTACTTAATTATTATTTCATCACTTTAATTCATTATGACAGACTTTCCTACACCGACTCCCACGCCTCCACACCCTAAAGCGGATGGGGGTGTTGTCACACGGCAATTTTCAAATACTTGCACGGCTTGCAAGTCGATGGAGTATTTCTGCGTGGAGAGCACGGCGACACGAGGGCCTCGCCAGAAGTGCGAGTTTTGCCGATGGAGAAGAGTGGCGTGTGACGCCTTAGCAAAGAATGCCGACATTGAGAGTCAGTTTACTAAGACGAAGTATTGGGTGATCCCTAAAACGAAGGAAGTAGTGAAGCGAATCTGGGATGTGTCCATTGGGGACAATCAATCGGTGGGAGAGAATGAGGAAGAAGTCGAAGATGATGTGAACATCTGGGTGGCTAGGGCTGGGAACAAGAGGGGGGTCGTTGAGGAGGAAGTTAATGAATTGGTCAAACAGGAGGAGGAAATTCCCATCTCAAGGAAAACCCCAAAAAAATGACGGGTGGTCATCAAAAATGACAAAGAGGAAAGGGAGGTGGCAGAGAAGGTCACTACTAGATTATTTTTGGAGCCTGACCCAATTTTCAAAGTAATTTCACTCTTTTATAATTTATAAATTTAATTACTGATGATTCTGTTTTTAGAATTCAGACGTCATCATCGAGGCCCCTAGGACAGAAGCTTCAAATGTGGAAGCGACCCTTGTGGGACCCATTGCGGTAAAAGTGGCAGTGAAGGATAGATTACCAACTGTTACCTCAAGGGAGGAAAACGAAGAAACCCTCAATCAAGTTTGGTCGAAGAAACCTCGTCAGATTCGACGAGCAAAATATATTGAAGAATTCAGCAGCAAGATTGATAACATTATCAATGCCGCTTCCTTTGATGTAGCCGAGGAGTTACTTGAGCTTGGGGAGTTGATTCCGGTAGGAGAGGGGGAGAATTTTGAGAAATGTAGAAAGGAGATAAGGGAAATTTTGGAGAAGATGAAGGGATGGGTTTGGGAGAAGATAAAAGAGAAAATTTAAAATAAAAAGAAAAAAGAAGAAAAAGAATGTAAAAACAATTTGTATTTAATTATTTTACTTTGTTATTTTATTTAGAATTTTATTTTATTATATTTTATTTTATTTTTTTTTTTATATGAGATTTTGAGAGAAAGAAGGAAAAGACAGAAAAAAGATTTAAATTTGTTTTAAGATTTTGAAAGAAGAAGTTTAAATGAGAGAAAGAAGAAAAAGAATATTTGATTGAAGGAGTTTTAGTTTTAAAGTTCAAAAAGAAAAGAATTAAGTAAGAAGAAAGAAATAAGAAAGAAATAATTGATTGAGATAATTTAGGAAAAAAAAAATTGTTATTTAAGTTTGTTAATTGAAGATTTGAGGGATTTTAGTTATTTGAAAAAAAAAGAAAGAAAGAAAAGAAGAGACAAAATAAAATTTCTAAGAGGATTTTGAAGAAAGAAGTAATTTGTTTCGAAGAATTTAAAAAGGTGATTTAGAAGTTAAAGTGAAGTTTGAAAAAGATGGTTGTGTAATGTTTGTGAAGAATTTTGATAGTTCGAGGAAAATAAAATTTTAAAGAAAAAATGTATATAGAAAATTGAGAATTTTTTTTTTTTTTTATATATATTTTTACTTGTTTTATTTTTATTTTATTTTAATTTGGTTTTTATTTTATTTTATTTTATTTTATTTTATTTTTTTTCTTTTTATTTTAATTTAATTTAATTTAATTTAATTTTATTTTAAAAGAAGATTGAAACATTTTGAAAAGAGAAAGAATAAAGAAGAAAACAAAAGAATTTTTTAGAAATAAAAATGTTTTAGATTTTAAAAGAGAGAAGAAAAAAAAACAGAGAAAAGAAAAAGAGAGTTTTAAGGTTTTGGTTTTAAAGGGTATTTAAGATGAAAAGATTTTAGGAGTTCAGGGGCATTAGAAACATTGATGGCTGGTTCCCAGGATGTTTTGTCTGAGTCATTAAGGAAGCCTTCCCATTCCATGAGGTATTGAAGTTTCCCCTTGCGCATTCTTGAATCAAGGATACGACTTACTTCCCACTCTAGATGGTCCTCTACTTCGACTGGTTCCGGAGGGGGTTGGTTCCTGCCCGGGTATATTTCTCGAGCCAGTTCCAGGAGAGATACGTGGAAAACAAGGTGAATAGCCTGCCATTAAGGAGGTAGCATGAGTCGAAATGCAGTTTTAGAGACTTTGGAGTCGATTTCAAATGGTCCCAAGCGTTTTTCAGCCAGTTTCTTTGATGGTTGAGTTGTTTGAATGTTTTGTGCGTTGAGCCATACTTTGTCGCCTGGTTTAAAAGAAGGAGCATATTGTCGATGTTTGTCGGCCTGTTCCTTGTACCTTTAAAACACTAATTCCAAATTTGATTTAAGCTCTTCTTGGAGTCGTGATATGGTTCAAAGATAATGTTCAGAAGGATGACTAGTTCCTACATGGATTGAGTTGAATCGAGGATGTCTTCCATAAACAGTTTCAAAAGGAGATTGTCGTGTCGAAGAATGAGCCAAGTTATTATAAGCAAATTCGGCCAATGGTAACAATGTGGTCCAATTTTCTTGTTGGTAACTGACATACATTCAAAGGTATTGTTTGAGGATTTGGTTGACCCTTTCCATTTGCCCATCGGTTTCAGGATGATAGGCCGTGGAGAGATTCCTCGTGATATTGAGTTGTTGACACAGTTGAGTCCAGAATGTGGATACAAACAACGAGCCTCTATCTGAAATAATATCATTAGGTAAGCCATGTTTGGAAAAGACATATTCTAGAAACAATTTTGAAAAATCTTCTGCTGTAGCAGTAGTAGTGGTTTTAATAAAAATAGACATTTTTGAAAATCTATCTACTATTACTAGTATAGCATCAAAATTATTAGAAAGAGGAAGATGAGAAATGAAATCTATCAATAAAGATTCCCAAGGTTTAGAGGGAATAGGAAGTGGCTGAAGCAACCCATGCTCCCGGTGACGGGGAGCCTTATTCCTATTACATTTGTAACAAGCTCTTATATAGGCCTTGATTTCTCTGGTCATTCCTGGCCAGAAGAAATCCCTCACTATTAACTGGTAAGTTTTATCAACCCCAAAATGACCAGCTAATGGAGAATCATGTCGACTATTGAAAATCCATAATTTTATTTCATTGTTGTCGGGTATGACTACTCTACCTTCAAAAACTAATAGACCTGATTCAATACTAAATCTTTTGGCCCCTTGCTTCAAGAGTATTTTGTCTTTTAACCCTAAACAATAATTGTCCTTTGACTGAGCTTTGAGGATGT
The DNA here is from genome assembly GCA_030280995.1 of Hemileia vastatrix. Classification (NCBI taxonomy): domain Eukaryota; kingdom Fungi; phylum Basidiomycota; class Pucciniomycetes; order Pucciniales; family Zaghouaniaceae; genus Hemileia; species Hemileia vastatrix. The sequence continues at coordinate 18,451,560 of JASXTE010000007.1, forward strand.
TGGATAGTGGATTTTGAAAAGATTGAATTGTCATCAAATTAAGTTGATGAGTCATTAACATTGATTTGTTGAAAATTGATTTCACATTTGCTGGGTTTATGTCAGCAAATGTGTCTCCACGCTGTGGGTAAAGTTGTCCCGACGTGACAAGATATCCAGGACAATGCAGTTCTTACCTGGGAGATAGGAAATAGAAAAAGTAAATTCAGACAGAAATTCAGCCCACCTGGCTTGACGCCTGGTTAACACTTTGGAAGACATAAAGTATTTTAAAGCATTATGATCTGTTAAAATTTGAAAAGGACTATCTAGGCTGAGAAGAAAAGAGCGCCATTTCTTAAGACAATGAATAATAGCTAAAAGCTCATTGTCATGAATTTCATAATTTAATTCTGCTGCAATGAGTTTTCATGACTCAAAAGCAACAGGATGGAACAATTTTGTTTCAGGATTGAATTGAGAAATGACCCCTGCGATAGCATAATCACTCACATCTGTCTCGACTATTGTTAAAGCAGAAGGATCAAAATATCGAAGAATTGGAGCTGTGGTGAACGCCGTTTTTAGTGCTTCGAATTCCTTTTGTGCTGTAGAAGTAAAAACAAAAGGAATATCTTTTCTAAGAAGAGAAGTAAGATTGGAAATATTTTTAGAGTAATCTTTAATAAATCTTCTATAGAAGTTTGCGAAACCCAAACATCCTTGTAGGGATTTAACAGTTTTAGGCTCAGGCAATTCCAGGACTTCTTGGACCTTTTTGTTGTCCATGACTAAACCATCAGTGGATAACGTAAAACCCAAAAAATCGATTGATTTAAGATGGAATTCACACTTATTGTGCTTGGCGTAGAGAACGTGATCTCGAAGTCAATTTAGAACCTGTTGAACATAATGAATATGTTCATCTAGTGTCTTTGAGAAAATTAAAATATCATCTAAATAGACGACAACATCTTGAAAGATGTCATTGACAAAAGTTTGAAAAGTCAATGGTGCGTTTCACAATCCAAAAGGCATAACTAAATATTCAAAACTACCAAATCTAGTGCGCATTGCAGTCAGTGGTTCATGACCTTTTGCGATGCAAATAATATTGTAAGCACCTCTAAGATCAATTTTAGAAAAGAAATTAGCACCATTGAAAAGGGTAAGAAGCAATGACATAGGAGGAACAGGATATGTGTTCTTCTTAGTGACTGTTTTGAGCTTTCTATAGTCAACACACAACCTAAGACTACCATCCTTTTTCTTTACAAAAAGAACAGGGGAGCCGGTTGGAGATTTACTGGCCCTGATGAAACCTTTGGCTACATTCTCTACAATATAGTCTCAAAGAACTTGAGATTCACCCTTCGACAAAGAATAGTTAGGACCTGCCAGAGTTACTGAACCTATTAACTCTATTTGATGGTCATAGGGTTGATGAGGTGGTAACTTATCGGCTTTGCGGATTAAGAAAACATTGAGGAAATCATGATAGATTTTTGGTAGAGTTAATTTAATGGCTTCAACGTTGATTTGGTTGTCCTCATCATCTTTGAGAGAATCTGTTGAGGTAAAACCATAATTGAGAGAGCATAATTTGACTACTTCAAGGCAATTTAAATCCTCTTTGAGTGAAGTGGTTGAGCTAGAAAGGTTAGCCAATTGCTCATTTAAAGAAAGATCAGATGCTTGCAAGTCATCTGGCAGAGATTTGTCCTCTAGCAGGACGTTTTCAGGCGGGTTGTTTAACTCCCTATTGACCTGCATTAAAGAATCAGAAATATACTTAGAGCGTGGGGTGATCAATCCCCTAGTCCAATCAATTTCGGGATTCCAATGCGTTAAAAAGTCATGGTTAAGAATGGTATCGTCCATCCTTGGGGTGTCCAAGACTGATAATTCCCACTCGAAGGGGGGAAAATTCAGAAAGTTGAAAACCCATAAAACTTTCTTACTTACCCAATATTTGGGTTCCTCTGATTCGACCAAATAGATGGGAGTTCGATTGATATCTGTAAATGTTAGTTGAAGCTTCTCGGCAAAAGATAAACTAACAAAAGAAATTGAAGCTCCAGAATCTATAAGACAACTGAAGGGGGTATCCTCCTTGAAAAGAATGAATCTCAAGCGGTTTAAGACAACTCCAGTCCTTAAGAAATGGAGATTCTGTGCACTGGGAGAGATAAGATAGTTTGATTTGCACACAAGTAAACTATCTACTAGTTTTTTGACTTTTAACTAGTACCTTCTCTTTCCTTCAATTTTACACAATCTTCCAGCTTGTGCTTACCCCCACAATACATACATAACCCATTATCTGCTCGTCTCTTCCTCTCAGCTTCTTTAAGTTCCTCTTTAGGATGCAGTACTTTACTGATATTTCCTGGGGTTGAGCTTTTCGGTCAAGGTTTGTCCTTTCCCTTATTTGATTTGGATTGAGTCAAGGAGGATTGAGTTGGCCGTGGGTGTGAAGAAGGTCCCGACTTAAAATTTAAGCCTTGAGATTTGTTGGCGTATTGACAATGTTGTAATTCTCATTGGTAAATGACGTTGAGTTTGAGGGTTTGATCTATTAAATCTGTTAAAGTAGTCATCTTCTGACCATGAAGATTTAATTGATCCGGAATCCTCAAAGGAAGTCCTTTTTTGAAATGATACTTGAGGGCAGCATCATTCCAACCTACTTGAGTTTGAAGCGCTCTGAAGTTCGAGATATATTCAGAGGCTTTACCATTATCACTCATGCGGAGGAAATCCAATTCAATTTCTGTGTTGTCAGTTTCATTAGGGTCACTGAACAATGTAAAGAGTTGGTCTTCAAACTTTTCCAAGTTATTAATAAGTAAGTGGGTTTCTGTTGAAGAGAGCATGAGAAGATAAGGTTTGAACCATCTTGCTGCTTTTCTGGCTAGGAATGAAGAAGAATAAACAACCTTTGATTGGTCTTTATTAAATTTTTGAGGGTCGTTATGGAACAGGAGCTTGAAGGTTTGCAAGAAGGGCCGCAATCTGTCTGGATGTTCTCCATTGAATTTATCAGGAGATTTCATGGAAGGAGTTTTGAATTTAGATCCCTCCAAAGACGTTGGATTGGAAAAGGTTTTCATGAAAAGTCTCATGAAGTCTTCCAGCAAATTAGATGGTCCAGGTTCCAAAGGTTGACCAGAAGGGTGAGTAGTAGGGGAGGATGGTGCCTCGTGCATTGTATCCTCTCCTTCTTCATCATCACTAGAATCATCAAAATCTTGTGGGATGTATTCTACAGATTGGACTGACTGTTGCCGTTCCCTAAGATCGAGAAGTTCCAAGGAGTGAGTGCAGGAAACAGGCCGTGTGGCTGTTGGCCTGCCTCTGGCACAATCCCTAGTAGTAGCACCCGTAGGAGGAGTGTGTTGAACAGGTGCCATTTAAAGAATTTAAAACACCTGAAAAAAGGACATAGTAGTACCAAATAATGAGAAATACAGAGAATTAAATTAAATTGTTACCGGACGACCTACACAAAAGGTCAAGGGTGTTCCTGGAAGTGAGATGAGGAGATTAGTTTAGAAACTTCTTTGAAGCACAGAGGAAATGTTTGAGGAAGTGATTCAAAGATGACTTGAAGGAAGAGCTACTGCTTTGATATATGGTCAATAAGAATTCTAATATAATTTAAAGGTAATATTAAAATTCTTAAAATCTCACAAAGGGTTGGAAACTCAATAATCAAAGGTTTTAGGATTTAGAAATGATTACTGAGAAAATTAGGAAAGATACAATAATAATGATTTAACCTGAAGCTTTACCACTATTAACTATATATACATTTTATAATTTAATTCTAAAGAATTTCGAACCCCAAACCCAACCCCTTTTATATCCTTTACTCCTCCTTGCATTGACCTCATACCCATCCATCATTCGGCACACCACAGACCACCAAAATTACACCCATTACACCTGGACCCTCCTCACTAACATCTTTTAACCCTTTAATCCTCCACTAACCATCCTGTCCATGCTTACTACCCCTTTTAATAACCCACAGATACTTAATAAACCTTTCTGCGGACTATTACATTAACTATTGTGCTGTGTGTCGCTTATTGAGGAACAGACTAAAACACACTATTGAGAGATTGACTAATTTAGATTTAGAGTTTAGACTAGCGCGGTTGAATAGTGAGTACACAAAGGAAAGTTGCAGTTGCTATGTAGAATTGTTTTCTGTGCTTTGAGTATGGATTTAGACCTCTGTATTATTGATTTAATGAGCTGCTTTTGCCTTGAGTGTCACATGGCGCGTGACAAAAATAAGATAACTTCAATTGAAGTAAGCCTATAAGCTAAATATATGGTTATAATACTTATATATAAGATTATTATGCTTATATATATATATTTATTATACTATTATATGATTTATATTATTTTAAATAGCTTATACATAGCACCATAAAACTTATTAAGGTGCTAATGTAGTCATAATATACTTATCATAAGTGATATTAAGTAATTATAGACACACATATGCTTATATGAATGCACAAACCTCATATTCAGTGAAATAGGCAGTTATACTATATGTATATAGGTCTATAAGCGGGTTTAACCCTCTAAATAGCCTATAAGCTTTATTTTTTCTGCTTATTTTAGGTCATATAGACGAATCCAGTAGACTCACAATGCCTACACAAGCATATACACTTATTTCAGGTGCATATATCCAGTTTGGACAACTTAATCTGCTTCCTTGAATGGATTTTCACAGATTTATGAGTTGGGATATGATTACTGGGTTAATGTGGATGCTTGGGGATGTTATTGGGAACTTGGACAGTTAATTTGGTTCCTTTATATGCTTTGGGTTTCATTTTATCCTCTTTGGATGAGTTATTTTACCTGTTTCTTTATGGTATCATGTGGGGCAATTATAGTGTGAACAAGCTAACTTTGCGAAAAATGAAGCTATTCACATGGGAGAAATGCAGGCAGTATGTGGCCAGTACACAGAAGCCATTTCTGGCATAAAAAACACCAAAATTTGAAAAGTGTTATTTTTTATGCATTTGAGTAGCCAAATCAATAGCCCCAATTAAGACAAATTGATCTGTTAAAGTGTATTTTTAATATTATTAAATCGATAGCACATATAATCAACTTTTAAGTGATTTAAAGTGCATTTCTTGTTTTTTACATAAAACAATGAAAGCAACAGCTTTAAGTGTACATAAAAATTATGTAGCCTTATACTTAATGTTCTTAAGATTACCCTAACATATTCCAACTTAATATTAAGTACATAAGCCTTATAAAAAGTGGATATATGTGTGTATATAAGGTGTTATAATGGCATATTTTGAATATTATCATAAATTTACTTATGTATACTATTTGTGTACTCTAGTTTATTGCTCCCATGTATAGTCCGTGTGTTTAACATAACTTATAAGTACATTTTACTCAGTCCTTGGGACATCCAGGTAAGGGTTCTATATATAATATATATATATATAAGTGTGAAATCTATATAGAAAGTAAGAGATATCAGATAGCCATGAAAAAGAAAAAGGAGTTGACACTTACTTTGATGGAAAGAGAGGAGAAAAATAGATTGAGAATGAGCAAAGATGAAGTTTGGGGGAAATTGACTATGGAGCAAATGAAATGCATTAAGAATGTGGTATGGGTTGCCAATTTTGCAGAACTGAAGCCCGCCCTAATATGCTTCCAAGAATTGCCAAAATGCCACACTGTGGAATGATAGCAAACAATGCCACCAAAAAATGCCACAGGGTGAATGTCAATGAGTCCCCACTCTTTATACATCCAGCTGTGTCTGTTGTCAGTCACTTAACACAAAGGTGAATGCTGATGTTAAACATGATTCACAGGGATGATCTTTGCATGGCGTCACCCTGGCTGTGTTTGCTGCTCACGTCATCAGCCATGAACTCGCCTCCGCCTTCTCGCTGGCAGGCGGTCAACAAGGCGCTCAGACATCTTCCGCCATCTGACGAGTCTCCTCTCTCGTCGGCGCCGTCGTCTCCCCATCCTCCGAATGCCAAATATTCTGATCCTGTTCCAAGATGGTCCGAACAGATGAGCAGGTGGTTTGGTCATCCCAACGAGCAGCTCTCTCTCACCGTGTGCGATAATTGTGGCCTGCTCACCAAGGAAGTCAATGGAAAAGTCGCCGTCGTCCATAGAGGTCCCTCTTTTTTGGCTTGCTTACCTTTTAGTCTTCTTCAACTGCTCATCTCTCTTCTTCTTCTTCTTCTTCTTCTTTTTTTTATTTTTTATTTTTTTTTTTACAAAAGTCAACTGCGAAATGGTCAAAAGTAGAGCCCCAAATATTAAACAACTCGGAATCCTGCACTCTTCTCTCAAAAGAGCTTCTTCCGAAGGTCCCTTTTTCCTATTCTCTCTCTCTCTCTCTCTCTTCTCTTCTCATCTCATCTCATCTCATCTCTCAGACCACCAGAACCTTGGACCTTCTAAGAAAAAGAAGAAAACACTCATCATTATCAATGGCGATATTAAATCGGTCGACTCGCTCTCTTCGAAAATGTCAATCAGCAAATTGCCTAACAAAAAGTTGAGTTCAAAGAAAAATTCTGAAGACTCCATTAAAAAACCTATATCCAAAAAAATGGGCCGCGTAAAAGGTATCCATCCTTCCATTTAATGAACTGGTGTCCTCCTTTCTGTTTGCACTTGATTGTTTTCTTTTTCTTATCTTTTTTATTTTTTTCAATCCTCGTCTTTCTCTCAACAGGTGGACCTGTTAATGTCAATGAACAGTGTGGAGTCCTGATTCCTCCTAATGATATACCCTGCGCTCGCTCCTTGACGTGTAAAACTCATTCCATGGGTGCCAAACGAAGTGTTCCTGGACGGAGTGCCCCATATGATGTCTTGCTGTATGTCTGATTGAATATTCATCATTTGATTAGTCTTCTACCTATGATTATTCTGTGTTAATTGTGTTGACTCTGGATTTATTTGCTCAGCCATGAGTGGCAGAAGAAGAAAAACCCTAACTGGGGAGACCGCAAAGTGGTAACTCCGCGAGTAGGACCTGGCATTGAACCAGGACAATCCAAAAAGAAGAAGAAAGAGGCATCTGCCCATTCCTCGCATCGCCATTCAGCGCACGGCTCTTCAAATGCCGGCACTAATTTCGGGGGGAATGCAACATCCAATTCACATCATCACCATGAATCTAAGCAACTTAACATTAACGAAGCCAAGTTATTAGGGGAAATAGATGATGATTTTATACCAGTACCGGATATTGATAGTGATGAAGAAGCCGAGATGGTACTGAGAGGTGTTCTGGCTAGTCGAAATCGTCCTGGCTTTGGAATCGATGATCGAGCACCATTGGTCCAAGATAGAATGGGGAGCTGTTGGGTTACACGGTGGAGTAAATTTGGTAAAATGGGAGTGCGTGATGCGTTTAGAGAAGCATTTGGGGGTAAATGAGTCGTGTGATTCACTATTAAGCTTCATGATTGTTTTATTTCATCCTAATTACAATGGAGGAATGATGTGATTATTCAAGGACCATTCTTTAATGTAATTGTTGTTTATGGATTATAAATTGTAGACCAGAGTAGCATCGGGAGAGTATTCTGTTTGATTTTAGGATTGGTTTTTTATTTTTATTTTTAGAGGTTTAGAAGATAAAATAACTTTGTATATAAAAACAACAAGTTAAAAAAAAAAAAATCAGTGAAAAGCATGTAACATTGTGAAGTGCTAGAGCATTACCCAAAGAACAAGTAACTTAATTTTAGGAGTGGTATGAGAGAAATTTGGTAAATAAAAAAAAAAGAGCATAATTATGCATAAAAAGTTGACAGAAGACCCTTCCACCACGTAACAAGTAAGATATCTGTCAGCCAGGCTATCTCAGGAGCCCAGTAAATTGTATAATAAATTACTGGAATCATTGAAGGGAATAATGCTACACATTTTATGTAGTTACAATAAAATATCTTATTGAATAAAATTATATAAATATTTTATAAGTCAAATCATTATTATTATATTTAATTTTTCTTATTAAGAAAAAAAAATGTTTATGACATAAAAGAGATTATATCCTATCACATTATGGCGCAATTTTTCATGTATTTAATATTTCTAAATTAATCAATTAATTATTTAAATTTATATTATAAGTGTAATAATAAATTTAACTTATAATGTAATTACAATTTAAATAATAAAATTTATATAAACTAAATACAACTTATCATATAATATTATCCATACATATTGGGCGCTTCCTTGACCCTTAAGTGTGTCACTCAAATTACTAAATAAATTAAAATACTTACTTAATATAATCAATTTAAATTCTCACACTAAATAAGTTATTTTATTAAATTAATTAATTGTTTCAATTAAATTAATAATTAAATTACTTGAAATAGTTAAAACAATGAATTTAATTTTCTTTATACTGAATTAAAAATTATTATCTACATTAAGACGTGAAAATAATTCTTTTTGTTTTTATTAAACCCTTTCCATCTATTTGTACTACCTGTATTGGATTTTCTTTCTCACAGTTATCAGGTTTCACACTCACATAGTTACTCATTTTCTTAAATTGTTTTGTTCTGGGATTTTATGGTGGGAAAATAAGTTCCTTATTCACGGGTTTGATTTACTGTTTCATTTTTTCCCCATATTTTATATGTTTCAATTAAATTGAAATACTTGGTTGTTTCACATTACTATACTCTTTGTAAATGCAATAGAACCATTTGCCTATCAAAGGGCTTTGGAATCTTCTCTGGAAACTATCACTTACATTACATGCATTTTACATACTTACAATACATTATTTTTTATTTTTATTAGAATTACAAATCTATTATATCAATACTCAATAATTAGTCTAAGGTTGCTTTAAGTTTATTAATAATAAAAATTTTTTTTCCATGCAGAGAAGACATTACTTACTTAATTAAGATTTTATCAATAAAACTAAACCTCACTGTTGTGTTATTCCTCATAAACTGTCATTGCATTTCTCTCAATTTGATTTACTTATTTTGATTAGTTTTATTATCTTCATTTCTTTCTTTCTTTATCCTCTCTGTAGTTCTTCCTCCTCCTCTGTTCCATTTCTTCTTGTTTTCCTCCTTCTTCTAGACAACCTGCTGACAATATCCCTCTGACAGGGATATCCAGTGCAATTTGGGGATATTTTAGGGAGGGACATAATACCAGTCTGGATATTCCCAGGACTGAGTAAGACTTGCTTAGGGCATCTACCATTGTGTCAGTAAAAAATAAGTATATAATTGCATGTTACTTGGGTCATTTCATAATGAATTGCCATATTCAACCACCCTATGCAGTATCTTTTACGATTCACTCCATTTAGTTAATATTCAACCAATGTATTTTTTGCTCCTATTCATTAAAACTCAATTATTTTTTTCCTTCTCATGGCTTTTAACATAGTTGATGAAGTACTTGAAATGGAAGAAGAAGACTATATCATTTCATACATATCTTTTTGACAATACAATCAAAAATAGATCAAGACAAAAAAAAAAAAAGAAATACTCAATCAAAATCAACTAGAAGGCCATCAAAGATTAATGAATGACTACTTTTACACCATCTGTATATACAACAACATCATGTTTGAGCTACATTTCCGTACAACCAGGGATTTGTTTAACAAGATTTGTGAAGACTTACAAAAACATAACTCTTTTTGGTTATGGAAAAAGGTAAGATAATTTTTTATCCGTAACACTAATCACAAATTATTAAAACATAATATTTTTTTTTGGACTGTTGTGGTCAATTAGGCCTATCACCACAGCAAAAAATGACATCTGCTTTACAACAACTTGCTCTTGGAATCTCAGCTGATAGCACTGATGAGTATGTATGTATTGGTGAAACTAATGCACTCAGAGCACTCAAGCATTTCATAAAAGATATAATCAGTATATATGAAGAGGAATACTTACAAGAACCTAATTCAGCAGAAAAAAATATTATTTTGAAGGAGTATGAAGAGCGTGGATTTCCTGGCTGTTATGAATCAATTGATGGATGCATAACAAAATACTACTTACAGTATATTATTATATACTAGAAGGATTGAAAATTCTTATACATCACATTGATACAAAAAAAATTGATTAGCTTACACCACACAATATGGGGGGCGGACTTGCTAGCAAGTCCGCAACCTTGGACCCAAACTCACCATAGATTGAACACACATTGAGCTATTGATAAAGGAGCCATACAATCAGGAATGAACACCACTCAGAAGAACAGTTTTAGGTGGGTGTTCAAGTAGAGTTCAGTATGGGTTCAGTATGAGTTCAGTCTGAGTTCCATCTGAGTTCCATCTGAGTTCAGGTTGAGGACTTGCTAGCAAGTCCACCCCCTATATTGCGTAGTGTTAAATGTGGAATTTTTTAAAAATTGTTGAAAAAAAAAAATTGATTGAGAGAACATTGCACATACCTGTTTATTGAAATGGCCACCTCTTTAAACTTATCATTAGAAATCTTATAATCATGAAGCCTTATTTATAAAAATACATTAAAATTAAAATTAATAAAAGAGAAATAATATATAACATTGCAAAGAATATAGTTCATTTTACATTGCAGAAGTGTGAGTGAAGGAAAGGCGCAAAGATATAGTGTATAACTGGTTACATTGAAGAAGTTTGAGTAAAGGAAGAAGGCACAAAAGGCCCTTCTTATATATTAGAGCGGAGTCCTACTTTCACCAACTCCAGGACACTCACCCGTTAAGCTACAACTCCTGTGGCAAATATGACTCATCCCCAATGTAATGATGAGAAAATGAATAGGAGATAATTGGCCCATCATTACACTGAAGGCGTAACAAAGTTGGTTAGTAAGAAAAACTCAAAATTAATGAATGTGGAAAATACTTACCTAGAAAAAAAAATAAGATGCTGAGAGATTGAGAAAAAGTAAAAAAAAAAAAAGATATTAACAAGTAATATGAAAATTACTTACCTGAAAAAAAAAAGGAGAAGACAAAAAAGAATTAGCAAACAGTTGAAGGAAACTAACAGAGAAGGTGGAAAATACTTACCTAGAAAAAAAAAAAGGAGATGCTGAGAGATTGAGAGATTGTAGAAAAAAAAAATAACTGTAATATGAAAATGACTTACCTTGAAAAAATAGGAGAAGCTGAAAGAAGCTAACAAACAGTTGAATAAAGTATGCATACCAACCCAACTTACAGACATGGTGGTAGATGCCCTTATAAATTATGTTAAAAACATGTAGTTCACAGGGGAACAATAAGTAAAGGTACACAAGTTATATACATAAGTGAAATTAATGAGTAAATGCAATATATGTCATTATCATACCTTATATACATGCATATATCCACCTTTTATATTCCTATGTACTTAATATCATATTGGAATATGTCAGTGTAATCTTAAGAACCTTAAACATAAGTCTAAAATCTTTTTAAGTTGACTTAAAGCTGTTGTTTTCATTATTTTACAGAAAAAAAAACAAGAATTGCACTTTAAATCACTGAAAAGTTGACTACATGAGCAATAAACGTAATAATATGAAACATGCACCTTGAAAAATTGATTTGTCTTAATTAGAACTATTGATTTTGCTATTGAAATGCATAAAAATAACACTTTTCAAATGGGGTGTTATTTATTATTTTTTTTTTTTGCCAGAAATGGCTTCTCTGTGTGTGTACTGGCCACATACTGCCTGCATTTTCCCCATATGAATAGCTTCATTTTTAGAAAAGTTAGAATTTTTCACACTATAATTACCCCCACATTGTACACCCACTATGAGGGAACACACTAAATTTAGAAACATGCACTTCTCTAGTGTCCTAAATTTATTATAAGTGAATTGACTTCATTATATGCACTAATTTCATGTATAATTTCAAACTTGGTGCCAAAAAATCACTACCATGCTTAAATTTGCCTAAAGTAGTCAAGGATTTACCAGTGCAAGAACCTTCCAAGGACTGCATTCAGTTACGCCACATCTCACATCCTATTTTGGGTTTCTCAGTCAATATTGGTCATAATTGGATATTGATTTCTTATAGTAAATTGGAATACTTAGCCCCTTCATTTCTACTGTTAATCCCCCTTCATATTGTGCCATATTTAGTGTTATTCTTTCTTTTTTTAGTCTTTTACTTTAAGTTATTACATGCATATACTCTCTTTTTTTGCCTATTCTTTTATTTTAATGGAGTATCCCTATTATTCCAGGATTTTGGTGGGCAATATCATTCTATTTATGTTATTGTTCATTCCTTATGTTGATGGACAGCTGTATTAGCCAGAATGAGGTGTCATTGGCCATCTATAGGATTGTTAAGTCAGGTAGGACACATTTGAGAATTATTGGGTATAAAAGGAGGGGGTTTTTGGTCTTGTTTTCTGCATTCTTTATCATTAAAATTAAATCATATAACCATTAAAATTACAATACATTTCATTATTACTTTTTAAAGTCATTGAAAAGTGTTTGAATTGGGATATCTTTTTTCTACCAACTATAAGATTGTAACCCATTTATAATTAGTGAAATTAAAATTAATGAGACCCTTACATTGAGTTACATTTTTATACTTATTGGATTTGTACTGCAGTATTCATATAGGGCCATTTAATTCTTTTAGAAAACTGGATAATCAAGCTCTTTAGGTCTCTGTACTTGAACTCAGCCTGAAACATAAGGTCAGAAAAACAAATTTAAGAAAAGTAAGTGCAAGAAAAAGAAGTTCATCAAAATCAAGTATATGAAACATCATTTGCAACCAAGAAATTTTTTTTTTTTTTTTTTTATACAAAAAAATTGTAAAAAAAAAAAAAACAAAAACAAAAACAAAAAATGAAATGAAAAACCTTTTTATAGTGTAAAAAAAAAAAACAAAAAAAAAAACTTCACATAGTTAAAAGATATTTATCTTACACTCATTTTTCCAACATATTTTTTTTTGCTCATATTTTTCTTACATATATTTTTCTAGTATATATTTTCCTATCTTTATGTAAATCCCTACAATATCCCCAACTTGCGCTGAATATCCCCATGAGGGATATCTTACTTGGTGCACAGTGTTCCCTTGCCAAGTAGGCAAAAGAATATATATTTATAATGCATTATATGTTTTTATATTTTTATATTTGTATATCTGTACAATTAGATAATGGTATAAATATAGAATGTTATATTTCTATAATTTTATAATTTTATAATTTTATAATTTTATAATTTTATAATTTTATAATTTTATAATTTTATAATTTTATAATTTTATAATTTTATAATTTTATAATTTTATAATTTTATAATTTTATAATTTTATAATTTTATAATTTTATAATTTTATAATTTTATAATTTTATAATTTTATAATTTTATAATTTTATAATTTTATAATTTTATAATTTTATAATTTTATAATTTTATAATTTTATAATTTTATAATTTTATAATTTTATAATTTTATAATTTTATAATTTTAAAATTTTATAATTTTATAATCCTATAATTTTATAATTTTATAATCTTTTAATTTTTACCGTGAAATATTTGGGGGGGACTTGCTAGCAAGTCCTTAATTTGAACTTAGATGGAACTCATATGGAACATAGACTCAACTTATAATGAACTGATTTTGAAATTTGCTTTGAACTAATCTTGAGCTCTTAAAGAACAATGGATGAGTCTGAGCTGGAGTAATAGTGAAAATATAATGAATAATATACAGAAATAATAACAAGGTCAGATTAAGAATCTGATCCATTCAAAGGATTTTTTTCATAAAACACAATTTGGTTAGATTTTGAATTTCACTTGATCATTATAATTACTGAAAATAATAGTATTTATTTTGAAACTATCAATTTTAAACTCTCTAATGATTTTATTAGTTTTTTTTTGAAAAAACAAATAATAAGATTAGTGGTTCTTTTTATTGATAATTCCTTTTAACCAAGAATTTGAAGCTTTTACTTTTTGATTTAAACCATTTTACCTGATTTATTTTTATTTTTATCATTTCTGATTATGCAATATAATTATTTTCAATTCAATGGATTTATTTAAGAAACTTATTAAACTATCAAAATTTTCAATTATTTTATTATAGAATACTGTTAAAAGACTCATAAATAAAAAAAGATAAGATAAAAATAAGTTATCTATATTTCTGGTTCAATAAAGCCCTCTTATAGCTTCTTTATATTGAGCACTAATAATTGATAAATTATTTAATTTTTTGTCTGGAAAGAAGTATAATTCTTATACCAGTGGATTCTAATCCAGTTTTTTATATTTTTATATACAATAAGATGATTAAAATTAAAAGAAAATATATTTTTGCTCTTTTTTTGGTTTATTGAATATTTAACTACTAAGAATTTTCGCAATATACATTTATTCAATGTAATACATATATGATATTATGGAACTCTTCATGATGTATTTCATAAAAAATCTCATGTAAATATGGTTATTTGGTAGTCTCAGGCTGAGGTCAAGTACAGAGACATGAAATAGCGTGAATGGTCAGTTTTCTAGAAGATTTTAATGCTCCTATATGAATACTTTAGTACAAATCCAATAAGTATTAAAATGTAACTCAATATAAGTGTCAAGGGGTCCTTTTTGTCTAGAAGCTTGGTTTGAAGTTTTCACGAGGTTTTTAAGTGATGAAATTGACTCTCAACAAAATAGTACGTATTTTATAATCAAAATGATTGTTTTACTCAAATATAAGAGGTAGAATTTAAATATTAAAATAGATTATAGATTAGAATTACACTGTTGTAAGTACTAATGTTATAAAATATAGAAATAAGTGTTATATTGTATAATATAGTAATAAAAGTAAGTAATTGAAGGAATGTCTTGAAAAGCACAAAGTAAGAGGCCTTTTATAGGAAAAACATGAGGGAATAAAATATACAGAATTTACACCATCTACTGTAAGAGTGTGAGAAAAAGGATAACAAAAAAAAGGAGTACATATATCAGCCGGGATGTCTAGAAGATTGAAGAAATGAATAGGAATAATAAAGGATAGAAATGGAAATAATAAGGTAGTAATATAAAATGAAATAAAATAGATATAATTTGAGAGAATAGGATGACAATATAATTGAGATATGACAAAAGTTGTAAGTATTAAATTGAATTGCAAATATTAATAATAATAATAAATGTTTAAAAGCACGTCAGTTTAAAATTAATATTATAAATATTAAGGCAACCTATAATAATTTATATAGTATTTAAATAAGATTTAATGCACTAATAAAAATAGTAAATAAAGAAATATATTTAAAATATGTTGAGTGAGTGTATAGTAAGTAAGTCATGATCTACCAGATGGACTTCTAAAGCCCTTTTATAGGCAAGAGGACATTCTGGAGCGTTCCAATAGTATATACAAAAAGGTAAAATTATGTGAAATAATTAATTTAAAAGAATCTAACTTAAAAACAAAAAAAATAAATCCGTGAATAGAAAAAAACATCTTTCCCATTAGTAATCCCTAAAAAAGAATAGAATTAATATAACAACTAAATACGTGAGTATAAAAAATATGAGAACTATGAGAAAGAAATCTAAAGAAGGAATACCAATAGCTAGAAAAGTATAATTAAAATAAAGGGAAGTATTTTTACGCTTTTAAATAAGCTTAACTAAGTATAAGTAATATTAATTTAACTATGTCAAGTAAATGAACTATTAAATCAATTAAACAACTAATTAAGTTAATTCAGGAACCTTTTAACATGAGAATTTGAATTTAATCATATTAAATTAATGTAGTAATATTAGTAACAAAATTAGGGGTCACAGAAGCGCCAAATATTGATGGATATTATTATATGATAGGTTGAATTTAGTTTTATATAAATGTTATTATTAAAAATTGTAATTACTGTGTAGGTTAAATTTACACTGATAATATAATTTTAAATAATTTATTTATACATATAAATCACACCTTGATATTATAGAATATTATATTTATTTATGTAATACAATTTATTTAATAATAAAATTAAGTATAATATTTTATTTCATTCACAAAACATTTATAATTTTATTTTAAATAATTTTTTGTATTTACGTAAAGTTATTCCTTTACAGTAATTTATTATATAAATTACTGGACTCCTAAGATAGCCTGGCTGACAACATATATGACATAAGAAATAAATAGACTGGTACATCAACAAGGGCATCAAATTTATTAGCAATAAAGTTTGAGTTCCTTGGACTGTCACAATTAATTACACAATAATTAATTAATTATATTACTTTCATGGGATTCCAGATCTCTCACTGAGGTAATATAATTGTTTTAAAGTTTTTTTTATTATAGGTTTATTATTAAATTTTATTCTCATTGACTTATACTATTGAGCACGGTGTTAGGGAGTAAAATTGTAGGGGACATTTTATTTACACTAATTATTTATACTACTTATTGTACTTAACTAGTTAATTTTAAGTAATACTTAAGTAGATAATTAATTATTAGTAAGAAGAAGGGGCGTGGCTTCAACTCAGTAAAATAATCAATTATTTTACCGGTTAAGTCTAGTAGCCTGGCTGACACTCCCTCACTCTAAAAATAAACAATAAAAAAAATGCTATGATTTTTTCTTTTTATACTTTTTTAGTAGAGTAGGAAGATTAGATATCTTCTTCCCAGGTATCCAAGAATCATATTCCGATGATTTATTCTTGAATATCAATAAGTATTCTGTACCTTTTTCAGCAGTGACTATTCTGTCATTTAGAATTTTTTCAATTTCTGCTGTTTCAGTGATTTCATTTGGGGTTTTCTTTGGTCTTCCCCTCCTTTTTGGAAATAAATCACTATTGGATGTGTAAGATTTCAGAAGAGATATCGGAAAAACAGGATGTTTTCTGTCATATGGAGAATACAAAATAACCTCAACTGCATTATCTCCAATCATTCTTCTGACAACAAATGGACCAACAAATGGATCTTTCAATTTGTTATTACCTTGTAAGTTGAAGTGGACTGTAGAAATCAACACTTCATCACCCTTTTTAAAAGTGTATTCTTTATGGGATTTGTCCCATCTCTTCTTCTCATATTCAAATGATTTTTCAATACATTGTTGAGCATGATTTCTGCATAGTTGTTGCATTTGAAGAAAAGACTTTACACCAGGATGTATATCCAATATAGGTATTTTGTTATTGAGAATTCGGGCAGGAGTGTTTAAAAAATATCCAAGCCTGAGCTCAAAAGGCTTTATTTGAGTAACAGAATGAACAGTGCTATTATAAGCAAATTCCAACTCAGGAAGTAAGTAACCCAATCATGAGTGAATCTGTCATTATCTTTATACTCAAGACCAAAGACACAATATCTTCTTATCATGTCCTCTAATGTCTGAATCATTCTTTCAGCTAAGCCATCAGTCTGTGGGTGATGGGCCGTAGAAAGTTTCAGATCACAACCACAAACATCCATCAGAGAAATCCAAAATTCAGAAGTAAATTTAGGGTCTCTGTCAGAAATTATGCCTTTAGTAAAACCAGCAGTATTAAACATATGAGACCACCATAAAAAAGCTAATTCTTTAGTGGAAACATCCTTGTGGGTAGGGATAAATTTACACATTTTTGTGAATCTGTCCACAATAACCCAACAAGAGTTATAACTGTCTTTACCAGCAATAGGTAACCCTGTTATAAAATCCATGTTTATTATCTGCCATGGTGAATCAGGAGGTTCAATATGTTTCATTAATCCTGCTCTTTTACCAGTTAATCTTTTTGATTTTTGGCAAGAATCACAAGACTCAACATATAATTTTGTGTCTTCAGACATATTAACCCACCAAGCAGTGTTCTTAATTCTGAACATTGTTTTTTCAAGATCAAAATGTCCAGCTAATATGTCATCATGACAAATTTTCAAGATGATTTCTTTCGTAGAAGGAGGAATAACAATGACATTACTCAACTTTCTTCTATAATATAGATATCCTTCATCAATTGAAAATTTACTTTTTTCCAAAGCTTTTTGGTACTTTGGTGGAAGGGTTTTAATTAATGCTTGTATTGAAGAATTCTTTGGATCATTTAATATGGTGCATAACTTTTTCAAGTCAGTGTCCTTATCATATGAATCCAGAATAAGCTGTAATATCTCTTCCTCCAAATCAACCACATATATCCCATGTATATGAATAATTTCATCCTTAGGATCATAAGCAGGATTAGAGTCATTATTTGGCAAAGGTGACCTAGATAACATATCCACATTTGAGTGAACAATACCAGCCCTATGAATCATTGTCATTCTCCCTCTGTATTTTTGAACAGCCAACTGCCATCTGAACATATGTCTGTTTGGTGTTTTCAAGTTTAAAAGGGATTTAACTGCACTGCAGTCAGTGATAGATTCAAATTTCTGGTCATCTAGGTAATAATGTAGCTTTTCTAGAGCCCACACTACAGCTAAACATTCTAATTGAGTAGCACCATATTTCAATTCACTATTTCTCAAGGTTCTTGAAATATAACAAATTTCTACTTCTGAAACTTTATCATTTATCACTTTTTTTTGATGGAGGACAGAACCAAGACCAATTAAACTGGCATCAGTGTACAAAAAAAATGGTTGATTAAAGTCAGGTAAAGCAAGAATTGGTGCTGACATTAAACAGTGTTTCATAGTGTCAAAGGCTCTTTGTCTTTCACTACTCCAGACAAAAGCAACATCCTTTCTAGTTAATTGGGTAAGGGGTAAAGCTATGACTTGGTAATTTTTAATATACTGTCTATAGTATCCACACATTTCAAAAAAACTCTGTAGCTCTCTAACTGTATTAGGAGCCTTCACCTGTTGTATGGCCGCCACTTTGTTTTGGTCAACACATATCTGTAAGCCTGAAACAACATGACCAAGAACTTTTAAAGAATGGAACTCAAATTTACATTTCTTCAAATCAAGTGTCATATTTATTTCATCAATTTTTTGGAACACTTTACACAGGTGGTTGAGATGGTCCTCAAATGTTTTTGAGAATTTAATGATATCATCAATATAAACCATCAGCAATCCTTCAATTATCTCTTGATGGAATGTGTTATCCATGACTTTTTGAAAAACTGAAGGGGAATTTTTAGTGCCAAATGGCATCCTAATATACTTATAAATACCCATATGAGTAGCAATCATCAGAGAGTTCTGAGAATTTGTCTCAACAGGTACCTGGTGATATCCCTTATTACCATCCAAACAGCTGATATATTTAGCACCCTGTAAGGTAGCATGAATTGAAGTAATTCTCGGTAATGGATAAATATCATCAACAGTATAAGTGTTTAATGCCCTGTAATCTCCACATAATCTAGCTTTATCCTTTTCATAAGAAATCAAGACTGGGGAGATAACACAATATTTAGGTGTTTTAACTACCTTTTCAATAATATTCATTTTTAAAAGGGTAGAGATATTGTCTTAAATATCTTTTCTCTTTGTGGGAGAAGCAGGATAAGGCTTCTTCTTTAAACTAGGTGGTATATCAGTTAATGGACAAGAAAATGAAAGTTTCATTTCTTCCTTAACTAGTCCTAGTTCATGTGACCCATGAGCAAAGGCCATAGGAAAAAGACTTTATTGAGTTAATGATGGAATCTTTATCCTCACCAGAAAGTTGTTCTCCAAAAGAGGCATTGTCAATTTCAGACATAAGGGCATGCATTTCTTTTGTAGATCTTCCTTTATATTGAACTACAGAATTACATGTGTTCAATTCTGGTTTTAATAATTTTTTGGAGGAAGAAATCTTAAATTTCCTCTTCCTGTTCATTCCCATTGTGAAACATTGGTTTGAGGGATCCAATTTTATGCCATACTTGGTTAAAATATCATTCGCTACAATAAAACAATTGCTTAAGTTGTTATTCTTCATGACAACAAAATCACAAATAGCTCTTACAAAACCATGGTTATATTTACAAATCACTGTGGCTTTGTATTTACCAATGGGGGACAAAACAGGGCCATAATCTCTCCTATTTTCAGAAATGATAGGCATCAGTTTTGATTTATAGTCTTGATCCACTGAAGCAAGTGCTCTTTCAGAAACTACACTTCCTCCAGCTCCAGAATCAAGAACAACTTCAATTCTGGTTCCATTAATCAAGACTGGTGCCTTGAGAGGGGAAATAACAATTGAGTTATCCTCAATGTTCTTTATGATCTCAGCATCTTCAACTGTAGATAAAGCATTATTATCAATATCAATAGTATTTAAATAATGAATATCCTCTTCCAGAATCAAGATTTCTTGTTGAGATTCATATGAAATATTGCTGGCACAATCACTTGACGTATCGTCCAGTGCTACTGTGTCATCAGCATGCTCCTCTTTTTGTTCTACAAGATTTATCTTCTTGTCACAAACATGGCCTTTCTGCCAAGGCTTTCTTCACTTGAAGCAAGTGTTTGTTGCATAATTTTTTGGTGCAACAGGGGCAGAAGGTTTACCAACCTTTTCCAGAGGTTTCTGTTGGTAAGTGGAGGGTTTCTCCAAAGGGGTCCTAGGAATGAATCTTCTGGCATCATACTTTTTGTTTAGAAGGATCTCATTGCAAGTATTAATGAAAGAAGAGGGTTCTCTGGAGAACTCATTCCTAGCCACTATCAAGTCTCTCAGAGACATTGGTAATTTATAAAGGATCCTGTCCTTCCATAACTCAAACTCCATATTTGGGTCAATTGCCCTTAAGATCTTTACAAGTTTCATTAAAAACTAAATAGGTTTATCAGTAGAAGAGCTAAATCTAGTTTCCTCATACTGCCTTTGTTGAGCCATTCTGAACTTGGAGCCACCAAATTGTGCTTTAATCAATTTCTTCCAATCCTCCCATGAGTAGTCATTCCCATCCAGGAGAACAGATTCATACCACATTAGGGCAACATTAGTAAACAAAGAAATTTATTTGGACACAATTTCCTCATCTGGGAGTTTGTAAGAATTTTTTAAGTTATCAATTCTGCAAATAAATTGTTGCCAATCAGAGGAAGAATCACCATCAAATGTTGGGTAATGGTCAAGTTTTGGCCAATTCTTTTGATTTGAAGGAGTCTCCTTAGTACAAGCTTATTTCTGAGTAAGGAGCAGCTGTAACTTCTCTAGTTGGGCAGTAATCTAATTGTTTAATCCCTCTGTTAAAGGTCCTGGTGCATCATTAATTTTTAATGGAAACTCAGGGGTATCAACATGTATTTCTGGAACTAATTTACTTTTAGATGAACTAGCCACAGGTAACTCTGGAGAATCCTGTACTATTTGTTCCTTCAAAGAAGTCTCAGAATACTTTTGATCAATAAACAATGAGTTCAATTTCTCCTCAATGGTTGTTAGTCTAGTTTTCAATCTTGGAAGACTAGATAAATTCTCATTGATTGTTGCAAAAGATAACTGATTCTTATTTTGAAAAGATGAAAAATGGTCATTCAATCTTTTCAGATTCATCTTAGCTATCTCCACCTCCTGGCAACAGGCAGATACAGTATCTTTCAGTTTAGACAAATTATTTTTTATATTTTGCCATAAAGCAACTTTCTTTTCATGGGTTGCTTTGTAATGAGACAATTCATCAGAGACTCTCTGTGATTCACTTCTTAATGCTTGATAACCCTGTTCAGTTAACAAACTATTATATTTCTGAGTCAATTGAATGTTGTTCATTATATGATTTTGTTTGTAAATAATTTTTCTTAAATATTCATCATTGATGTTAGTTACATCTGGAGTGTTTCTCAGTAAGGAAACAGAGTAACTTTCCAGCATCTCATAAAACTCAGGTTCAAGAGTTTCATCAATTACAGCCATATCAGGGTTAATCCTTGAGGTAGCAATTAAAAGTAATGGATTAGATACATGAGTTATTTGTCTACTGCTCCCAGCCTCTACTGGTCTCAAGGTTTCTTCTTCCCTCTCAGATTTACCTGAAGGAACAGAATAAGCTACAAGAAATGGCACTTGAGAATCAATAGAGGGGCTTACCAGGGTTTTCTGGGTATGACCATATTGGGTTTCTTCTTCTTTTGCCTCCTTGATAGGGGTGAGGAGGTGTGGGGTTGACTTGGCTGGGTCTTGATGGACCTGCCTGAGGTAACTGATGCTGATTTTGAGACAGGTTTTCCCACTGCCACTTGGACACTTCCACCTTCTCTTAAGACTGGGGAGCCAATTGTTGTTGATCCCTGGGGGGAAGAGGTTTCTTCTTCTCTTGAAGAAAGGTATCTATCTTTCTCACCTTTTCTTCCAGTGCATCTACCCTTGCCTTTAGTCTCAAGTTTTCTGTCCTTAGCTACTTTATGTGAGTTGACAGATTCTTTACCTGTTGAGGCAATGGCATCTTTTTTATTCTGAAGCCTTTTGGAAGTTCTTCTGGTGGGTGTATCACAGGCTTCTGATCCTGAGTTGTGTCTACTAGGATTTCCACTTCTTCCATCTCTACATCCTGTTTGGGGCAAGGATTTATTAATCTGAGAAATTCTTCTAGTTAAAGGAGAACTTACAGAAGTAGGCTCATCATAATCAATCAAGTTTAGTTCCTCTTCACGTGCAGCAGAACTACTTTGGTCAGTCATTTTAAGATTTTACTGAAATGAAGAAAAGAGACAATAAGATTAATTAGTCTTTATTTTTGATTTTTTAAAAAAAATAAAAAAAATAAAATAAAAATTTTTCAGGATAAAAATCAACTAAATAAAATTAATTTATTAATTTAAAAAATAATTTAAAACCAGGATTATAATATAATCAACTGTAGAAATAAATTAAAATTTTTATTAATAATTTTAATTATTTTCAGGATTTAAATCAACTAATTTATTACCAGGACTTATTGTCAACTGAAGTAATCAAATATGAAACTTTATTAATTTAACAAAATTTTATTAAACTGATAACTTAACTACCAAGACTTAATGTCAACTGAAGTAATTAAATATGAATTTTTATTTTAAAATTTTATTAAGCTGATCACTTAACTACCAGGACTTAATGTCAACTGAAATAATTAAATATGACTTTTATTAATTAAAATATTTATTGAACTACCAGGACTCAAGGTCAACTGAAGTAATTAAATATGAATTATATATTAATTAAAAATATTATTGTCAGGACAATTTGTCAACTGGAACAATTAAATTAATCAGGACAAATGTCGACTGAAAAGATTATAATAATTAATATTAAAATATAATTGTTTTATTACCTCTGGGACTAAGAACACTTATTGCTCTATTATGGTCAACCAGGAAAAATAAAAAAAAAATATAATAATAAAAATAAAATCCAAATTACCAGACACTTCCCCCTGTAAAATGAGCAAATTAATGCCACTTACAGAGTGCTGAGTAAAAGGAAATACATAGCAATTGAAGAGTGAAGAGTAACCCACAAATAGTAATATCAATAATTACCACAATATATACGATGTTTAGTCAATATATAAACCTAATTTTTGGAGCGCGGTTCGATTCCCGTTCGCAGAAAATAGTTTTGTCACGTGACGTATGACGTTCGTCGTTTTCGTTGCTTTCTCGTCCTTACAGGTACTCGAACGCCGATGGTCCCTTTGATTACGCCCTCAAATCACAATGCTCCGTTGATAATTTGGGAAGGCCCTCAATTGCCAAGGGGTACTTTTGGTCTAGAAGCTTGGTTCGAGGTTTTCACGGGATATTTAGGGGTTTTAAAGGTCTCTCAACAAAAAGGTACGTATTTCTAAAATCAATTTGATTTATTCACTCAAAAATAAGAGGTAGATTTAAGATATCAATATAAATTATAGATTAGAATTACGTTGTTGTAAATACTAAGGTTATAAAATATAGAAATAATTGGAGTGTTGTAATTTTAATAAAAGTAAGTGATAAAAGAATGATTTGAAAATCACAAAGTAAGAGGCCTTTTATAGGCAAAACATGAGGGAATAAAATATACGGAATTTACACCATATATTTTAAGCATGTGAGAAAAAGAATGACTGAAAGGAGTACATATATGACACAAGAATTAAATAAACTGGTACATCAACAAGGACATCAAATTTATTAGCAATAAAGTTTGAGTTCCTTGGACTGTCACAATTAATTACACAATAATTAATTAATTATATTACTTTCACGGGATTCCAGATCTCTCACTGAGGTAATATAATTGTTTCAAAGTTTTTTTACTATAAATTTATTATTAAATTCTATTCCCATTGACTTATACCATTAAGCACGGTGTTAGGGAGTAAAATTGTAAGGGAAATTTTATTTATACTAATTAATTATATTACTTATTGTACTTAACTAGTTAATTGTAAGTAATGTTTAAGTAGGTAATTAATTATTAGTAAGAAGAAGGGGCGTGGCTTCAACTCAGTAAAATAATTAATTATTTTACTGGTTAAGTCTAGTACCCTGGCTGACAAATTTTGCTTATGGGACACTCTACCTTCCTTTAACTCTTTTCTTGCTCTTCGACTCAAAAAGCACTGTAATAAAGCATTTGAAAAAAATCATGAGCTTGCAACCAAAGTTGGAATACTGAATTGGTGTGACTCCGAATAAGAAGATATCAGCCACAAATATCTTTTATTTTCTAATGTTATTATCACTCATTCTGGATTTCACAATAGGATTCATATCGATAGGAATGATGCCAATTTTCTTACTTTTGGTATATTCTCATATATCAATCCAATAACTGGCCACCCAATACCATCCCCAGCTGAAATCAAAGGACATGGTTTATATTTTCCAGACCACCGGTGCATCATTGATTTTGGTTTGGGAAATGGTATCATTGAAACTATTTGGAACTCTAAGAAGGATAATCATCAAACGACCAAAGCTCCTCCTGGTTTGGAATCCTGTCAAGATTTAACACATTTTGGTTGCTCATTTCAAATCAGTCATAAGTTGATTCAAAGAATCAATAAGGTAAATAAAGAAGGTAACGTTATTCGATTTAAAAAAACTTTATCTAGATCCAAAAAGTATGGGGATTAGAGTTGTCATCAAGAATTTTATATTTTTTCATAAATTTTTAATAAATATTTTTATATATCAATTTTCTCAAGTAATGTGATGATCCAATGACCTTTGGTTGTATTGCAGGTAATCATGATAACATTTATTTGTTTCTTGGGGTTCCTCTTGCCTATACCTGTGGAAAGTCTCAAAATTTTGTTTCTAGACTTGGTCTGCATTTTGGCTTGAGGAATTGTCATTACTTTAAACTAGGGAAATTGATATATATTAGATATTTATTTAATAATTTATGTAATAATATTAAATTTAGATGACTTCCACCCCTTACTTCAATAAAATGCAGGGGGGGGGGGGTATTGCCAAATTTTTAAATCTGAAATGTGAAATTGGTGACTTAGAAAAATTTTGGTGATACCCACCCCTTGCTTCAATAAAATGCAGGGGAGAGTATTGCCAATTTTTTAAAACAGATATAGAATTTTTTTGACTTGTAAATATTTTGGTGAAAATTGTTTGGTGATACCCGTCCCTTACTTCAACAAAATCCATGGGGGGGTTTTGCCAAAATTTCTTATAAGACTTGTGAAATTCTTGACATGTAAGAATTTTTGGGATACCGGTAAAATGCAGGGGGTAGTAAAGCCAAAGTTTCATATAAGACTTTCAAGATTCATGACATGAAAGAATTTTTGTGATACCCACCCCTTACTTCAAAAAAATCCAGGGGGGGAGATCATCAAATTTTCAAAGGGGACATGAAAATTTTACTTAAAAAAAGAATATTTAACATTAAAATACAAAAATTCAAGTAATGATAGATAGAGTAATGAAATAAAGGAAATTATTGGAAATTTTATGTACAAATAAATATGAACAGTTGAAGTGTGAGAGAAATAAAACAAACTAGTCATCCAACAATTTCTTTAAACGTTCAATTTCCTCAACAGATTTATTAGCTTTAACACATTCTATCAAGAAATCATTCTTTTTCGAATTTTCTTCATGATCAAACTTATATTTCATCTGCTCTAATAGGTTTTGATGTTTGAGTGTTTTCTCCTCTTTTTTTGATTTTTTAATACTTAGAGTTAACTCAAACTTCTTCTCCTCCAAATCTTGGGCCCAATCATCCTTCTGTAAAGAGAGCTGGTACTTCCTCTCCTCCAAATCTTGGGCCTGATAATCCTTCCGTAAAGAGAGCTCGTACTTCCTCTCTTCTAAATCTTGTAGCCTATCATCCCTCCTTAAAGAGAGCTCATATTTCTTCTTTTCAAATCTTAGAGTCTCTTTAGCAATTTCTACTTGCTCTAGAGTGATAATAAAAATTAATATAAAGTGGAAGAAAAGTAGAGTAAAGTAATAAGAGGTATGGTATCATTTACCAGCATCACGTTTCTCTAAACATTGTTCCATAGACAAAAAAGGGGTTTGTGATGAAGTATCACTTTTTTGTCTTCTTTGTGAGTGGAAATTTAGAATACTTGATGCCCTACACTTCTTGTTCAAGGTCATATTTTCCTCCTCATCATTGTCACTACCTTCAGACTCAGTTGATTGAGGATCCTGGGTTTGTTCATCAGCCTTTTAAGAAATAAGAAAAAGATAAGTAAATAAAAAATAGAAAAGATAAGATAGAAGATAAAAGAAACAGACCTGAGTTAGATTTGGTTGGGTTAAATCACCTATAGGATCTACAGAAAAGCTATCTAGATATGTCTCATTCAAATGAGGGGAGGCTTGAGTGGAGGAAGAGGATGGGAAAAGATTTACTTCAACATCATGTTTGGTGATAGGATCTTCACCATCCAACATGTTTACAGGATTAACATTGGCTCGCTCTCCAAAAATTGCATCCATCTCTTTAAAGTAAGGACATAAAGTTTCAAGTTTATTGCCTATGGATTTTATGCCCTTAGTTATATCGTTGTTGGTAACCCCAAAACCAGTGGAAGATGAAAGAGCCTTTGCCTTCTTGTATTTTGCTTGGTAATGCTTGAATTTTTCAGACATCTGTTTAGGCAAAATATCAATCCTTCCCTTGGTCTTATTCCATAATTCATTTGCCATTAGAGGATAGCCATTAACTTTTGATGCGGGGGGCCATCCTACTTTAGTGGCATACTCAGTACCAAAAGAAGAATCATAGTTAGATTTGGTTTTCAGCCAGTTGATAAGAATGAGATGGTCATCTTTTTTTAATTGAACTGTTTTTGATTTCTTGGCTGAGCTGGGGAAAGAGGAAGTAGTGGGAATTGAAGAACAACTGGGTGATGGCTGCCTTTGAGAAGATCTAGGATGACGAGGCATGTTATTATAAATGAAGATAAAAAGGAGCAGAAACAAGCAGATGAGATAGTGAGATGAAAAGGAGCAGAATCAAATAGATGAAATGGGGAGAAATTCTGAGCAGATAGAATGAACAGGATGGGATGAGAATGGAAGTGCGCAGAAAGGTAGAAGGCATATCCAGGGAGTAGTCCAAGATGTGTTTATGACAGAAGGTTGTCCAAGATGTGGTTATGAAAAATTGAGTAAAAAAATGTTGGATAAGAGGTGAACATTGACACGTAAAGTGTCTAATAACCCAATTATTAGCAAAAATAATTGCAGAAGATAATTGTGGTATAAGGATTTTTATCCACAATTAATTTAATTGCTGATCCCTGAACATTGATACCCCCTATTATAGGTGTAATAATAAATTTAACTTATAATGTAATTACAATATAAATAATAAAATTTATATAAACTAAACACAACTTATCATATAATATTATCCATACATATTGGGCGCTTCCTTGACCCTTAAGTGTGTCACTAAAATAACTAAATAAATAAAAATACTAACTTAATATAATAAATTTAAATTCTCACACTAAATAAGTTATTTTATTAAATT
Organism: Hemileia vastatrix; assembly: GCA_030280995.1. NCBI lineage: Eukaryota > Fungi > Basidiomycota > Pucciniomycetes > Pucciniales > Zaghouaniaceae > Hemileia > Hemileia vastatrix. Next base: position 18,479,536 of record JASXTE010000007.1, read on the forward strand.
AATTAATTGTTTCAATTAAATTAATAATTAAATTACTTGAAATAGTTAAAACAATGAATTTAATTTTTTTTATACTGAATTAAAAATTATTATCTACATTAAGACGTGAAAATAGTTCTTTTTGTTTTAATTAAACCCTTTCCATCTATTTGTACTACCTTTATTGGATTTTCTTTCTCACCGTTATCAGCTTTCACACTCACATAGTTACTCATTTTCTTAAATTGTTTTGTTCTGGGATTTTATGGTGGGAAAACAAGTTCCTTATTCACAGGTTTGATTTACTGTTTCATTTTCCCCCATATTTTATATGTTTCAATTAAATTGAAATACTTGGTTGTTTCACATTACTATACTCTTTGTAAATGCAATAGAACCACTTGCCTATCAAAGGGCTTTGGAATCTTCTCTGGAAATTATCACTTACATTACATGCATTTTACATACTTACAATACATTATTTTTTATTTTTATTAGAATTACAAATCTAATATCAATACTCAATAATTAGTCTAAGTTTGCTTTAAGTTTATTAATAATAAATTTTTTTTTCCATGCAGAGAAGACATTACTTACTTAATTAAGATTTTATCAATAAAACTAAACCTCACTGTTGTGTTATTCCTCATAAACTGTTGTTGCATTTCTCTCAATTTGATTTACTTATTTTGATTAGTTTTATTATCTTCATTTCTTTCTTTCTTTATCCTCTCTGTAGTTTTTCCTCCTCCTCTGTTCCATTTCTTCTTGTTTTCCTCCTTCTTCTAGACAACCTTCCGACAATATTTCTCTGACGGGGATATCCAGCGCAATTTGGGGATATTTTAGGGAGGGACATAATACCAGTCTGGATATTCCCAGGACTGAGTAAGACTTGCTTAGGGCATCTACCATTGTGTCAGTAAAAAATAAGTATATAATTGCATGTTACTTGGGTCATTTCATAATGAATTGCCATATTCAACCACCCTATGCAGTATCTTTTACGATTCACTTCATTTAGTTAATATTCAACCAATGTATTTTTTGCTCCTATTCATTAAAACTCAATTATTTTTTTCCTTCTCATGGCTTTTAACATAGTTGATGAAGTACTTGAAATGTAAGAAGAAGACTATATCATTTCATATCTCTTTGACAATACAATCAAAAATAGATCAAGACAAAAAAAAAGAAATACTCAATCAAAATCAACTAGAAGGCCATCAAAGATTAATGAATGACTACTTTTACACCATCTGTATATACAACAACATCATGTTTGAGCTACATTTCTGTACAACCAGGGATTTGTTTAACAAGATTTGTGAAGACTTACAAAGACATAACTCTTTTTTGTTATGGAAAAAGGTAAGATAATTTTTTATCAGTAACACTAATCACAAATTATTAAAACATAATATTTTTTTAGGAATGTTGTGGTCAATTAGGCTTATCACCACAGCAAAAAATGACATCTGCTTTACAACAACTTGCTATTGGAATCTCAGCTGATAGCACTGATGAGTATGTATGTATTGGTGAAACTAATGCCCTCAGATCACTCAAGCATTTCATAAAAGATATAATCAGTATAAGTGAAGAGGAATACTTACGAGAACCTAATTCAGCAGAAAAAAAGTTATTTTGAAGGAGTATGAAGAGTGTGGATTTCCTGGCTGTCTTGAATCAATTGATGGATGCATAACAAAATACTACTTACAGTATATTATTATATATTAGAAGGATTGAAAATTCTTATACATCACATTGATACAAAAAAATTGATTAGCTTAAATGTGGAATTTTTTAAAAATTGTTGAAAAAAAAAAATTGATTGAGAGATAATTGCACATACTAGTTTATTGAAATAGCCACTTCTTTAAACTTATCATTAGAAATCTTATAATCATGAAGCCTTATTTATAAAAATACATTAAAATTAAAATTAATAAAAGAGAAATAATATATAACATTGCAAAGAATATAGTTCATTTTACATTTCAGAAGTGTGAGTGAAGGAAAGGCGCAAAGATATAGTGTATAAATGGTTACATTAAAGAAGTGTGAGTAAAGGAAGAAGGCACAAAAGGCCCTTCTTATATATTAGAGCGGAGTCCTACTTTCACCAACTCCAGGACACTCACCCGTTTAGCTACAACTCTTGTGGCAAATATGAATCATCCCCAATGTAATGATGAGAAAATGAATAAGAGATAATTGGCCCATCATTACACTGAAGGCATAAAAAAGTTGGTTAGCAAGAAAAACTCATAAGTAATGAATGTGGAAAATACTTACCTAGAAAAAAAAAAGAGATGCTGAGAGATTGAGAGAAAGTAAAAAAAAAGATATTAACAAGTAATATGAAAATTACTTACCTGAAAAAAAAGGAGAAGACAAAAAAGAATTAGCAAACAGTTGAAGGAAACTAACAGAGAAGGTGGAAAATACTTACCTAGAAAAAAAAAGGAGATGCTGAGAGATTGAGAGATTGTAGAAAAAAAAATAACTGTAATATGAAAATGACTTACCTTGAAAAAATAGGAGAAGCTGAAAGAAGCTAACAAACAGTTGAATAAAGTATGCATACCAACCCAACTTACAGACACGGTGGTAGATGCCCTTATAAATTATGTTAAAAACATGTAGTTCACAGGGGAACAATAAGTAAAGGTACAAAAGTTATATACATAAGTGAAATTAATAAGTAAATGCAATATATGTCATTATAATACCTTATATACATGCATATATCCACCTTTTATATTCCTATGTACTTAATATCACATTGGAATATGTCAGGGTAATCTTAAGAACCTTAAACATAAGTCTAAAATCTTTTTAAGTTGACTTAAAGCTGTTGTTTTCATTATTTTACGGAAAAAAAAACAAGAATTGCACTTTAAATCACTGAAAAGTTGACTACATGAGCTATAAACATAATAATATGAAACATGCACCTTGACAAATTGATTTGTCTTAATTAGAACTATTGATTTGTCTATTGAAATGAATTAAAAATAAAACTTTTCAAATGGGGTGTTATTTATTTTTTTTTTTTTCCAGAAATGGCTTCTCTGTGTGTGTACTGGCCACATACTGCCTGCATTTTCCCCATATGAATAGCTTCATTTTTAGAAAAGTTAGAATTTTTCACACTATAATTACCCCCACATTGTACACCCACTATGAGGGAACACACTAAATTGAGCAACATGCACTTATTTAGTGTCAGGCTAAGGTCAAGTACAAGGACGTGAACTAGCTTGAATAGTCAGTTGTCTAGAAGATTTAAATGGTCCTATATGAATACTGTAATATAAATCCAATAAGTAGTAAAATATAATCAAAATTTAAAGGTCTCAGTAATATAATTCTCACTAGTCTTATATATGGCTTACAATCTTTGTAGTTGGTAGAAAAATAGATTTTATAATTCAGATACTATTCAAAAGTCTTATAAAAGTACTAATTGATATGTATTGTAATTTGTTTGGTTATATTGGTTAATTGTAAATGATAAAGAATGAAGAAATACAACCCAAAAACCTCCTCCTTTTTATACACACTGAGTTCCCCAATGATTCCCTTGATGTACCACCCAATACACAGTTAATCACGCCTCTAAACAACTAATAGACATTCCCATCAACAATCCCAGTGATCCTTGACATAATTAGAAGAGTAACAACCGCCAAAATCCTGAAATAACAAGGGAAATCCATCAAAATTAAAGAAAAAGACAAAAAGAGAGTATATGCGTATAAAACAATAATATTAAGGACTAAAGGAGACTTTTTAAGGTTAATAATAGCTTAATAATAAGGGGGATTTAATGTAGAAATAATGGGGCTAATCCTGACATTATACTACGTGAAATTCCCATTCAAAAATAACCAAAATTGACTGAGAAACCACCCAAAAACTTAAAAAAGAGCGTGAGATGTGGGGTAACTACATGCAGTTCTTGGCAGGCGCTTGCACGGGTAAATCCTTGACTAAAATTAGGCGAGTTTAAGCGTGGTGATGAAATAAAGTGCCAAGAGTGAGGTTATTAATGAAATTAGTGCATATAAACAGGGTCAATGCATTATTAATTAAGCTAGGACACTAAATAAGCGCCTGTCGCCTATTTTAGTGTGTTTCCCCACAGTGGGCGTAGAATGTGGGGTAATTATAGTGTGAAAAAGCTAACTTTGCTAAAAATGAAGCTATTCACACGGGAAAAAAGCAGGCAGTATGTGGCCAGTACACAGAAGCCATTTCTGGCATAAAAAACACCAAATTTGAAAAGTGTTAATTTTATGCATTTAAATAGCCAAATCAATAGTTCTAAATGAGCCCAATTGATCTGTCAAAGCGCAATTTTGATATTCTCAATTTTATAGCGCATATAGTCAACTTTTAAGTGAAATAAAGCGCATTTCTTGTTTTTTGCATAAAACAATGAATATAACAGCTTTAAGTGTACTTAAAAATTATGCAGCCTTATACTTAAGGTTCTTAAGATTACCCTAACATATTCCAACTTAATATTAAGTACATAAGACCTATAAAAGGTGGATATATGCGTGTATATAAGGTGTTATAATGGCATTTTTTGTGTATTATCATAATTTTACTTATGTATACTATTTGTGTACTCTTATTTATTATTCCCATGTATAGTTCATGTGTTTAACATAACTTATAAGTACTTTTTACTCAGTCCTGGAGATATACAGGCTGACACTCGCCCACCCAAAAAAAACAATAAAAAAAATGATAAGTTATACATTTTATTTTATTTAATTTGTAATTTTCAGGTATTCAGAATAAATCTGTAGCATTAAAGATTCAACTTTAAAGAAATAAAACATAATAAAATATTATGAGTACTGGTTTTTTAACCCCTCAGCTGGTTGAACAGAAATTTATTTCTGTTTAAATTTTTTAAGAAGGGTGGATAAATTAGAAATTTCTTTTTCAGGTATCCATTTATCAAATTCATTTGATTTCCCTTTAAATCTTAGTAAATACTCAGTTCCTTTTTCTTTAGTAAGGATTCTTTTCTTGAGTATTTTCTCAATCTCTGCTTTTTCCACAATTTCTTCAGGTTGCTTTTTAGGCCTTCCCCTTCTTTTTGGAAATAAGTCAGGATCATTTGCATGGTAAGGTTTCAATAATGAGATAGGGAAAACTGGATGTTTCCTATCATATGGAGCATATAATATGACTTCCACTGCATTATTCCCAACCATTTTATTTACTACAAAAGGTCCTACAAAGGGATCCTTTAATTTAACATTACCTTGTAAGTTAAAATGTAGTGTTGATATGAGGACTTCATCTCCCTTTTTAAATTCAAATTCTTTATGAGATTTGTCCCACCTTTTCTTTTCATATTCAAATGCTTTTTTGGATGCATTCTTCTGCATGCTTTCTACACATTTGTTGCATATGAATAAAGGATTTAGTGCCAGGGTGTATATCCAACCTTGGTAGCTTATTTAAAAGATTTACTGGGGTATTTGGTACATATCCCAGCCAGAGTTCAAATGGTTTCTTCTCTGTTACAGAATGAGTTGTGCTGTTATAAGCAAATTCAAGGCCAGGAATTAATGTTACCCAGTCATGTGTGAATTTCTCATTGTCTTTGTATTCTAATCCAAAGGCACAATATCTTCTGATCATGTCTTCAAGAGTTTGTATCATCCTCTCAGCCAGCCCATCAGTTTGTGGATGGTGTGCTGTAGACAATTTTAATTGACAACCTGATACTTCCATCAAAGATGTCCAGAACTCTGAAGTAAATTTAGGGTCTCTGTCAGAGATTATGGCTTTGGGGAACCCAGCAGTATTCATCATCTGAGTCCACCATAGTAATGCCAAGTCTTTTGCAGATACCTCTTTATGGGTAGGGATAAACTTACACATTTTTGTTAATCTATCCACTATTACCCAGCAAGAATTGAAACTTTCTTTTCCTGCTAATGGCAAGCCAGTTACAAAATCCATGTTTATAATTTCCCATGGAGCTTTTGGCTGCTCTATTTGTTGTAACAACCCAGCTCTCTTCCCAGTTAATCTTTTAGATTTCTGACAAGAGTCACATGTTTCAATGTATTTTTGTACATCCTCTTTCATGTTTATCCACCAGGCTGTATTTTTAACTCTGGTTAATGTTTTGTTAAAGTCAAAATGACCAGCTAAGATGTCATCATGACAAGTACTCAACATTAACTCTTTCATAGAAGGTGGTATTACTATTACATTGCTTAACTTTTTCCTGTAATATATATATCCATCTTCAATTGATAGTTTACCTTTTTCCAACGCATTTTTATACTTTGGAGGCAAGGTTTTAATTAATGCACTCATGGAGGCATTTGTTGGATCATTAAGAATGGTAGATAGTTTAGACAAATCTTTATCAGATGAATAATTTTCCAATATAGTTTGCATAAACTCTTCTTCTAAATCCACTATATAAATCCCAAATATATGTATAACCTCATTTTCAGGTACATAAGCTGGGTTGTCAGCATCATTTGGCAAAGGACTTCTTGATAATAAATCCACATTTGAATGCAATGTTCCTGCTCTGTGAGTAATTGTCATTCTTCCTCTGTACTCTTGTACAGCTAGTTGCCATCTAAACATTTGCCTATTAGGTGTTTTCATGTTTAGTAATGATTTTACTGCACTGCAATCTGTTATAAGTTCAAACTTCTGATCTTCCAGATAGTAATGAAGTTTCTCCAAAGCCCACACCACGGCTAAACATTCTAGCTGTGTGGCACCATACCTTAGTTCTGTCTTTCTTAAGGTTCTGGATATATAACAGATAACTACTTCAGATAATTTTCCATTTATTATCTGTTTTTGCTGTAAAGCAGCACCCAAACCTATGAAACTTGCATCAGTGTACAAGATAAAAGGTAGGGTGAAATCTGGCAGTCCCAATATTGGAGCTGACATCAAACATTCCTTTAATTTGTTAAAGGCGTGCTGTCTTTCATTATTCCAAATGAAAGCTTCATTCTTCCTGATTAATGTTGTTAAAGGGGCTGCAATGGATTGGTAATTTTTAATATATTGTCTATAATATCCACACATACCTAAAAAACTTTGAACCTCTTTTACATTTTTAGGTATCCCAATGTTTTTAATTGCTGCCACTTTATTCTGGTCAACACAAATTTGTAATCCAGATACAACATGTCCAAGTACTTTCAAGGATTGAAATCCAAACTTACATTTCTTTAATGCAATAGTCATATTAATTTCATCCATTTTTTGAAAGACTCTTTTCAGGTGATTTAAATGTTCATCATATGTTTTTGAAAACACTATGATGTCATCAATATAGACCAATAGCCATCCTTCAACCATTTCTTGATGAAAAACACTATCCATCAATTTTTGGAAGACTGAAGGGGCATTCTTTGGGCCAAATGGCATTCTCACATACTTATAAATACCCATATGTGTGGTTATTAATAAGTAATTTTGAGAATCTCTTTCCACAGGAATCTGGTGGTAACCCTTGTTCCCATCCAGACAGGAAATATATTTTGCTCCTTGTAAGGTAGCATGGATAGAAGCTATCCTTGGTAGAGGGTAAATATCATCTACTGTATATGTATTCAGAGCTCTATAATCACCACATAATCTTGCCTTATCTTTTTCATAAGAGATTAATACTGGTGAAATGACACAATACTTAGGTGTTGTGTCCACTTTTTCAACAATACCCATTTCCAACAACAATTTTATATTGTCTTCAATATCTTTCCTTTTTGCAGGAGATGCTGGGTAAGGTTTCTTTTTTAAGCTGCCAGGAATATTATCCAGATCACAGCTTAAAGAGATTTTCATCTCATGGTTTTTGACCAATCCTAGTTCATTTGAGCCATGAGCAAATGCCATAGGATATGATTTAATCAATCTCAAAATATCTTCTTGTTCAATATTTGAGAGTTGAGGACTGAAAGAGGCCTTTTGGATTTCATTTTCCAATTCACCCACTTCATTGGTGGTTCTTCCACCTTGCAGTTGTTCTTCTCTAGGAGAAATGGTATATACTGAATTTTCAGAACATATTTTGAATTTTCTTTTACCATTCACCCCTATGGTGAAACAACTGTTTGCAGGATCTAGTTTAATGCCAAATTTTGTCAATAAATCATTGCCAATAATAAACCAATCACTACAATTATTATTATCCATTACTACAAATTCACAAACTGCTCTAACATATCCATTATTATATTTAAAGAATACAGCAGTTTTGTATTTGCCAATTGGATTTAATACTGAACCAAAACCCCTCCAGTTCTTTGTCTGAACAGGTTCTAGTTTTTCCTGGTACTTACTATCAAGTTTCATTAATGCATTAAGTGAAACTACACTACCTGCAGCCCCAGTGTCAAGAATGGCATTCATTTCTTTTCCACATATGATAACAGGTGCTCTGATAGGTGTTATTTTGTAAGTATCATGAGATACATCTTTAATTATTTCAGCTTCCTCTATGGAAGTTAAAGATGTGTCTGTATGAGGTATAGCATCATTCAGGAACATTATATCCTGTTCTAATACAAATATCTCATTTTCATCATCACTGTAAGATATGTTACTCTTGCAATCCTCACTGGATTCCACATTCTCATCTTCATGATTACTAGGTTCAGAATTTTGTGAGGTTTCAATAACATTTATTCTTTTCTTACACGTGTGACCTTTAACCCAAGGTTCATTACATTTGTAACAAGTGTTATTTTCTTGTCTCTTAGGGACAAGGGGAGCTGAAGGTTTTTTCTTTTCCACTGGTAACTTACTTGTAGTAGGTTTTACCACTTCAACACTTTGTCTGTAATTACTATACTTGGTTTCATATTTGTGGTTTAATAATATCTCATTGCATATATTGATGAATCCAGAGGTGTCTCTGACAGTTTCAGTTCTAGCTACAATAATGTCTCTAACTGATATAGGCAACTTGTATATTATTTTTTCTTTCCACTCTTCATAATCCATTTTTGGATCCATAGCTTTCATGATTTTTATTAAAGTCATTAAGAAGACCATGGGTTTATCTCCAGCATTTGGATTATATCTGGCCCTTTCATACAGTCTTTGTTGAGTGATTCTAAATTTTGGGCCACCAAATTGCCTTTCAATTAGTGCCTTCCATTCATTCCAGGAGTAATTAATTCCCTCACTCAATACAGATTCAAACCATAATAAGGCCACATCTGTAAATAAAGATATTAATTTTGAAGTAATTTCTTCATCAGGTAATTTGTATGAAAATTTTAAGTTATCAATTCTTTGTATGAATTGTTGCCAATCAGATTTTGAATCCCCGTCAAAAGAAGGGTACTGATCTAACTTAGGCCAGTTCTTTTGGCTAGTTTTTGCTTCCCTAACCTGAGGAATATTGAGTAATTCACTTACTTTAGAAAGATGATCATTTATTTCATCTTTTACTGATTTTATATTCTCAGAGCCTATGACACTATGTTCATGTTCTATCATTGGTTTATCCTCAGAGTGTTTCATAAAAACTGGTACTCTTTCTACATAAGAGGTATTATCCTTTATTGTTTCAGTATTTTTCAAAATGTTAGCTACTTCAATTTCTACTCTTTGTAACCTATCTTTTATTACAGGTACTTGAGTCAAAGTATCATTAACATTTGAAAAAGACAATTTTACACGTCCCTCTATGGTAGCCATAATATTCTGAGAGTGTTCTAATTTATTTTCTAAATTTCTAATCTCAGATTTTAATCTTTTATTCTCATTGATTAATTCATTATTTGAATTTTCAATAATTTTTAATTTATTGGCTGTGGTACTCAATGATTGTGTTAGCTGTAATAATACATTTTCTGTATTAATGTTTGACTCTTTTGAGAACTCTTCCAATTTTTCAATTCTTAATAATAATTTACTTATTATTTTTGATTCCATTGGATTCTCTTTTAAAAAATATTCTATTTTTTCTGTGTCCAATTCAGAAGACTCATTTTCAGGGTCAAGATTTAATTCATTTGGTTCAATTTTTATATTAATAGTATTTTCCTGGTGATCCATAAAACTATTTACATTGTCCTCATGTAAAGACAAGTTTAAAATATTCTGTTCAAATGAATAATCCTTTAAATCCTTATCAATAATATCCAATATTTCCTTATCAATCTCATTACCTATAAGTAATTTATTGTCAGGTTGATATAATTGATCATAAGAAGTTGGATGACTTACCAAGGTCTTATCCCACTTCCTCTGCCTCTCCTTGCCTTTCCCCTGTAAGGGTGACTGCTGGAGCCCTGCTGTTGAGGATTGTTGTAGTTTTGGGCGTACCAATCCCATTTCCATTTGCTTACTGTAATTTTTTGGTCCTCCTCTTGGGCTGGAGGTGTTGCTATGGAATTGTTGGTTGCTACTGTTGGTGGTTGAGTCTTTATGTCCACTAGAGCTTGGTTGACTTCTATGAAACCTTGAGCTGCTCTCTTTTCCAGATTGTTGATCTGGTCCACTATATTGTTGACTCTTACTGTCAAGGTGTTCATTAGGGTGGATAGGGAGTGAACTTGTTCTTGTAATGTATTTTTTGATTTCTTTATTGAAACCTGCTTTAGAAGCTTTTCCCTTTCCTCCAGAGACATTGACGGAGTGTTGTTTATTATGGGAGAGTCCTGGCCCTCCATTTGAATGTCCTGTAACAGGTCTTTCAGCTCTAGGTCTTAAGTTATAAGGTTTTACCTTATTACTTACAATGTCATTGTTGTCACACATTTTTACGTGGAAGTTAAAGAATTGAAAGTTTAGATATGAAAACTTCAAAAAGGAGTTTTATCAGTATTTATCAATACCACTGAAGACAATTTTATTGCTTACTTATTGGTATGAAGTGAATATTTAAGTGCCAAAAGTCAAATATGCTTTTATGTGGTCACTTGATTTAACTGGTCTACAATATGTAGCCGTGTTTTTATATTCAAAAGAAAACAACTGTCAGTATGATTCTTTCTAAATATTTAATGAATTTTACAAACCAATAAAAGAGAAGATTAAGAGTCCTGTTAAAAGAAAACAATTAATCAGTTCAATTGGTTATCATCTGCAAAGATCACAAATTTAATTGGTCTATTGACAGACTCCCACTAAGAACAATTATATGTTAAATTAGTGGTAAAAAATTTTATCTGCAAAGATCTCAAATTTAATTGGTCTATTAACAGACCCACTAATAACAATTATAAGTTAAATTAGTGGTAAAATTGTTGATTCAATATCACAATTTTATAATATAACAGGGCTTCTTTTTCTAAAATCACTATATAAGTGACCCCAACCTGTTGTAATTATCCAAATACTTTTATAGGGATATTATTTACGTGCACCTTCTCTTGAAAATTTCACTTACCAGGATTATAACAGAATTCTTGAGGAAAGGCCCCCAATTGTCAGGCTAAGGTCAAGTACAAGGACGTGAACTAGCTTGAATAGTCAGTTGTCTAGAAGATTTAAATGGTCCTATATGAATACTGTAATATAAATCCAATAAGTAGTAAAATATAATCAAAATTTAAAGGTCTCAGTAATATAATTCTCACTAGTCTTATATATGGCTTACAATCTTTGTAGTTGGTAGAAAAATAGATTTTATAATTCAGATACTATTCAAAAGTCTTATAAAAGTACTAATTGATATGTATTGTAATTTGTTTGGTTATATTGGTTAATTGTAAATGATAAAGAATGAAGAAATACAACCCAAAAACCTCCTCCTTTTTATACACACTGAGTTCCCCAATGATTCCCTTGATGTACCACCCAATACACAGTTAATCACGCCTCTAAACAACTAATAGACATTCCCATCAACAATCCCAGTGATCCTTGACATAATTAGAAGAGTAACAACCGCCAAAATCCTGAAATAACAAGGGAAATCCATCAAAATTAAAGAAAAAGACAAAAAGAGAGTATATGCGTATAAAACAATAATATTAAGGACTAAAGGAGACTTTTTAAGGTTAATAATAGCTTAATAATAAGGGGGATTTAATGTAGAAATAATGGGGCTAATCCTGACATTATACTACGTGAAATTCCCATTCAAAAATAACCAAAATTGACTGAGAAACCACCCAAAAACTTAAAAAAGAGCGTGAGATGTGGGGTAACTACATGCAGTTCTTGGCAGGCGCTTGCACGGGTAAATCCTTGACTAAAATTAGGCGAGTTTAAGCGTGGTGATGAAATAAAGTGCCAAGAGTGAGGTTATTAATGAAATTAGTGCATATAAACAGGGTCAATGCATTATTAATTAAGCTAGGACACTAAATAAGCGCCTGTCGCCTATTTTAGTGTGTTTCCCCACAGTGGGCGTAGAATGTGGGGTAATTATAGTGTGAAAAAGCTAACTTTGCTAAAAATGAAGCTATTCACACGGGAAAAAAGCAGGCAGTATGTGGCCAGTACACAGAAGCCATTTCTGGCATAAAAAACACCAAATTTGAAAAGTGTTAATTTTATGCATTTAAATAGCCAAATCAATAGTTCTAAATGAGCCCAATTGATCTGTCAAAGCGCAATTTTGATATTCTCAATTTTATAGCGCATATAGTCAACTTTTAAGTGAAATAAAGCGCATTTCTTGTTTTTTGCATAAAACAATGAATATAACAGCTTTAAGTGTACTTAAAAATTATGCAGCCTTATACTTAAGGTTCTTAAGATTACCCTAACATATTCCAACTTAATATTAAGTACATAAGACCTATAAAAGGTGGATATATGCGTGTATATAAGGTGTTATAATGGCATTTTTTGTGTATTATCATAATTTTACTTATGTATACTATTTGTGTACTCTTATTTATTATTCCCATGTATAGTTCATGTGTTTAACATAACTTATAAGTACTTTTTACTCAGTCCTGGAGATATACAGGCTGACATTTAGTGTCCTAAATTAATTATAAGTGATTTAACTTCATTATATGCACTAATTTCATGTATAATTTCAAACTTGGTGCCAAAAAATCACTACCATGCTTAAATTTGCCTAAAGTAGTCAAGGATTTACCAGTGCAAGCACCTTCCCAGGACTTCAATCAGTTACCCCACATCTCACATCCTATTTTGGGTTTCTTGGTCAATATTGGTCATAATTGGATGGGGATTTCTTATAGTAAATTGGAATACTTAGCCCCTTCATTTCTACTGTTAATCCCCCTTCATATTGTGTCATATTTAGTGTTATTCTTTCTTTTTTTAGTCTTTTACTTTAAGGTATTACATGCATATACTCTCTTTTTTTGCCTATTCTTTTATTTTAATGGAGTATCCCTATTATTCCAGGATTTTGGTGGGCAATATCATTCTATTTATGTTATTGTTCATTCCTTATGTTGATGGACAGCTGTATTAGCCAGAATGAGGTGTCATTGGCCATCTATAGGATTGTTAAGTCAGGTAGGACACATTTGAGAATTATTGGGTATAAAAGGAGGGGGTTTTTGGTCTTGTTTTCTGCATTCTTTATCATTAAAATTAAATCATATAACCATTAAAATTACAATACATTTCATTATTACTTTTTAAAGTCATTGAATAGTGTTTGAATTAGGATATCTTTTTTCTACCAACTATAAGATTGTAACCCATTTATAATTAGTGAGATTAAAATTACTGAGACCCTTATATTGAGTTACATTTTTATACTTATTGGATTTGTACTGCAGTATTCATATAGGGCCATTTAATTCTTTTAGAAAACTGGCTAATCAAGCTCTTTAGGTCTCTGTACTTGAACTCAGCCTGAAACATAAGGTCAGAAAAACAAATTTAAGAAAAGTAAGTGCAAGAAAAATAAGTTCATCAAAAGCAAGTATATGAAAAATCCTTTGCAACCAAGAAAAAAAAATTTATTTCTTTTTTTTTTATACAAAAAAATTGTAAAAAAAAAAAAAAAAAATTAGCAAAAAAAAAAAAAACAAAAAACAAAAAATGAAAAATGAAATGAAAGACCTTTTTATAGTGTAAAAAAAAAAAAAAAAAAAAAACTTCCCATGGTTAAAAGATATTTTTCTTACACTCAATTTTCTAACATATTTTTTTTTGCTCATATTTTCCTTACATGTATTTTTCTAGCATATATTGTCCTATCTTTATGTCACTCCCTACAATATCCCCAACTTGTTCTGGATATCACCATAAGGAATATCTTACTTGGTGCATAGTGTTCCCTTGCCAAGTCGGCAAAAGAATATATATTTATAATGTATTATATGTTTTTATATTTTTATATTTGTATATTTTTACAATTAGATAATGGTATAAATATAGAATTTTATATTTCTATAATTTTTTAATTTTATAATTTTATAATTTTATAATTTTATAATTTTATAATTTTATAATTTTATAATTTTATAATTTTATAATTTTATAATTTTATAATTTTATAATTTTATAATTTTATAATTTTATAATTTTATAATTTTATAATTTTATAATTTTATAATTTTATAATTTTATAATTTTATAAATTTATAATTTTATAATTTTATAATTTTATAATTTTATAATTTTATAATTTTATAAATTTATAAATTTATAATTTTATAATTTTATAATTTTATAATTTTATAATTTTATAATTTTATAATTTTATAATTTTATAATTTTATAATTTTATAATTTTATAATTTTATAATTTTATAATTTTATAATTTTATAATTTTATAATTTTATAATTTTATAATTTTATAATTTTATAATTTTATAATTTTATAATTTTATAATTTTATAATTTTATAATTTTATAATTTTATAATTTTATAATTTTATAATTTTATAATTTTATAATTTTATAATTTTATAATTTTATAATTTTATAATTTTATAATTTTATAATTTTATAATTTTATAATTTTATAATTTTATAATTTTATAATTTTATAATTTTATAATTTTATAATTTTATAATTTTATAATTTTATAATTTTATAATTTTATAATTTTATAATTTTATAATTTTATAATTTTATAATTTTATAATTTTATAATTTTATAATTTTATAATTTTATAATTTTATAATTTTATAATTTTATAATTTTATAATTTTATAATTTTATAATTTTATAATTTTATAATTTTATAATTTTATAATTTTATAATTTTATAATTTTATAATTTTATAATTTTATAATTTTATAATTTTATAATTTTATAATTTTATAATTTTATAATTTTATAATTTTATAATTTATAATTTTATAATTTTATAATTTTATAATTTTATAATTTTATAATTTTATAATTTTATAATTTTATAATTTTATAATCCTATAATTTTATAATCCTATAATTTTATAATTTTATAATCTTTTAATTTTTACCGTGCAATATTTGGGGGGGACTTGCTAGCAAGTCCTTAATTTAAACTTAGATGGAACTCATATGGAACATAGACTCAACTTATAATGAACTGATTTTGAAATTTGCTTTGAACTAATCTTGAGCTCTTAAAGAACAATGGATGAGTCTGAGCTTGAGTAATAGTGAAAATCTAATGAATAATATACAGAAATAATAACAAGGTCAGATTAAGAATCTGATCCATTTAAAAGATTTTTTTCATAAAACACAATTTTGTTTCAATTTTGAATTTCACTTGATCATTATAATTACTGAAAATCATAGTATTTATTTTGAAAGTATCAATTTTAAACTCTTTAATGATTTTATTAGTTTTTTTTTGAAAAAACAAATAATAAGATTAGTGGTTCTTTTTATTGATAATTACTTTTAACCAAGAATTTGAAGCTTTTATTTTTTGATTTAAACCATTTTACCTGATTTATTTTTATTTTTATCATTTCTGATTATGCAATATAATTATTTTCAATTCAATGGATTTATTTAAGAAACTTATTGAACTATCAAAATTTTCAATTGTTTTATTTTAGAATACTGTTAAAAGACTCATAAATAAAAAATAATTAGATAAAAATATGTTATCTATATTTCTGGTTCAATAAAGCCCTATTACAGCTTCTTAATATTGAGCACTAATATTTGATAAATTATTTAATTTTTTGTCTGGAAAGAAGTATAATTCTTATACCAGT
Source organism: Hemileia vastatrix (assembly GCA_030280995.1). NCBI lineage: Eukaryota > Fungi > Basidiomycota > Pucciniomycetes > Pucciniales > Zaghouaniaceae > Hemileia > Hemileia vastatrix. Next base: position 18,495,655 of record JASXTE010000007.1, read on the forward strand.
GGATTCTAATCCAGTTTTTTATATTTTTATATACAATAAGATGATTAAAATTAAAAGAAAATATATTTTTGCCCTTTTTTTGGTTTATTGAATATTTAACTACTAAGAATTTTTGAAATATACATTTATTCAATGTAATACATATATGATATTATGTAACTCTTCATGATGCATTTCATAAAAAATCTCATGTAAATATGTTTATTTGTTAGTCTCAGGCTGAGGTCAAGTACAGAGACATGAAATAGCTTGAATGGTCAGTTTTCTAGAAGATTTAAATGCTCCTATATGAATACTTTAGTACAAATCCAATAAGTATTGAAATGTAACTCAATATAAGTGTCAAGGGGTCCTTTTTGTCTAGAAGCTTGGTTCAAAGTTTTCATGAGGTTTTTAAGGGATGAAATGGACTCTCAACAAAATAGTACGTATTTTTTAATCAAAATGATTGTTTTACTCAAATATAAGAGGTAGAATTTAAATATTAAAATAGATTATAGAATAGAATTACACTGTTGTAAGTACTAATGTTATAAAATATAGAAATAAGTGTTATATTGTAAAATATAGTAATAAAAGTAAGTAATTGAAGGAATGTCTTGAAAAGCACAAAGTAAGAGGCCTTTTTTAGGAAAAACATGAGGGAATAAAATATACAGAATTTACACCATCTACTGTAAGAGTGTGAGAAAAAGGATAACAAAAAAAAGGAGTACATATATCAGCCAGGATGTCTAGAAGATTGAAGAAATGAATAGGAATAATAAAGGATAGAAATGGAAATAATAAGGTAGTAATATAAAATGAAATAAAATAGATATAATTTGAGAGAATAGGATGACAATATAATTGAGATATGACAAAAGTTGTAAGTATTAAATTAATTAGCAAATATTAATAATAATAATAAATGTTCAAAAGCGCATCAGTTTAAAATTAGTATTATAAATCTTAAGGCAACCTATAATAATTTATATAGTATTTAAATAAGATGTAATGCACTAATAAAAATAGTAAATAAAGAAATATATTTAAAATATGTTGAGTGAGTGTATAGTAAGTAAGTCATGATCTACCAGATGGACTTCTAAAGCCCTTTTATAGGCAAGAGGACATTCTGGAGCGTTCCAATAGTATATACAAAAAGGTAAAATTATGTGAAATAATTAATTTAAAAGAATCTAATTTAAAAACATAAAAAATAAATCCGTGAATAGAAAAAAATATCTTTCCCATTAGTAATCCCTAAAAAAGAATAGAATTAATATAACAACTAAATACGTGAGTATAAAAAATATGAGAACTATGAGAAAGAAATCTAAAGAAGGAATACCAATAGCTAGAAAAGTATAATTAAAATAAAGGGAAGTATTTTTACGCTTTTAAATAAGCTTAACTAAGTATAAGTAATATTAATTTAACTATGTCAAGTAAATGAACTATTAAATCAATTGAACAACTAATTAAGTTAATTCAGGAACCTTTTAACATGAGAATTTGAATTTAATCATATTAAATTAATTTAGTAATATTAGTAACAAAATTAGGGGTCACAGAAGCGCCAAATATTGATGGATATTATTATATGATAGGTTGTATTTAGTTTTATATAAATGTTATTATTAAAAATTGTAATTACTGTGTAGGTTAAATTTACACTGATAATATAATTTTAAATAATTTATTTATACATATAAATCACACCTTGATATTATAGAATATTATATTTATTTATGTAATACAATTTATTTAATAATAAAATTAAGTATAATATTTTATTTCATTCACAAAACATTTATAATTTTATTTTAAATAATTTTTTGTATTTACGTAAAGTTATTCCTTTACAGTAATTTATTATATAAATTACTGGACTCCTAAGATAGCCTGGCTGACAACATATATGACATAAGAAATAAATAAACTGGTACATCAACAAGGGCATCAAATTTATTAGCAATAAAGTTTGAGTTCCTTGGACTGTCACAATTAATTACACAATAATTAATTAATTATATTACTTTCATGGGATTCCAGATCTCTCACTGAGGTAATATAATTGTTTTAAAGTTTTTTTTATTATAGGTTTATTATTAAATTTTATTCTCATTGACTTATACTATTGAGCACGGTGTTAGGGAGTAAAATTGTAGGGGACATTTTATTTACACTACTTATTGTACTTAACTAGTTAATTGTAAGTAATACTTAAGTAGATAATTAATTATTAGTAAGAAGAAGGGGCGTGGCTTCAACTCAGTAAAATAATCAATTATTTTACCAGTTAAGTCTAGTAGCCTGGCTGACACTCCCTCACTCTAAAAATAAACAATAAAAAAAATGCTATGATTTTTTCTTTTTATACTTTTTTAGTAGAGTAGGAAGATTAGATATCTCCTTCCCAGGTATCCAAGAATCATATTCAGATGATTTATTCTTGAATATCAATAAGTATTCTGTACCTTTTTCAGCAGTGACTATTCTGTCATTTAGAATTTTTTCAATTTCTGCTGTTTCAGTGATTTCATTTGGGGTTTTCTTTGGTCTTCCCCTCCTTTTTGGAAATAAATCACTATTGCATGTGTAAGGTTTCAGAAGAGATATTGGAAAAACAGGATGTTTTCTGTCATATGGAGAATACAAAATAACCTCAACTGCATTATCTCCAATCATTCTTCTGACAACAAATGGACCAAAAAATGGATCTTTCAATTTGTTATTACCTTGTAAGTTGAAATGGACTATAGAAATCAACACTTCATCACCCTTTTTAAAAGTGTATTGTTTATGGGATTTGTCCCATCTCTTCTTCTCATATTCAAATGATTTTTCAATACATTGCTGAGCATGATTTCTGCATAGTTGTTGCATTTGAAGAAAAGACTTTACACCAGGATGTATATCCAATTTAGGTATTTTGTTATTGAGAGTTTGGGCAGGAGTGTTTGGAACATATCCAAGCCTGAGCTCAAAAGGCTTTATTTGAGTAACAGAATGAACAGTGCTATTATAAGCAAATTCTAACCCAGGAAGTAAGGTAACCCAATCATGAGTGAATCTGTCATTATCTTTATACTCAAGACCAAAGACACAATATCTTCTTATCTTGTCCTATAAGGTCTGAATCATTCTTTCAGCTAAGCCATCAGTCTGTGGGTGATGGGCCGTAGAAAGTTTCAGATCACAACCACAAACATCCATCAGAGACATTCAAAATTCAGAAGTAAATTTAGGGTCTCTGTCAGAGATTATGGCTTTAGGAAAACCAGAAGTATTAAACATATGAGACCACCATAAGAAGGCTAATTCTTTAGTGGAAACATCCTTGTGAGTAGGGATAAACTTACACATTTTAGTGAATCTATCCACAATAACCCAACAAGAGTTATAACTGTCTTTTCCAGCAATAGGTAATCCTGTTACAAAATCCATGTTTATTATCTGCCATGGTGCATCAGGAGTTTTAATATGTTGCATTAATCCTGCTCTTTTACCAGTTAATCTTTTTGATTTTTGGTGAGAATCACAAGACTCAACATATAATTTTGTGTCTTCAGACATATTAACCCACCAAGCAGTGTTCTTAATTCTGATCATTGTTTTTTCAAGATCAAAATGTCCAGCTAATATGTCATCATGACAAATTTTCAAGATGATTTCTCTCATAGAAGGAGGAATAATAATAACATTACTCAACTTTCTCCTATAATATAGATATCCTTCATCAATTGAAAATTTACCTTTTTCCAAAGCCTTCTGGTACTTTGGTGGAAGGGTTTAATTAATGCTTGTATTGAAGCATTCTTTGGATCATTTAATATGGTACATAACTTTTTCAAGTCAGTGTCCTTATCATATGAATCCAGAATAAGCTGTAATATCTCTTCCTCCATATCAACCACATATATCCTATGTATATGAATAATTTCATCCTTAGGATCATAAGCAGGATTAGAGTCATTATTTGGCAAAGGTGACCTAGATAACATATCCACATTTGAGTGAACAATACCAGCCCTATGAGTCATTGTCATTCTCCCTCTGTATTCTTGAACAGTCAACTGCCATCTGAACATATGTCTGTTTGGTGTTTTCAAGTTTAAAAGGGATTTAACTGAACTGAAGTCAGTGACAGGTTCAAATTTCTGGTCATCTAGGTAATAATGTAGCTTTTCTAGAGCCCAAACTACAGCTAAACATTCTAATTGAGTAGCACCATATTTCAATTCACTATTTCTCAAAGTTCTTGAAATATAACAAATTACTACTTCTGAAACTTTATCATTTATCACTTGTTTTTGATGGAGGACAGCACCAAGACCAATTAAACTGGCATCAGTGTACAAAAAAAATGGTTGATTAAAGTCAGGTAAAGCAAGAATTGGTGCTGACATTAAACAGTGTTTCATAGTGTCAAAGGCTCTTTGTCTTTCACTATTCCAGACAAAAGCAACATCCTTTCTAGTTAATTGGGTAAGGGGTAAAGCTATGACTTGGTAATTTTTAATATACTGTCTATAGTATCCACACATTTCCAAAAAACTCTGTAGCTCTCTAACTGTATTAGGAGCCTTCACCTGTTGTATGGCTGCCACTTTGTTTTGGTCAACACATATCTGTAAGCCTGAAACAACATGACCAAGAACTTTTAAAGAATGGAACTCAAATTTACATTTCTTCAAAGAAAGTGTCATATTTATTTCAACAATTTTTTGGAACACTTTACACAGGTGGTTGAGATGGTCCTCAAATGTTTTTGAGAATTTAATGATATCATCAATATAAAACATCAGCAATCCTTCAATTATCTCTTGATGGAATGTGTTATCCATGACTTTTTGAAATACTCAAGGGGCATTTTTAGTGCCAAATGGCATCCTAATATACTTATAAATACCCATATGAGTAGCAATCATCAGAAAATTCTGAGAATTTTTCTCAACAGGTACCTGGTGATATCCCTTATTACCATCCAAACAGCTGATATATTTAGCACCCTTTAAGGTAGCATGAATTGAAGTAATTCTGGGTAATGGATAAATATCATCAACAGTATAAGTGTTTAATGCCCTGTAATCTCCAAATAATCTAGCTTTATCCTTTTCATATAAAATCAAGACTGGGGAGATAACACAATATTTAGGTGTTTTAACTACCTTTTCAATAATATTCATTTTTAAAAGGGTAGAGATATTGTCTTCAATATCTTTTCTCTTTGTGGGAGAAGCAGGATAAGGCTTCTTCTTTAAACTAGGTGGTATATCAGTTAATGGACAAGAAAATGAAAGTTTCATTTCTTCCTTAACTAGTCCTAGTTCATGTGACCCATGAGCAAAGGCCATAGGAAAAGACTTTATCGAGTTAATGATTGAATCTTTATCCTCACCAGAAAGTTGTTCTCCAAAATAGGCATTGTCAATTTCAGACATAAGGGCATGCATTTCTTTTGTAGATCTTCCTTTATATTGAACTACAGAATTACATGTGTTCAATTCTGGTTTTAATAATTTTTTGGAGGAAGAAATCTTAAATTTCCTCTTCCTGTTCATTCCCATTGTGAAACATTGGTTTGAGGGATCCAATTTTATGCCATACTTGGTTAAAATATCATTCCCTACAATAAAACAATTGCTTAAGTTGTTATTCTTCATGACAACAAAATCACAAATAGCTCTTACAAAACCATGGTTATATTTACAAACCACTGTGGCTTTGTATTTACCAATGGGGACAAAACAGGGCCATAATCTCTCCTATTTTCAGAAATGATAGGCATCAGTTTTGATTTATAGTCTTGATCCACTGAAGCAAGTGCTCTTTCAGAAACTACACTTCCTCCAGCTCCAGAATCAAGAACAACTTCAATTCTGGTTCCATTAATCAAGACTGGTGCCTTGAGAGGGGAAATAACAATTGAGTTATCCTCAATGTTCTTTATGATCTCAGCATCTTCAACTGTAGATAAAGCATTATTATCAATATCAATAGTATTTAAATAATGAATATCCTCTTCCAGAATCAAGATTTCTTGTTGAGATTCATATGAAATATTGCTGGCACAATCACTTGACGTATCGTCCAGTGCTACTGTGTCATCAGCATGCTCCTCTGTTTGTTCTACAAGATTTATCTTCTTGTCACAAACATAGCCTTTCTGCCAAGGCTTTTTTCACTTGAAGCAAGTGTTTGTTGCATAATTTTTTGGTGCAACAGGGGCAGAAGGTTTACCAACCTTTTCCAGAGGTTTCTGTTGGTAAGTGGAGGGTTTCTCCAAAGGGGTCCTAGGAATGAATCTTCTGGCATCATACTTTTTGTTTAGAAGGATCTCATTGCAAGTATTAATGAAAGAAGAGGGTTCTCTGGAGAACTTATTCCTAGCCACTATCAAGTCTCTCAGAGACATTGGTAATTTATAAAGGATCCTGTCCTTCCATAACTCAAACTCCATATTTGGGTCAATTGCCCTTAAGATCTTTACAAGTTTCATTAAAAACTAAATAGGTTTATCAGTAGAAGAGCTAAATCTAGTTTCCTCATACTGCCTTTGTTGAGCCATTCTGAACTTGGAGCCACCAAATTGTGCTTTAATCAATTTCTTCCAATCCTCCCATGAGTAGTCATTCCCATCCAGGAGAACAGATTCATACCACATTAGGGCAACATTAGTAAACAAAGAAATTTATTTGGACACAATTTCCTCATCTGGGAGTTTGTAAGAATTTTTTAAGTTATCAATTCTGCAAATAAATTGTTGCCAATCAGAGGAAGAATCACCATCAAATGTTGGGTAATGGTCAAGTTTTGGCCAATTCTTTTGATTTGAAGGAGTCTCCTTAGTACAAGCTTATTTCTGAGTAAGGAGCAGCTGTAATTTCTCTAGTTTGGCAGTAATCTCATTGTTTAATCCCTCTGTTAAAGGTCCTGGTGCATCATTAATTTTTAATGGAAACTCAGGGGTATCAACATGTATTTCTGGAACTAATTTACTTTTAGATGAACTAGCCACAGGTAACTCTGGAGCATCCTGTACTATTTGTTCCTTCAAAGAAGTCTCAGAATACTTTTGATCAATAAACAATGAGTTCAATTTCTCCTCAATGGTTGTTAGTCTAGTTTTCAATCTTGGAAGACTAGATAAATTCTCATTGATTGTTGCAAAAGATAACTGATTCTTATTTTGAAAAGATGAAAAATGGTCATTCAATCTTTTCAGATTCATCTTAGCTATCTCCACCTCCTGGCAACAGGCAGATACAGTATCTTTCAGTTTAGATAAATTATTTTTTATATTTTGCCATAAAGCAACTTTCTTTTCATGGGTTGCTTTGTAATGAGACAATTCATCAGAGACTCTCTGTGATTCACTTCTTAATGCTTGATAACCCTGTTCAGTTAACAAACTATTATATTTCTGAGTCAATTGAATGTTGTTCATTATATGATTTTGTTTGTAAATAATTTTTCTTAAATATTCATCATTGATGTTAGTTACATCTGGAGTGTTTCTCAGTAAGGAAACAGAGTAACTTTCCAGCATCTCATAAAACTCAGGTTCAAGAGTTTCATCAATTACAGCCATATCAGGGTTAATCCTTGAGGTAGCAATTAAAAGTAATGGATTAGATACATGAGTTATTTGTCTACTGCTCCCAGCCTCTACTGGTCTCAAGGTTTCTTCTTCCCTCTCAGATTTACCTGAAGGAACAGAATAAGCTACAAGAAATGGCACTTGAGAATCAATAGAGGGGCTTACCAGGGTTTTCTGGGTATGACCATATTGGGTTTCTTCTTCTTTTGCCTCCTTGATAGGGGTGAGGAGGTGTGGGGTTGACGTGGCTGGGTCTTGATGGAACTGCCTGAGGTAACTGATTCTGATTTTGAGACAGGTTGTCCCACTGCCACTTGGACACTTCCACCTTCTCTTGGGACTGGGGAGCCAATTGTTGTTGATCCCTGGGGGGAAGAGGTTTCTTCTTCTCTTGAAGAAAGGTATCTATCTTTCTCACCTTTTCTTCCAGTGCATCTACCCTTGCCTTTAGTCTCAAGTTTTCTGTCCTTAGCTACTTTATGTGAGTTGACAGATTCTTTACCTGTTGAGGCAATGGCATCTTTTTTATTCTGAAGCCTTTTGGAAGTTCTTCTGGTGGGTGTATCACAGGCTTCTGATCCTGAGTTGTGTCTACTAGGATTTCCACTTCTTCCATCTCTACATCCTGTTTGGGGCAAGGATTTATTAATCTGAGAAATTCTTCTTGTTAAAGGAGAACTTACAGAAGTAGGCTCATCATAATCAATCAAGTCTAGTTCCTCTTCACGTGCAGCAGAACTACTTTGGTCATTCAATTTAAGATTTAACTGAAATGAAGAAAAGAGACAATAAGATGAATTAGTATTTATTTTTAATTTTTATTTAACAAAAATAAAATAAAAATAATAAAAAAAATCTTTTTAGGATAAAAATCAACTAAATAAAATTAATTTATTAATTCAAAAATAATTTAAAACAGGATTATAATATAATCAACTGAAGAAATAAATTAAATATTTTTATTAATAATTTTAATTAATTATTTTCAGGATTTAAATCCACTAATTTATTACCAGGACTTAATGTCAACTGAAGTAATTAAATATGCATTTTTATTAATTAAAAAAATTTTAATTGAACTGATCACTTAACTACCAGGACTTAATGTCAACTGAAGTAATTAAATATGAATTTTTATTAATTAAAAAAAATTTATTGTCAGGACAATTTGTCAACTGGAACAAATAAAATTTAAATTAATCAGGACAAAATGTCAACTGAAAATTATAATTATTAATATTAAAATATAATTGTTTATTAATTCTGGGACTAAGAACACTATTGCTCTATTATTGTCAACCAGGAAAAATAAAAAAAATATAATAATAAAATTAAATCTAAATTACCAGACACCTCCCCCTGTAAAATGAGCAAATTAATTCCACTTACAGAGTGCTGAGTAAAAGGAAATACATATCAAATGAAGAGTGCAAAGTAACCCAAAAATAGTAATATCAATAATTACCACAATATATATGACATTTAGTCAGTATATGAACCTAATTTTTGGAGCGCGGTTCGATTCCCGTTTGCAGCAAAAATTTTTTTGTCACGTGACGTATGACATTCATTGTTTTCGTCGCTCTCTCGTCCTTACAGGTACTCGAATGCCAATGGTACCTTCGATGTACGCCTCAAATAATGTTGCACCGTCGATACTTCGGAAAGGCTCCCAATTGTCAAGGGGTCCTTTTGGTCTAGAAGCTTGGTTCAAAGTTTTCACAAGGTTTTTAAGGGATGAAATGGACTCTCAACAAAATAGTACGTATTTTTTAATCAAAATGATTGTTTTACTCAAATATAAGAGGTAGAATTTAAATATTAAAATAGATTATAGATTAAAATTACACTGTTGTAAGTACTAATGTTATAAAATATAGAAATAAGTGTTATATTGTAAAATATAGTAATAAAAGTAAGTAATTGAAGGAATGTCTTGAAAAGCACAAAGTAAGAGGCCTTTTATAGGCAAAAAATGAGGGAATAAAATATACAGAATTTACACCATCTACTGTAAGAGTGTGAGAAAAAGGATAACAAAAAAAAGGAGTACATATATGAAATAAGAAATAAATAAACTGGTAAGTCAACAAGGGCATCAAATTTATTAGCAATAAAGTTTGAGTTCCTTGGACTGTCACAATTAATTACACAATAATTAATTAATTATATTACTTTCACGGTGTGGTAGCCTAAAGTTTAGTACGGCACCTAAATATGTAAATGGAGTTATTATGGCGTGCAAGATTGGCGTTATTATTTTTTTTTATAGAAAAAGGGATTTATTTAATTTATTTGAGTTTTAAATATGAAGAAATTGGTCACGAGCGAATGCCTACACGAAAACAATTTATTTTACGGAGAAAACTTATTTTTACGGTCTAAAAAATTTATAAGTATTAAGTCGAGTCACTCAAGAACCTTGGGAAATTTTCCCAGAATTTTTACTATTTTTCTTAAATTTTTAAATGAATTTTAAAGTTTTATAGAAATATTTACGTTTTCAAAAATTACTTAACTTTGATGAATTTTCACGGGGTAATTAGAGCTGCGCAGACTACGAAAATTAGTTTGGTATGTAAAGGGGAAGTAGCTCTATGATGTGTAATTTTTCTAGATTTTTTATTATGGTTTTAAGGTTCTAAATTGAGTCCGGAAGTCCGGATGGACTCCGTACGGACTCCGTACGGGCTCCGGATTGACTCTGGAAGAGCTCTGGAGGGGAAAATTTAGGCACGTGACTAGGAATACTTAAGCGCTTCTCAAACTCGAAATTGAGAGGGGGGACACATCATACAGCTTAATCTTTAACCACCACAGTCTCATTTTTTATTACTCAACAAATTAAAATAACTTGTAATACCCTTATAACATTATTATTTTTTTACATAACATCTTAGAAATACAATTCAACAGTTTAAATAACACTTCATACAGGGTATCTTTAGAAAGGTCTTCGTCGCTGGGACTTGATTATTGCTGTCTCATAAAAATTCAAATTATTTTAAAAACATAAAAGTCAATCTTTACAGATCTTTCACTGGTACACCTTAATTGTTGTTATCAGTATTTCTTTATCAACAGCCACGATCATTTAATCTCAATAAGTGTTAATTATTTTAGAGTTTCATTATTTTTATCAATCAGATCTAAGTAGATTGGTTAGCTTAGTGATTTAGAACACCTACTTTGTTATTTTTATTGGAAGGACGGGGTTTTCAGCTAAATCCACATATCTCCTCCGGATTCTGCTTACAGCAAGGCGACTGTAAGAGTTTACCTTACCATAACGGGAGTCCAGATCTCTCACTGAGGTAATATAATAGTTTTAAAGTTTTTTTTATTATAATTTTATTATTAAATTTTATTCTCATTGACTTATACTATTGAGCACGGTGTTAGGGAGTAAAATTGTAGGGGAAATTTTATTTACACTAATTATTTATACTACTTATTGTACTTAACTAGTTAATTGTAAGTAATACTTAAGTAGATAATTAATTATTAGTAAGAAGAAGGGGCATGGCTTCAACTCAGTAAAATAATCAATTATTTTACCGGTTAAGTCTAGTAGCCTGGCTGACAATAAGGGTCTCAGTAATTTTAATCTCACTAATTATATATATGGCTTACAATCTTATAGTTGGTAGAAAAATAGATTTAATAATTCGGATACTATTCAAAGACTATATAAGTGCAATTGATATGTATTGTAATTTTTATTGGTTATATATTTGAATTGTAATGATAAAGAATGTAGAAAACAAGACTAAAAACCCCCTCCTTTTATACACAATAACTTCCTCAATGAACCCATTGATTTACAGGCTCTTTACATGATTAATGATGCCTCATTCCAGCTAATAGATATGTTCAACAACATAAAGAGTGACCAATAACATAATTAGAATGCAATCACATGCCAAAATCCTGAAGTAATAGGGGTAATCCATCAAAAATAAAGAATAAGCAAAAAGAAAGTATATGTGTGTAATACATTTAAAATTAAAGACTAAAAAGGGAAAATTAAGACTAATTTTTACTCTATATTAAGGCAAATTAACAGTAGAAATAATGGGGCTAATCATGACATTATTCTATGTGAAATACCCATTCAAAAATAACCAAAATTGACTGAGAAACCACTTAAAAACCCCAAAAAGGCGTGAGATGTGGGGTAACTACATGCAGTACTTTGCAAGCCCATGCATGGGTAAGTACTTGAATAATTTAGGTGAATTTATTGTGGTATTGAATTAAAGTGCCAAGCTTGAGGTTATTAATGAAATTAGTGCATATAATAAGGGTCAATGCATCTATAATTAAGCTAGGACACTAAATAAGTGCCTGTTGCCTGTTTTAGTGTGTTTCCCTGCAATGGGCATAGAATGTGGGGAATATATAGTGTGAAAATACTAACTTTGCTTAAAATGAAGCTATTCACATGGGAAAAATGCAGGCAGTATGTGGCCAGTACACAGAAGACATTTCTGGCATAAAAAACACCAAATTTGAAAAGTGTTATTTTTATGCATTTGAGTAGCCAAATCAATAGCTCTTATTAAGACAAATTGATCTGTTGAAGCGCATTTTTAATATTATTAAATTTATAGTGCATATAGTCAACTTTAAGTGATTTAAAGCGCATTTTTTGTTTTTCACATAAAATAATGAAAACAGCAACTTTAAGTCTACTTAAAAAGTATGTAGCCTTATATTTAAGGTTCTTAAGATTACCCTAACATATTCCAACTTAATATTAAGTACATAAGACTTATACAAGGTGGATATATGCGCGTATATAAGGTGTTATAATGGCATATTTTGTATTTTGTCATAAATTTACTTATGTATACTATTTGTGTACTCTAATTTATTGCTCCCATGTATAGTCCATGTGTTTAAAATAACTTATATGTACTTTTTACTCAGTCCTGAGGATATCCAGAATAACTGGTATAATAATCTCATGAGTTGAAATAATTAATCACTACTCAGTAAATTTTCTATATGAAAAACTAAAATTCAAGCTAGATGTAAAAATTTAAAGATAAAAAAAAATCAGTATAAATTTATTTAAACCTCAATTTTAGTGCATAATTTTGCTTCAATGCTGTATTGTGGGATAATTTCAGTATCAACCTGGGAATAAGCACCATATATTTCACAAAGTGTTTTCATGTTAAAAAATGTGCTTCAGGTAAAATTTTTGATTATATTATTTTTCAGGAACAGAATTAAGTAGTTAGAAGTGGTACTTTCTATTGATTATATCATTTTCAAATTGAAAAACTATTATATGATATTTAATTTGTAAAAAAGACACAATATGTACTTAAGATTATACCCATGTAGCAAAGCAGCTGTACAGACAATCATATTTTGATTTAAAATAATATTATTCTATATTTTAAGTGAATAGAAAAAATATTTCAAATAAATGGTTTTGAAAAATAAATTAAGTGAAATGTTTCAGGTACACTTTTTTAGTCTTTAGAATAAAAGGTTTGATAGGAATAATTTACAACTGAGCACTTGCACACAATTCTAAAATTAAATATATGGGTTCAGAATTTATCAATGATATATTGGAATTATGATATTCATTCTGATTGGTAGATCTTATATGATGTTTCTATTCAATTTCTAAGTGTATGAAAAAAATTTCTTTGATATTTTATTTGAACAGAAGAATTTATAAATTTTCTTGAAATTTGCTGTATCACAAAGAAATACTAGAATGAGTATATTGTTATAAAAATTAATTTAAATACAAAAATTATAAATCTTCCTTACAGTTTTAAAACAGAAAATAAATATTCAAATTTGACTTTTTATAAAAATATATATTGATTTAATAGATATTTACCTAATTTCTTTTGCAAAACCACCAATTTTATCTTGGGAGGCTTCCCTTCAACTTACAAATATAAGTCTAAAAAATTAATATTATGCTCTAAAGGCTCTTTATAATCTGTACCTAAAGCTAAAATAATTTTTTTGAAGTACTTCCAATCTAAGAAGAAGAGCTGATGCCTTTTTATATAATATATTTGTATAAAATTTACTTTTAGTTATTTTCTTAATCTTTCATATGGAAAGAACTCATATCACAATAATATATAATCAACTTAAACTATTTTTAATATAATATTTTCACAAAATGATTCTTAATTTGTACTTATTTTCAGAACATCAAAGTATTTAATAAAAATATTTTGATATAAAAATTTAAATATTTTTATATTTAAAAATACTTAATAAAACTTCTAAAAAAGTATAATTTCTTCATGGCTTAACTTAGTTTGAACCAAACTTGGAAACAGGATTGCATTGAGAGTTAAATCTAAGTTCCACCAAAAACATGATAAATAATTTTTTTTGAAAATGTATATAGTCATTGAAATGAAAAAAATTAGTAAAAGAAAAGACTCAGAAATTTTTTTCTGTTACAGAATAGATTATTGTAAATATATTGAGGCAGAAAAATTATTAAAATTTCTCAAATTTGCAGTTATTACAGTCAATTATCCAGTTATATATAGCAATCACAAAATAAGAAATCAAGATAAATGGTTATATATGTAGATAGATCTTTTTTTCAAACTTTACTTGAATTATTTAATTTAATTCAAAGATATTTTTAATCCAACCAACATACTTTACTATTACATTTTAAAGTAAATACAATAAAGTAATAAAATAAATAAGTTCAATTGTTTAAAATTTCTTTAAATGTTTTGTTTTAGTTTTCAACTTTTTGCTACAATATTCCTATTATAATATTTATTTATATCATGTATAGCTATAAGAAGCATGCTGTAAACTCTTTTGTAAAAAAACCAAATAGTATTTCATTACCAATTATTTTAATATATTACTTTCTTAGTCTTAAAGTGCATTTTAAATCAAAAATATAAAATAAGATGTATAAACTATAGTTTTAAGTTCAAAAATATTTATAAAAAATAATTATCAATAATTTTTAATATTGAAAGAATAGAGCTGTAGATTGAGGAGGTGAACTCTGATGTTTTCCCAAAGAACGGAGTTCAATCTGCATTTTTTGCTACCTCAATGGGAAAGCTCTCAATCTCTCCACACAGCTTTTTCTGCCTTGTCATTTCTCTTAATTCTATTACCATCCCCACCCTTTTATTGCCCTCCAGATACACTGCCTACACCCTCTAAGCTTCAAAATCCAAATTTAAGCCCTCTTTACTACTACCCTGATCCCTATTTTGACTTTTACCACAACTCCACCCCTTTTTCTACCATCCTTATTGCTCACCACTCCTTTCATGCCTCTCCCTACCCTACCCTACCCCACCCCATTCAACCTCACCCTATCTATTTTTGCCTCAACTCCACCCCACTACTTTTAGAACTAATTACAATTCTTTTAATTTCAACCCACTTTTTTCACTCTTCACCCCAATCCACCCTTTCAATTTTCATCCCACCCTCTGGATTTCTAAATCACCCCCTTTTCTGCCTATAGAGTAAAAGGGGTTAGAAGGATAGAAAAAGAAGTAATATCAAGAGAGTTGGGGTGGAAAGTTTTGGAGAGGGGATTAAATAGGGTGTTAATGGGAGTGAAATAAGTGTGGAGGGGTGGAGAAGGGGGAATAAGGGTTTGGGATGGGAGAGTCCTTGGTAGACTTAAATAAGATGTAAGAGGGAGAAAATTTAAGATGGGAGAGGAATGAGATGTGAAATTTAAAGGAAGTTAGTACTTGTAAGGACCATTTTGAAACAATGTAAGCAAAAAAATTATATAATATATTATTAGACTTGGAAATCATAATGGCATGAAACATCCCAAAAAAAACTGAAAAATATTTTCCAATATTTATTTACCATAGATCTTATTCTTATAAAAATTTAATTTTTTATTCCTTTGATAAAATGGAGATCATGATATGTTACATTTTAAAAAGAACTGGACCCAAATCCTGTTTTAACTTATATTAATATGGGATGTAAATCAATCTTACAAATTTTTCTATTGAATAAATTTAATGTTAAACAATTTTAAAGAGTGTTTCAACTTCAACAAATTTTTTGAAAATGGATAAATAACTAATAATATTGATTGATATAATGAGAAAAGTCATTTATTTCTCAATTTTTTACTGATGAAAATTTGATGAAATATAGAAATTCAATAAATATTTCTTAATGAGTAATTTCTTAGAATATTGGATGTTTTACCTATATATTCATAGATTGAATATCTTACAAATTTTTATGAAATCTCTTATAATTCAAATTATATATGAGTTTTATTAGATTCAAAAAAATGAAAAAACTGTATCATTTTTCAAAATCTTACAAATTCACATGGCTAGATTGATAGTGTGGCTCATTTATTTTTTTATTCTTTCAAAAAATCCTCTAATTCAAGTATAAATATCTTTTGAACTAGTGACGAACTGTGTTTTAATGAAGGTTAAAATTAGTTTCAAGGTGCTTTCAAAGTAAATTCACTATTTCTTCATGATTTCTTTATCACTGCCTCAATGTGTGCTCAATTAGATTTAAATTAGGGTTCAAGGTTGTGGACTTGCTTTAAGGTCTGCCCCCTGCATTGGGTGGTGTTTATAATTTTATAATTTTATAATTTTTATAATTTTTTAAATTTTTGAACTTTCAAATTTTTTTGAATTTTTTGAAGTTAATAAATTTTCAAAATTTTTAAAATTTTATATTTTTTGTAACTGGACAGCCTATACAAGTATTTAAAGGAGCTCAAGGGGAACTAAGAATGAGGCTAAATATATAGGTTCTCCATCAGGGTTATTGTCAGCCTAAATATCCTTGGGACTGAGTATTTCTTATGCTTAAAATAAGATAACCTTAAGTAGATTAAGCTTATATCTTAAAAATAAGGTTAAAATAATAATATATATTATTTTATTATATATATATATAATTATTATTCCATTATATAATTTATAATAGTTTAAATAGCTTATCCATGGCCTAATAATACTTATTAAGGTGGTAATGGAGTCATAATATACTTATCTTAAGTGATATGAAGTAATTATTGACATACATAAGCTTATATGTATACATAAATCTCATATTCAGTGAAATATGCAGTATATTATGTATATTTAGGTATATAAGTGGGTTTTAGCCCCTTAATAGCCTATAACCTTTGTTTTTCTGCTTATTTTATGTCATATGGACGAAATCAGTGGACTCACAACGCCTACAGAAGCATAGACACCTATATCAGGCGCATACATCCAGTTTGGACAACTAAAATTACTTCCTTGGATGGTTATTCACGGATTTATGGGTTGGAAGGATGTTTCTGGGTTAATGTGGATGCTTGGGGATGTTATTGAGGGCTTGGAAAGTTTATTTGTTTCCTTTATATGCTTTTAGTTTCATTAAATCTCTTTTTGATTATTTATTTTACCTGTTTCTTTATGGTATCCGCTTTTATCTGGGTTTTCTATTTATGGTATGACTCTGTGTTATTATTAATAGTAATGGAGGGTCCTTACTGGAGGTCTGGGTGTTGAAACTGCTTGAAGTGGACGCCATGGGGAGGTGATGAGCCCTCACAGTGCTGTAATTGCCGGGGATAGCAGTGACATCATCTGGATTGAAGGTCTGTGCACTCCAGTGGATTTGGGTATAAGTAAGGAGGGATTTTGACGGTTTATTATCATCATTCAATTACTAAAATTCAAACCAACACTACAATACAATTATTAGCATTCAGAAATATATTATAAAGCCCTTATAAATTGATATTATCTTTATATAAGCTATAACTATATTTTATTCTTCTATTTTCCACCACTAGCACGCATTTAAATCCAAGTATTGTGAGTTTTATTTGAGTATAACTATTCTATTAGTCTTCCCCTGAGGTTTAATCACTAAATCATTTATCAATAAGTAGTAGGACCATAAAATAACACTATTATATCATACTTACATACTAGACTATACTGACAATTGGGGGTCTTTCCTTATATTTTACTTATTATTTAGTATAAGCCTTGGGACGTGATTTTTACCTTAGTACAGCTCAAAATTAACCAAATATTTGGGTCTGCTGCATATTAGTGGGTCATCATAACTCATTGATTGCGTAAAAGAACCCTTAAAGTAATTGTACTAATTTTTTATCATAAAAATTAGATATTTACAGTAGTAACTGTACCCAATATAAACCCAATTTCACTTGGTATTTGGACACCAATATAACACCCAATTAAATTGGTATTTGGCTAAAGCTTGGTAAGCTAATTATTCACCCTTATAGAGGTCTAGTTAAACTTATTATTATATTTTTAACAGATTTTTTTGAATTTTTCTTACATTTTATTTAAATAAATAAAGATATAAATTCAGGTTAAGCTCCATTGCTTTTTTATTAGTAATATAATTGCTAATATTATTTGTCTACTAATTACATAGAGTTTTTTCCTTTTGTAGACGTAAAATATTGTCATTCTGAACAATATGAGTGCTCCCCAGGACAGTGTAAGTGAACAGCCGGCTTATAATACCAGGTCTAAAGCTAACAAAAACTTTCCAGGACATCACCATGGAGGGACAACAGTACCCCCAGCCAGAAAGCATGAGTATAGAGGAAAAGGACGCCCTCTTAAAAAAGATAACTATAAAAAAGACGTCTCCTCCTCTTCAGGATCAACTGTCCCACCTGGCCAAACAGGTTCTGAAGTTGGAGGAATCAAAATCTCTCATGTTCAAAGAAGTAGAGCAGTTGCAAAACAATTGCAAGGTAGGGTTTCAGCAGATGAATCAGGCAATGGCAGAATTAAAGGGAGGCCAGCCCAGTCAATCAAATCAGCAACCCCCTACCCAAGGAGGGTCCACTCACTCCCAGGAGAAAATCCTGGTAGACAAATGGAAATGGGACTGGTTTCACCAACAGTGGACAAGCCACAGTTGCAACAGGGATCCACCCCCTCATCTGACTTCCTCAGCTCACCCTTATAAGGGAAAAAAGCGCCAAAAATCAGGACTGGAAACCATCCCTTGGTAAGTAAATTACCTTCTCAGATTGGACATAATACTGATAATAACAATATAGGTAATTCTATTGATGTTAAATCTGTACAAAAAATAGAGGAGGATTTAAGAAATTTAGGTTTTAGAGTAGATACACCTGACTTGTCTTTTGTCCATAATAACAGTACTATATACAATGATAATACAGTTAATCCTCAGTTGCAACCACCTACTAGTGAGATGAGAAGTTCACAGGAGAGTGAGAGAATTGAAAAGGAGGACATGGAATATTTTAACAATAATCCAACTGTCCATAGAATTGTTTCAGCATTGTGGAATAGAATGACTGATTGTGAGGAACAGCCAGTTAAGCTCACTAGTGATACAATTTCATCCTTGACATTGAACATTTCTCAATTAGCAACACGTAATAAAGAATTAGAGAAAGAACATTTGTCTCTAACTCTTAAATATGATTCATTGAGTAATAAATATAATGACCTTTCAAACAAATTTTGTGAGTTAGAAAAATTATATGAAACACATTTATTAAAGACTGAATCAAGAACAAAGTTATCTTTTGCCCAGACAAATCAAAGTGTCTCTGAGTTGCTACAAAGATTAACTAAAGTTGAGATTGAAACTGCCAATCTACTAATGAACCAGGATAATCATAAGTATAATCAATATAATAATAATCCTTTCATTGGCAAAAGAGAATCTCATTCCTTCCCTGTACCACCACAATTAAAACCATCTGGTGGTAGTGTCAAATCTGAAAATGTAAGTCACAAATCCGTGCAGGAAGAAATACAAGACCATTTATCAAAAGTGAATGAGTTGTTGAATTTACCTAAGATTAGTAAGATAAAATCCAATCAGAAAAACTTGCCTAAGATAGATCAGTACCCAACTTATGATGGGGAAGCCAGCTCTGATTGGCAACATTTTATTCAAAGAATTGACAACTTGAAATTCTCATATAAGTTACCAGATGAAGAGATAACATCAAAATTAATTTCTTTATTTAAGGATGTTGCTTTATTATGGTTTGAAGCTGTCTTAAGTGAGGGTAGAGACTACTCTTGGGCTAAATGGAAACAACTTATTGAAAAACAATTTGGAGTTTCTAAATTCAGGCTTACTCAGCAGAGACTTTATGAGAAGACTAGGTATAATCCGTTGAATGGTGACAAACCTATGGTATTTTTAATGAATTTAAACAAAATATTAAAAGCCATTGAGCCTCATATGGATTTTAACTTATGGAAAGATAAGATAATATACAAATTACCTATATCTGTCAGAGACATTGTTGTAGCTAGAACATTAAATTTTACTGAATATTCTGACTTTATTAATATTTGTAATGAAATATTATTGAACCATAAGTATGAATCAAGGTATTCCACTTATAAACAAAATGTTGAACCTGTAAAAACTCAGAATTCAAAAACACTTCAGGAGAAGCAGAAAAAACCTACTGCACCTGTAGTACCTAAAAAGTATGAAACAAATACTTGTTATAAGTGTAACAAACCTTGGGTCAAAGGTCACAAATGTGAGAAAAACATAAATATTGTTGAAAATCAATGTGAATCTGAAACTGAAACTGAAAAAAGTAAAGAATCAAGTGATTATGACAGCAATATCTCATATAGTGATGAAAATGAAGTCTGTATGTTGGAAGATGATTTGTCCATCTTTGAAAATCCAATATTAAATATGGACTCAAATGAATCTTTAATGAATTTTGAGGATGCTGAAATCATTAAGGATATACAAGCTGATAACTTTAGAATGACACCTATCACGTTTCCAGCTATCATTTCAGGTGAAAATGTTAATATAGTATTGGACACAGGAGCTGCTGGTTCAGTTGTTTCCACTAATACATTACAGAAAATTGATAGTGAATATAAGTTTAAGCTTGAACCACTTCAAAATAAAAATTGGAGAGGTTTTGGATCAGTACTACACCCCATTGGTAAATACAAAGCTGCTGTTTTCTTTAAACACCAACATGGTTATGTAAGGGTAACTTGTGACTTTGTAGTAATGGATAATACTAATTGTAGTAACTGTTTTATCATTGGAAATGATATTCTGACTAAATTTGGTGTAAAATTAGACCCTTCTAATAACAATTTTACAATTGGCATGAATGGTAAAAGGAAATTTAAAATAAATTCTTTTAACACAGTCTTACACATTGAGTCAGTAACCAATTCCCCGTCTAAAGGAAGAGAATCCAATTAGATGGAATTTCTGGAAACAGAAATTTCAAAAGCATCATTTGGCACTCAGATAAGTGAAACTGAGAAAGATAATATTTTGGAATTAATTAAAGCTTTTCCAATGGCTTTTGCACATGGTACAAATGAACTTGGCCTTGTAAAAGATCATGAAATGAAAATTAGTTTAACCTGTGTTATGGATAATATTCCTGCTAGTCTTAAAAAGAAACCATACCCTGCTTCACCAATGAAGAGGAAAGACATAGAGGATAATATTAAGATGTTATTAAAAATGAACATTCTTGAGAAGGTTGAAACTACACCAAAATATTGTGTAATACCACCAGTGCTGATTTCTTATGAACAAGATAAAGCAAGACTGTGCGGTGATTATAGAGCATTAAATACATTTACAGTAGATGATATTTATCCCTTGCCAAGGATTGCCTCTATACATGCTACCCTTAAAGGTGCTAAATATATAAGTTGCCTAGATGGAAATAAAGGGTACCATCGAATTCCTGTTGAAAAGAATTCACAGAACTTTTTGATGATAACAACACACATGGGAATTTATAAGTATGTCAGAATGCCGTTTGGACCAAAAAATGCTCCATCAGTATTTCAAAAGTTAATGGATATAACATTCCATAATGAAATGATTGAGGGATGGTTAATGGTATACATTGATGACATCATAGTGTTCTCTAAAACTTTTGATGAACACTTAATCCATTTAAGGAAAGTATTTCAGAAAATGGATGAAATAAAAATGACCCTTGCATTGAAAAAATGTAAATTTGGGTTTGAATCTTTAAAAGTGCTTGGTCATATTGTATCTGGCTTACAAATATGTGTAGACCAAAATAAAGTGGCTGCAATAAAGAATATTGGCATTCCTCAAAATGTGAAGGATGTACAATCTTTTCTTGGAATGTGTGGTTATTATAGACAATATATAAAAAACTACCAATCAATTGCTGCACCACTGACCACACTGATAAAGAAATCAGAAGCTTTCATTTGGAATAATGAAAGACAACAAGCTTTTAATAAGTTGAAAGAATGTTTAATGACAGCTCCTATCTTGGGATTACCAGATTTCCAATTACCTTTTGTATTATATACAGATGCAAGTTTTATTGGACTGGGTGCTGCTTTGCATCAAAAACAACTTATTGAAGGTAAAATGTCAGAAGTAGTAATCTGCTATATTTCACGCACTCTGAGAAGTGGTGAATTGAAATATGGTGCTACTCAACTTGAATGTTTGGAAGTAGTATGGGCTCTTGAAAAGCTACATTATTACCTTGTAGACCAAAAATTTGAGTTAATAACTGACTGTAGTGCAGTTAAGTCACTCTTAAACATGAAAACTCCTAATAGACACATGTTTAGATGGCAATTAGCTGTACAAGAATACAGAGGACGGATGACTATTACACATAGAGCAGGAACCTTGCACTCTAATGTAGATCTGTTATCTAGAGTACCTCTGCCTAATAATGATGATAATCCTGCTTATGTTCCTGAGTCAGAGATTATTAAAATTTATGGCATTTATATTGTAGATCTTGAGGATGAATTTATGCAATCAATTCTTGATAATTATAATTCAGATCCTGACTTAAGTAAATTAACTACAATATTAAATGATCCATCTAATGCTTCAATGAATGTTTTAATAAAAACATTACCAATTAAGTATAAAGAGGCATTAGAGAAAGGAAAATTTTCCATTGAGGATGGTTTTATATATTACAGGAAAAAATTAAGTAATGTAATTGTAATTCCCCCTTCAATGAAGGAGTTAATGTTAAGTATATGTCATGATGATATATTAGCAGGTCATTTTGACTACCATAAAACATTAACCAGAGTAAAAAACACAGCTTGGTGGATTAACATGTCTGAGGATGTTCAGAAATATGTTGAAACATGTGATTCTTGTCAAAAATCTAAAAGATCAACAGGAAAAAGAGCTGGTTTATTACAACAAATTGAGCAACCAAAAGCTCCATGGGAAATCATTAACATGGACTTTGTAACAGGTTTGCCAATAGCAGGGCATAAGAGTTATAACTCCTGCTGGGTAATTGTAGATAGATTTACAAAGATGTGTAAATTTATTCCTACCCACAAAGAGGTTTCTGCAAAGGACTTAGCATTTTTATGGTGGGCACAAATGTTAAATACAGCAGGTTTCCCCAAAGCAATAGTTTCTGACAGAGATCCTAAATTTACTTCTGAGTTCTGGACGTCACTTATGGATGTTTCAGGGTGTCAATTAAAACTTTCTACAGCACACCATCCACAAACTGATGGGCTATCAGAAAGAATGATACAAACCTTAGAAGATATGATAAGAAGATACTGTACTTTTGGTCTTAATTTTAAAGACAATGACAAATTCACGCATGATTGGGTAACCCTTATCCCAGGTTTAGAATTTGCATATAATAGTACAGTACATTCTGTCACTGGCAAAAAGCCATTTGAGTTATGGTTGGGTTATGTACCTAATACCCCTGCTAAAACTCTTAATAAGTTACCTAGATTGGATATTCATCCAGGTACTAAATCTTTTCTTCAGATGCAGGAATTATGCAGAAAACATGCTCAAGAATGTATAAATAAGGCTTTTGAGTATGAAAAGAAAAGATGGGATAAAGCCCATAAAGAACAAATATTCAAAGAGGGTGATGAAGTCCTTATTTAAACGCTACATTTCAATTTAAATGGTAATGTTAAATTGAAGGATCCATTCATTGGACCATTTGTAGTTAAAAAGATGGTTGGTAATAATGCTGTTGAGGTTATTCTATATGCACCTTATGATAGATAACATCCAGTATTTCCTATTTCTCTTATAAAACCATACCATTCTAATGATACTGCTCTATTTCCAAGAAGATCAGGAAGGCATAAACAGCAACCTGAAGAAATAGTGGAAAAGGCAGAAATTGAAAAGATACTTAAAAAGAGACACCTTACTAAAGAAAAGGGAGTTGAGTATCTATTAAGATTTAAAAATAAATCAAGTGAATATGACCAGTGGATTCCAGAAAATGAAATCTCTGATCTTAAAAATCTCTTGAAAAAATTTAAATCTAAATAATACTGTTCATTCAGTATATGTATTATAAAAATTATTTTTTTATTTTATTATTTCACTCCTTAGTTTTAATTAAAATGTCTTAACATTTTTTTTATTGTTTTTTTGGGGTGAGGGAGTGTCAGCCTAAATATCCTTAGAACTGAGTATTTCTTATGCTTAAAATAAGATAACCTTAAATAGATTAAGCTTATATCTTAAAAATAAGGTTAAAATAATAATATATATTATTTTATTATATATATATATAATTATTATTCTATTCTATATTTTATAATAGTTTAAATAGCTTATCCATGGCCTAATAATACTTATTAAGGTGGTAATGGAGTCATAATATACTTATCTTAAGTGATATGAAGTAATTATTGACATACATAAGCTTATATGTATACATAAATCTCATATTCAGTGAAATATGCAGTATATTATGTATATTTAGGTATATAAGTGGGTTTTAGCCCCTTAATAGCCTATAACCTTTGTTTTTCTGCTTATTTTAGGTCATATGGACGAAATAAGTTGACTCACAACGCCTACAGAAGCATAGACACCTATATCAGGCGCATACACCCAGTTTGGACAACTTAAATTACTTCCTTGGATGGTTATTCACGGATTTATGGGTTGGAAGGATGTTTCTGGGTTAATGTGGATGCTTGGGGATGTTATTGAGGGCTTGGACATTTTATTTGTTTCCTTTATATGCTTTTAGTTTCATTAAATCTCTTTTTGATTATTTATTTTACCTGTTTCTTTATGGTATCCGCTTTTATCTGGGTTTTCTATTTATGGTATGACTCTGTGTTATTATTAATAGTAATGGAGGGTCCTTACTGGAGGTCTGGGTGTTGAAACTGCTTGAAGTGGACGCCATGGGGAGGTGATGAGCCCTCACAGTGCTGTAATTGCCGGGGATAGCAGTGACATCATCTGGATTGAAGGTCTGTGCACTCCAGTGGATTTGGGCATAAGTAAGGAGGGATTTTGACGGTTTATTATCATCATTCAATTACTACAATTCAAACCAACACTACAATACAATTATTAGAATTCAGAAATATATTATAAAGCCCTTATAAATTGATATTATCTTTATATAAGCTATAACTATATTTTATTCTTCTATTTTCCACCACTAGCACGCATTTAAATCCAAGTATTGTGAGTTTTATTTGAGTATAACTATTCTATTAGTCTTCCCCTGAGGTTTAATCACTAAATCATTTATCAATAAGTAGTAGGACCATAAAATAACACTATTATATCATACTTATATACTAGACTATACTGACAGTTATGATGTCTCAAATTTTAATTGGTTAGTGTCTGAGGAAGAGATTCAAAAGGTGGTCACAGTGTCTTTAGGTCACCACTATGTTAATACTAGCAACTGTAAAGAGAACACAATCTCTTAGAGTTTATTTTGTGTTAGGACCTAAGAAGGTGGATGTTAGAATTTGGTTGAGAGTTGAGGAGGAGGAGCAGTATGTGCAAGGTAAAATATAAGAGTACTTGTAGGCAAGTCATTTTTTTGTCCCTCAGACTACCCCCAGAGTAACTTCAGTAGTAACTCCAGTAGTCTCACAAGGAGTGTGTGAATCACTAAAATTCATTTTCAAAAATTTTTTTGACACAAATTTAAAAGAACCTTTTCAGTATTTGACCATATTTTGGTGTTCCAGACAAGGGTAGGACCATTTTCTTGAATCCAATCACTTCCAATCCCTGCTTCCACCCTAACTGATCACTCATGTTTTTCTGCTTCATCAATCTTCCAACTCTTTACTCCCATGATCTTGAGCTGAGAACTTCTCCTATTAATCCGCATATGCTCTTATATTTAACTCTGCACTCATCCACTGTGACTCCCCTTTCCAAACACAAGCTCTAAAAAAATACCAGCTTTAGCTTATCTAGATATTTTCAATTTTTTTAATTTTTTAATTTCTTGAATTTCAAAGCAATTTATTTGAAATTTAGACTAAACAAGATATTTTTAATTCTTTATTTTTTTAATAAATGCAGGTTTTAACTACTCTAGTTATTTTTAATATCATTTTATTTTATGAATGTTACAGAATCATTAACTGGCTGTTTAAAATTCTCTATATCTTTTCTCTTTTTTTTTAATTTTCTTCTTTATCTTTTTTTTCCTTTAATAAATTTTGATCAGTTGTATCAACATAATCAATTGGGAGTTTCAAATTTTTGAGATTATTTTTTTCATTTTTTTTCAATTCTTATTAGTTTAGTTTTAAGATAATTGATGGAAACTTCAAGCCAAGTTTTACATTTACTTTGATTTTTTAATAGGTGATGATTTATAATATGGGATGAAAGAGAGAATGAAAAACTGATGTGCAAGAAGTAAGCCAAGAGAAGCAAGAGGAGGGAAAGGTAAGAAGAGGGGGAAAGCAGGATATATATAAAAATATGTATATAAGAAGTTAAAAAACACCAAGATGAAATGAGAGCCAGAACCAGTTCATGTGCTGAAAAGAGGCTGCGTCTTTTCAGCATGTGAACTAGTGCTTTCTCACATGCACCCTTGTGTGAGAATAATCACAAGTTGTTTCACTTGTGATCTACTTGACCCAATTCCTTACAGCCTCACTCTCAAGTTAAATGCTGAAAAGATGCTGCCTCTTTTTAGAATGTGATCTGGTTCTGGCTCCCAGGAACTCTTGTTTCAGATAGAAAACAAGCTGCTTGATTTGTGATTCACTTGACCCATTTCCTGACACCCCCATTCTCAGGGTCATGTGCTGAAAAGACACAGCATCTTTTCAGCATGAGACATGACATTGGAGGCATGAAGTTATGGCTCAAATGGATCAAAATTCATAGAGAAATTTTATTCATTTCACTCAACAGTTCAGGGGAGAAATACATTAGGTCACTTGCTGAAACAATGCAGCGTATTTTCCAGCACACATCCTGAAAGCAAAAGGGTGAAAGAGGAGGTGATTATGGAAAATTAGGATTATTGGGAGTATCCTAGAGAAGAATGGGCTATTGGGCTAGAGTCATGAGAGTGCAATAAAGCTTTTAACTATTTCAAGTAATTTAATTATTAATTTAATTGAAACAACTAATTAATTTAATAAAATAACCTTTTTAGAATTATAAATTAAATTTATCATATTAAATAAGTTTTTTACTTAATTTAGTAATTTTAGTGACACAATTAAGGGTCAAGGAAGCACCCAATATTTATGGATAGTATTATATGATAAGTTGTATTTATTTTATATAAATTTTATTATTCAAGTTGTAATTATAAGTTGAATTTTACACTTATAATATAATTTTAAATAATTAATTTGTTGATTTAGAAATATTAAATACATACAAAATGCCCATGATGTTATAGAATATAATATCTTTTCATGTAATAAAGTGTTTCTTAATAATAAATATAAAAATTATTTTACTTATAAAATATTTTTATAATTTTATTCAATAAGATTTTTTATTGTAATTACATAAAATTTATAGCATTATTCCCTTAAATTATTCCAGTAATTTATCATATAATTTACTGGGCTCCTGAGATAGCCTGGCTGACACTAATTATACATGGGTTACAATCTTATAGTTGGTAGAAAAATAGATGTAACAATTCAAACACTATTAAAAGACTTTAAAATTACTATTGATTTATATTGTAATTTTAATGGTTATATTCTTTAATTTTAATGATAGAGAATGTAGAAAATAAGACCATAATCACCCTCCTTTTATACCCAATTATTATTCAATGTATCCCCTTGATTTACCAGTCCTATACACGGCTAATGATGCCTTATTATAGCTAATACACCTTTCCATCAACATACAGAATGACCAATAACATAATTAGAATGATATCACCTGCCAAAATCATGGAGTAATAGGGATAATCCATCAAAATAACAGAATAAACAAAAAAGAGAGTATATACATGTAATAACTTAAAATAAAAGACTGAAAAAAGAAAGAATAACATAAATATTACAAAATCACAAGGGAGATTAACAGTAGAAACCAAGGGGCTAATTATTCCAAACAAATATGTGAAATCCCCATCCAATTATGACCAATATTCACTGAGAAACCACTGAGAAAACCAAAAAAGAATGTGAGATTTGGGATAACTGAATGCAGTCCTTGGAAGGCGCTTGCATGGGTAAATCCTTGATTTATTTAGGCAAAGATAAGCATGGTAGTTAATTTATGGCACCAATATTGAGGTTGTTAATGAAATTAGTGCATATAATGAGGCCAATGCACTTATAATTAAATTAGGACACTAAATAAGCACCTGTTGCCTATTTTAGCATGTTCCCCCATAGTGGGTGTATAATGTGGGGTAATTATAGTGTTAAAATGCCTACTTTGCTAAAAATGAAGCTAATCATGTGGTAAAAATGCAGGCAGTTTGTGGCCAATACACAGAATCCATTTCTGGCATAAAAAACACCAAATTTGAAAAGTGTTATTTTTATGCATTTGAATAGCTGAATCAATAGTCCTAATTAAGAAAAACGGATCTGTCAAGGCTTATTTTCAATATTATTAAATTTATAGTTCATATATTTAACTTTTAAGTGATTTAAAGCACATTTCTTGTTTTTTACATAAAAAAATGAAAACAACAGCTTTAAGTCTACTTGAAAATTATGTAGCCCTATGTTTAAGGTTATTAAGATTACCCTCTAATGTTACAAATTAATATTAAGTAAATAAGACTTATAAAAGGTGGAAATGTGTGTGTATATAAGGTATTATCATGGCATATATTGTATTTTATCATTAATTTCACTTATGTATACAACTTGTGTACCTTTATTTATTGTTCCCATGTATACTACATTTGTTTAACATAATTAATAAGTAATTTTCACTAAGTCCTGGGAATATCCACACTGAAACCTACTCACAGACCCTTTAAAAACCCTCAGACACACAATAACCAACATTTAAAATATTGCATTGACCATAGCGCTACTAGTGTGTTGATACACTTAAATTGAGAAGCATAAGCACATAATCGAATAAATTGACTAATTTAGATCTATTATTTAGATAAAGTTCTGTAAAATAAGTGATTCTGAATTCACCAGATCAAAAGTTAGACGACTTGCAGTCAAGTGGTTTTTCACGTATCTTAAAGTAACATCAGAAGTAACCTTTGAATGAATTTCAGTGCTTAAATTACTTACAAGACAGACCAAAACTCTGAGTGTCTCTGTACCAAATAGAAAATTAGAGAAAGTTTATTTCACTGCTTATTGTTAAAACGTTCTATCTTATTTGATCTTGAGTGGCTTCCAAAAATTGTGTCTCAGTGTTACATTACCTTTTTTTCCTGGAAATAAGTCATCCATGATAACTACTCTTGCACCATTTATTCCAGGCCCATGAAATAACTTGTCATAATTTCTTTCTGTAGGTTAGCATTGTAGACTTTACCAGAACAAGCATCAATGAAAGCACATTGAAAAGTCTCATACCCTTTTTTTGTTAGGTAAATGTGGGTTAATTTCACTCATTGAAAATTTTTTACATGAACTCATATAATATCCTTAATTTTAGGAGACATGTCACCTCATGTATGCATGCAAGCAACTTGCTTGCTTTTTTACCTCTGTATGTTTTTGAACTTCAGGATATATTGCATACATGAGGCAACATGTTGCCTCATGTATGCATGCAAGCAACTTTCTTTTTATTTTACTTCTGTATTTTTTTGAACTTAAGGATATATTGCATACATGAGGGGACATGTCACCTCATCTATGCAATAATAAGATTTCTGATAAAAAATAGTGCAATACATTTTTTAATCAGCACTCTTGTTATTGCATACATGAGGCGACATGTCTCCTCATGTATGCAATAAAATTCTTTGAAATCCTTCATTTAGGTGAGCAATGCATTGGTGCATACCTACCATACCAAAGAAAATACACATCATGGAACCTTTTTACATGCATACATGAGGCGACATGTCGCCTCATGTATGCATTTTTTTTTTGAAGTTTAACTTCTATAGGTAAGAAATGCACTTGTGCATGCCTACCATACCAAGTGAGTTCCCCAGAATGTGACTTGTTTACATGCATACATGAGGCAACATGTCGCCTCATGTATGCATGTAAACAAGTTGCATGATGTGAATTTTATTTGGTATGGTAGGCATTTGCCAATGCATTTCTCACCATAATGAAGAAGTTCAAAGAATTTTATTGCATATATGAGGTGACATGTCACCTCATGTATGCAATAACAAGAGTGCTGATAAAAAAAATCTATTGCACTATTTTTTATCAGCTCTCTTGTTATTGCATACATGAGGTGACTTGTCCCCTCATGTATGCAATATATCCTTAAGTTTAAAACCATGCAGAAGTAAAAAAGCAAGCAAGTTGCTTGCATGCATACATGAGGCGACATGTCTCCTCATGTATGCAATATACCCTTGATCTCAAAAACATACAGAAGTGAAACATAAAGCAAGTGGCTTGCATGCATACATGAGGCGACATGTCGCCTCATGTATGCAATATATCCTCAAGGTTAAAAAAATACAGAAGTCAAAAAGGAAGCAAGTATCTAACATGCATACATGAGGCGACATGTTGCCTCATGTATGCATGTAGGCAACTTCCCTACCCCTTTCTCATATGACTTTCCACAAAGCATAAGATGAGGTGTCAGTATAGTCTAGTATGTAAGTATGATATAATAGTGTTATTTTATGGTCCTACTACTTATTAATAAATGATTTAGTGATTAAACCTCAGGGGAAGACTAATAGAATAGTTATACTCAAATAAAACTCACAATACTTGGATTTAAATGCGTGCTAGTGGTGGAAAATAGAAGAATAAAATATAGTTATAGCTTTTATAAAGATAATATCAATTTATAAGGGCTTTATAATATATTTCTGATTGCTAATAATTGTATTGTATTGTTTGTTTGAAGTGTAGTAATTGAATGATGATAATAAACCGTCAAAATCCCTCCTTACTTATACCCAAATCCACTGGAGTGCACAGACCTTCAATCCAGATGATGTCACTGCTATCCCCGGCAATTACAGCACTGTGAGGGCCCATCACCTCCCCATGGCGTCCACTTCAAGCAGTTTCAACACCCAGACCTCCAGTAAGGACCCTCCATCACTATTAATAATAACACAGAGTCATACCATAAATAGAAAACCCAGATAAAAGAGGATACCATAAAGAAACAGGTAAAATAAATGATCAAAAAGAGATTTAATGAAACTAAAAGCATATAAAGGAAACAAATAAAATGTCCAAGCCCTCAATAACATCCCCAAGCATCCACATTAACCCAAAAACATCTTTCCAACCCATAAATCCGTGAATAACCATCCAAGGAAGTAATTTTAGTTGTCCAAGCTGGGTGTATGCGCCTGATATAGGTGTCTATGCTTCTGTAGGCGTTGTGAGTCCACTGATTTCGTCCATATGACCTAAAATAAGCAGAAAAACAAAGGTTATAGGCTATTAAGGGGCTAAAACCCACTCATATACCTAAATATACATAATATACTGCATATTTCACTGAATATGAGATTTATGTATACATATAAGCTTATGTATGTCAATAATTACTTCATATCACTTAAGATAAGTATATTATGACTCCATTAACACCTTAATAAGTATTATTAGGCCATGGATAAGCTATTTAAACTATTATAAATTATATAATAGAATAATAATTATATATATATATAATAAAATAATATATATTATTATTTTAACCTTATTTTTAAGATATAAGCTTAATCTAGTTAAGGTTATCTTATTTTAAGCATAAGAAATACTCAGTCCTAAGGATATTTAGGCTGACATGAGGCAAATTGTTGCCTCATCCTTATGCAGTTGCACCATTTTCTGATGACATGAGGAAATTCTTTGCCTTGTGTATTTGGGATATTGTGTATACTTTGTATGTAGTTCTGTGTGCCAACATATAAAAATGATTTTATTTTGGATTTGAGCTCTTTGCTGAGCACATGTGGGGAAACATGGGGCCATATGTCACCACAATTTTTCCTGCATTTCAGATTTAGTATGAAGTAAAACTATATCCAATATTTGAGATAAAATATTACCTCTTGTATCATAAGAACCTTGTGCCAGTAAGTGTAAGTAATGCACTGCACTGGGTAATGTATTTACTAATGTAGCTGAAACATTTAATTTTCTTCAAAGGCAGTTCATAGAGAAATTTATTTCCAAATTCAGTTCTATTTCAGTTGAAAAATATCTACACTTTCTTTCTACAAATATATGAGCTATGTGTCATGATGAAAAATTGTCTCACCAAAGTTCCAACACAGGTTTGACTCAGGTTAGACCACAGGTACTAAACAACCACTTGACTGCAAGTCGTCTAACTTTTGACCTGGTGATTATGAACATAAAGTAAATGCAGTTGCTTAGAAAATGTTGCTTCTGCACTTCATGTATGGGTTTAGTTGAGATAATTATGCTCTGGATTATGGACTTAATGAGCTGCTTTTCCTTTGAGTGTCACATGTCACATGACATTAGCTTACCAAAAAACATTAAGTGACACTTTTAACAATGTTAATTGTGAAAAATATGATCTTAAAAAAATTGGTTATTTTATTTCAAAAAGATATTATTTTTCTATATCTTATTATTTAATTTTTTATATTGTCTAAAAAAAACTGAACAAAACAGAAATAAAATAAAATAATAAAAATCCTTTATCAGTAAGAACTTTAATTTTGGGGAAGAGAGAAAAAACCTTAAATAGAATATTCTGATCCTAAATTGGTGTTGAATCCCTTATTTTGAATTATTAATTTCCTTAAAAATTAATAAATATTTAAAATTCACTAAGCATTCTTTTAAAGGATAATATATCAATAACCAATACTTACCAGGGTATTTATGAATATTAAACAAATAAATGGGTTTATTAAATTATAATATTATTATTAATTGGTAGAAATAAGTATGTTAATAATTTTAAATTTTTTATATTTGAATTAATATACATTTAATTTTTTAATTTGAAAATATCAAATCTGTATATTCCAATAAATTATTATTATTATTTTTTGCACAATAAATGGGCTATATTTTTATTTATTATTTTCTGAAGCTTATATTTTTTATGTAAAATTAATTAATAATATCAATATTCAATTGTATTCAAATACTTTAAAAGAATACAGTATTATTTTTATACTATACTGGACTAAAATGGAGAGTAATTAATTGTGAACCACTAGAAATTAGTATATTCCCAGTTAGTATCAATCCCTATTTGAAATCTTTTATAGATGAAGTCTTTCCTAGACCAGCTACTCCCTGTGGTTTTGCATGGTAAAGTGTTCAGTGCACTTTTTGGGATGGTCTCTTGGTCTAGAAGGTTCTAATGGAGGTTTAATGGTGGTGGTAGGTGGATTTTGAAGATTTCAAAGTCAAGGTACAAAGAGAAGTATCTTTTGTTTAAATTACTCAATTTAAAAAGTAAAATTTTTATAATTATTATTATAACAATTGAATTAGAAATAATGTAGTGTAGATACTAAAACAATAGATAGTAGTAATAAATATTATTGGATTGTAATAAAATAAAATAATTTTCAAGTAAAGGATGGATCTAAAAAAGCCAAAAAGAGAGGCCTTATATAGGCAAAAGAGAGAGAAATCAAGGAGTTAAAATCCTATGTACAGGTGTATGAGAGAAGAAAAAGAAAATTCCAGAAATTTTTTTCAAAAATTAAGATTGTTCTATAAAGAATGTATTTAAAATATGTTTTTAGTGTATATGTCAAAATAAATTGATTTATTTAAAAATAACTGTAAGTTTCACTTTTAAATAAGTAATATGATTTTTTTGTATATATTTGTTTTTGTTTTGATATTAATTTTTATTTCCTTTAAACTGCCATTTAGCACAGTTTTAAGGAATAAAACATATAAGGGACATTTAATATTAATTTTTAAATATTTACTAAATTCACTTTTGGTAACTAGTTAATTTATTAAAAGTAATTTTAAATTAAATATATTATAATTAATAATAATATAAGAAATAAAATAAGGTGTGTCTTCATCCCAGTAAATAATTAATTATTTCACTGGGTAAGTCTAGCAGCCTGGCTGAAACTCCCTCACTCTAATAAAACAATAAAAAAAATTTATGATTTTTTTCTTTTTATATTTCTTTAGAAGAGTAAGAAGATTAGATATCTCTTTCCCAGGTATCCAAGAATCATATTCAGAAGATTTATTCTTAAATCTCAATAAGTATTCAGTACCTTTTTCAGCAGTAACTATTCTGTCATATAGAATCTTATCAACTTCTTCTGTCTCAGTGATTTCATTAGGGGTCTTCTTTGGTCTTCCCCTCTTTTTAGAAAATAAATCACTATTGGATGTGTAAGGTTTCAAAAGAGATATTGGAAAACCAGGATGTTTTCTGTCATATGGAGAATACAAGATAACTTCAACTGCATTATCATCAACCATTATTCTGACTACAAATGGACCTACAAATGAGTCTTTCAATTTTTTATTACCTTGTAAATTGAAGTGGACTGTAGAAATCAGTACTTCCTCACCCTTTTTAAAAGTGTATTCTTTATGGGATTTGTTTCATCTCTTCTTTTTATATTCAAAAGATTTTTCAATACATTATTGAGCATGACTTCTGCAAAGTTGTTGCATTTAAAAAAAAGATTTCACACCAGGATGTAAATATAATTTAGGTATTTTATTAATGAGAACTTGGGCAGGAGTATTTGGAACATTTTCAAGCCAGAGCTCAAATGGCTTTTTCTGAGCAACAGAATGAACAGTGCTATTATAAGCAAATTCTAAACCAGGAAGGTAACCCAATCATGAATTAATCTTACATTGTCTTTTTACTCAAGGGCAAAGGCACAATACCTACTTATCATGTCCTCTAAGTTCTGAATCATTCTTTCAGCTAATCCATCAGTTTGGGGATGATGGGCAGTAGAAAGTTTTAGATCACAACCACAAACATCCATCAGAGACATCAAAAATTCAGAAGTAAATTTAGGGTCTCTGTGAGAGATTATGGCCTTAGGAAAACCAGCAGTATTAAACATATGAGACCAGCACAAGAAAGCTAATTCTTTAGTGGAAACATCCTTGTGGGTAGGGATAATTTTAGACATTTTTGTGAATCTGTCCACAATAACCCAGCAAGAGTTATAACTGTCTTTCCCAGAAATGTGTAATCCTGTTACAAAGTCCATGTTTATTATTTGCCATGGTGCATCAGGAGATTCAATATGTTGCCGTAATCCATCCCTTTTACCAGTCAATCTTTTTGATTTTTGGCAAATATCACAGGATTCAACATATAGTTTGGTGTCTTCAGACATTTTAACCCACCAAGCAGTGTTTTCAATTCTGATCATTTTTTTTTCAAGATCAAAATGTCCAGCCAATAGGTCATCATGACAAATTTTCAAGATGATCTCTTTATAGAATGAGGAATAACAATAACATACTCAACTTTTTTATATAATATAGGTAGCCTTGATCAATTGAAAATTTACCTTTTTCCAAAGCCTTCTGGAACTTTGGTGGGAGGTTTTTAATTAATTCTTGTATTGAAGCATTATTTGGATCATTTAATATAGTACATACCTTTTTTAAGTCAGTGTCCTTATCATATGAGTCCAAAATAAGCTGTAATAGCTCTTTCTCCATATCAACCACATATATCCCATTAATTTGAACTATCTCATCTTCAGGAACATATGCACAATTTTAGTCATCATTTGGCAAAGGTAATCTTGATAACATATACACATTTGAGTGAACAATACCAGCCCTATTAATTATTTTCATCCTCCCTTTGTATTCTTGAACAGCTAGCTGCCATCTGAACATATGTCTGTTAGGTGTTTTCAAGTTTAAGAGAGATTTAACTGCACTTCAGTCAGTGACAAGTTCAAATTTCTGGTCATCCAGATAATAATGTAACTTTTCTAGAGCCCACACTACTGCCAAACACTCCAGTTCAGTGGCACCATATTTCAATTCACTATTTCTTAAGGTTCTTAAAATATAACAAATTACTACTCCTGATACTTTATCATTCATCACTTGTTTTTGATGGAGAGCAGCACCAAGACCAATAAAACTGGCATCAGTGTATAAAACAAATGGTTGATTAAAGTCAGGCAAAGCAAAAATTTGTGCTTACATCAAACAATGGTTTATAGTTTCAAAAGCTTATTGTCTTTCACCGTTCCAGACAAAAGCAACATCTTTCCTAGTTAATTGAGTAAGGGGTAATTCTATGACTGGATAATTTTTAATATACTGTCTATAGTATCCACAGATTCCCAAAAAACTCTGGAGCTCTCTAACTGTAGTAGTAGGCTTCACCTGTTGTATTTCTGCCACTTTGTTTTGGTCAGCACATATCTGTAAACGTGTGACAACATGACAAGCACTTTTAAGGAATGAAAACCAAATTTGCATTTCTTCAAATCAAGTGTCATATTTATCTCATCCATCTTATGGAACACTTTACACAGGTGGTTAAGATGGTCCTCAAATGTTTTAGAGAATATAATGATATCATCAATATAAACCAATAGCCATCCTTCAATTATTTTTTGATGGAATGTGTTATCCATAACTTTTTGAAAAACTGAAGGGGCATTTTTAGGGTCAAATGGCATCCTAACATACTTATAGATACCCATATGAGTGGCAATCATCAGAAAATTCTGGGAATTATCCTCAACAGGTACCTGGTGATATACTTTATTACCATCTAAACAGCTGATATATTTAGTACCTTGTAAGGGAGCATGTATAGAGCTAATTCTGGGTAAAGGATATATATTGTCGGTCAGTCGTCTAGAAGAGGTAAGGAAAATAGTAGAAAAAGGAGGAGAGAAGGAGGAGGACAAGGGAAAATAAAGAAATAAATCACAAAAATATATATTTAATTTATTTGAGAGGGAAACAACGGTGAGCAACTTTGAGAGGTGACAAAAACTTAGATCTTATTAACAATAATATTATTAAATGTAAGGATTCTGCGCGGCAAACACTTTTAATTACTATCAGACTTAAAGAAACCTTTAATTTGTTGTATAGACTTTTAATTAGATTTGTAT
Source organism: Hemileia vastatrix (assembly GCA_030280995.1). Lineage (NCBI taxonomy): Eukaryota > Fungi > Basidiomycota > Pucciniomycetes > Pucciniales > Zaghouaniaceae > Hemileia > Hemileia vastatrix. The sequence continues at coordinate 18,532,779 of JASXTE010000007.1, forward strand.
TACTAATAAAAAATATAAACGTAATAAAATGGTTATTTAATTTGTTGAGTGTGTAATAAGTGATGAGGCTATAGGGGATTATCCAAGGCCCTTTTATAGGCAATGGGTCCTCTGAAGCGCTACTATCTTTGTAAATACAAGGATTAGAATGGAATAAAACAAATATATCAAAAGGGTAAATGAAACATAACAATATAGAGAAAATCATGAAACAATTAATTAAAACACAATTAAGAAACCAATTTTCCCGTCATTAATTCCCAAATCAGTAAGTGAAAATAGTGAATAACTAAACAAGATTGGAACATAGGGACTATGAGAAAAATAATTCCAAACAGATGGTACAGTCTGATTAAAGGACATTTTAAGTGAAACAAAAAATAATTTGACGCAACAAAACATGTAATTAATCTCAATTTAGTCTAAATTAATTTATTTGTTTTTTTCTAACACAATTAAGGGTCAAAAGAAGCGTCATTAATTATTGTTTAGTATCATATGAGAGGTATTATTTAATATATAAATTTAAGTAATTAATTTAAATATATTATAAGTCAATTTTACACTTATAATTATAATATATGTTTTTCAATTAATTAAATATAAATTTATAATTATTAAATACATAAAAATGCGCCATTATTTGTAGAATATATTATATTATTTTCAATTCAACTGTATATAAAATTATATATAACCAATAAATTTAATGTAACACTTGTATATAATAAAATACTTATATAATTTCATTATGCAATAAAATATTAAGTTATATTCATTAAATACAATTCTTACCCACTCTTTAAGGTTTTATAAGTTATATATCATTTACTGGACTCCTGGAATAGCCTGGCTGACACTCCCTCACTCTAAAAAAAACAATAAAAAAAAAATGCTAAGATTTTTTCTTTTTGTATTTTTTCAACAGAGCAGGCAGATTTGAAATTTCCTTGCCAGGTATCCATGCATCATGTTCAGATGATTTGCTCTTATATCTCAATAAATATTCAGTACCTCTCTCAGAAGTGATAATTCTATCATTGAGAATTTTATCAATTTCTGCTGTTTCTGTGACTTCCTGAGGGTTCTTCTTAGGTCTTCCTCGTCTTTTTGGAAATAAGTCACTGTTGGAAGTATAAGGTTTAAGCAAAGAAATGGGAAAGACAGGATGTTTCCTATCATATGGAGAATACAATACAACTTCTACTGCATTATCACCAACCATTCTTTTAACAACAAATGGTCCTACAAAAGGATCTTTTAATTTGTGGTTACCTTGTTAATTGAAATGGACAGTAGAGATCAACACTTCATCACCCTTGTTAAATGTGTATTCTTTATGGGATTTATCCCATCTTTTCTTTTCATATTCAAATGCTTTATCAATACAACTTTGAGCATGTTTTCTGCATAGCTGTTGCATTTGCATAAAAGATTTAACACCAGGGTGTAGTTCCAACTTAGGTAATTTATTATTCAGAATCTGAGCAGGAGTGTTTGGGACATAACCTAACCAAAGCTCAAAAGGCTTTTTCTCAGTGACAGAATGAACAGTGCTATTATATGCAAATTAAGACCAGGCAAAAGAGTGACCCAATCATGAGTAAATCTGTCATTGTCTTTATATTCTAAACCAAAGGCACAATACCTTCTAATCATATCTTCCAGAGTTTGAATCATTCTTTCAGCTAGACCATCAGTCTGAGGATGGTGAGCTGTAGACAATTTTAACTCACAGCCACAAATATCCATCAAAGAGGTCCAAAACTTAGAAGTGAATTTTGGATCCCTATCAGAGATAATGGCTTTTGGATAACCAATAATATTAAACATGTAAGACCACCATAAGAAAGCTAATTCTTTGGTGGATACATCTTTGTGGGTTGGAATAAATTTGCACATTTTTGTGAATCTATCCACTATTACCCAACAAGAGTTAAAGCTGTCTTTACCTGCAACAGGAAGACCAGTGACAAAATCCATATTAATGATTTGCCAGGGAGCACTAGGTGCTTCAATATGTTGTAATAACCCTGCTCTCTTACCTGTTAACCTTTTAGATTTTTGGCAGGAATCACAAGATTCAACATATAATTTTGTGTCTTCAGACATATTAGCCCACCATGCAGTGTTTTTGATTCTAATCAATGTTTTTTCAAGATCAAAATGACCAGCTAATATGTCATCATGACAAAGTTTGAGGATAGTTTCTTTCATTGAAGGAGGAATAACAATTACATTGGTAAGCTTCCTTCTATAATATATATAACCATCTTCAATAGAAAACTTTCCTTTATTTAAAGCATTTTGGTACTTTGCAGGAAGAATTTTTATTAATGCTTGAATTGAAGCATTCTTAGGATCATTCAAAATAGTAACTAATTTATTTAAATCAGAATCTTTATCATATGAATCCAGTATTAACTGTAATAACTCTTCTTCCATATAAACTATAAATATACCATGTATATGAACAGTATCATCTTCAGGTACATAAGCAGGATTGGAGTCATTATTTGGCAGAGGCAGTCTGGAAAGCATATCAACATTAGAGTGAACATTTCCAGCTCTATGGATAATAGTCATCCTTCCTCTGTATTCTTGAACAGCAAGTTGCCACCTGAACATATGTCTGTTAGGTGTCTTGAGGTTTAAGAGAGATTTCACAGCACTACAGTCAGTTACCAACTCAAATTTTTGGTCATCCAAGTAGTAATGAAGTTTCTCAAGAGCCCAAACAACTGCTAAGCACTCCAATTGAGTGGCACCATATTTCAATTCACTATTTCTTAAGGTTCTTGAAATATAACAAATTACAACCTCTGAGGATTTATCATTAATAATTTGCTTTTGGTGAAGGGCAGCACCCAGACCAATAAAGCTAGCATCTGTATAAAGGATAAATGGCTTGTTAAAATCTGGAAGAGCCAATATAGGGGCTGTCATTAAGCAACTTTTTAATGTATCAAAAGCTTTTTGACAGTCATTATTCCAGAGAAAAGCAACATCTTTTCTGGTCAGTTTTGTAAGAGGCAATGCTATGACCTGATAATTTTTAATATATTGTCTATAATAGCCACACATACCCAAAAAACTTTGGATTTCTCTTACAGAAGTTGGTTCTTTCACATTTTGAATGGCAGCAACTTTATTATGGTCTACACAAATTTGTAAGCCTGACACAACATGGCCAAGGACTTTCAAAGATTTAAAACCAAATTTACACTTTTTTAAAGATAAGGTCATATTGATTTCATCAATTTTTTGGAAAACTCTATTCAAGTGAATCATATGTTCATCAAAAGTTTTAGAAAAAACAATAATATCATCAATATAAACCATGAGCCAACCTTCAATAATTTCTTGATGGAAAGTGTTATCCATGACTTTTTGGAAAACTGAAGGAGCATTTTTAGGGCCAAATGGCATCCTAACATACTTATATATTCCCATATGAGTAGCAATAAGCAAAAAATTTTGAGAATTTTTCTCAACTGGAACTTGATGATAACCTTTATTACCATCCAGACAACTAATAAATTTTGCACCTTGCAAGGTAGCATGTATTGAATTAATTCTGGGTAAAGGATAAATATCATCAACAGTATAAGTATTTAAAGCTCTGTAATCTCCACATAATCTAGCTTTATCTTTTTCATATGAAATCAAGACTGGGGAGATGACACAATATTTGGGGGTGACATCCACTTTCTCAATGATATTCATTTTCAATAATGTTTCAATATTATCTTCAATATCTTTTCTTTTTGATGGAGAAGCAGGATATGGTTTTTTTTAAGGGAAGGAGGAATATCACTCAAATTACAGGATAAGGTAATTTTCATCTCTTGCTGAACATTTCCCAAGACATGAGAACCATGAGCAAAAGCCATAGGGAAAGAGGTAATAGAGGCAACAATAGAATCCTTTTGTTCACTAGTCAACTGATCACCAAAAGAAGCGGTATTTATCTCATGTAATAAATCATCCATTTCAGTTGATGTTCTACCTTTACATTGGGTCAGTGAGTTACAAGATTTCAACAAATGCCCAGAAGGTCTAGGAGAAGAAATTTTGAATTTTCTTTTCCCATTCATTCCTAAGGTAAAGCAATTATTTGCTGGGTCCAGTTTCACACCAAACATGGTTAAAATATCATTTCCCATAATAAACCAATTGCTCAAATTATCATTTTTCATGACAACAAACTCACAAATAGCTCTGACAAAACCACCATTATATTTGAAGAATACAGAGGTTTTGTATTTGCCAATAGGAAATAAGGTAGAACCATACCCTCTCCATTTTTCAGAAGTTATAGGCAATAATTTACTCAAATATTCCTTATCCACTGAAGCCAAAGCTTTTTCAGATACTACACTTACTCCAGCACCAGAATCAAGAACTACATCAACATTTTTACCATTAATGATAACAGGTGCCTTTAAAGGGGATATAGGAATAGAATTGGTAGTAATATCTTTAATTATCTCAGCATTTTCTACTGAAGATAAATTCAATACACAATCTTCAGATATATTATTTAAATAATGGACATCATGTTCCAACATTAAAACATCTTTAACAGATTCATTATCATAGGAGATATTACTTTCACAGTCACTGGAAGAATTATTGACATCAAGTTCAACTTCATCAGTGTCTTCATTTTTTTCAACAAGATGAATTTTCTTGTCACAAACATGACCCTTCTGCCACGGTTTGTTACATTTATAACAAGTATTTGTTGCATATTTTTTAGGTGCAACTGGGGCAGAGGGTTTACCAGATTTTTCTGGGAGCTTTATAGAAGGTTTATTCTGATCATTATAAGATTTACTAAGGTAATTCTTTGGTTCATATCTATGGTTGAGTAGTACTTCATTACAGATATTAATGAAAGAAGAATTTTCCCTTACATGCTCAGTTCTAGCAACAATCAAATCCCTAAGAGAATTTGGTAATTTATACAAGATTTTATCTCTCCAAATATCATAATCCATCTTTGGATCAATTGCTCTAAGGATTTTAGTTATTTTCATCAAAAAAACAATGGGCTTTTCAACAGAGGAGGATACATATCTAGTGTTCTCATACAGTCTCTGCTGAGCTAACCTGAATTTTGAACCACCAAACTGATTCTCAATCAAGGATTTCCAATCATTCCATGTATAATGATTGTTATCTAAGAGGACAGATTCATACCACATCAACGCTACATTTGAAAATAAAGAAATTAGCTTAGAAACAATTTCCTCATCAGGTAGTTTATAAGATCTCTTTAAATTATCAATTCTTTGGATAAAGTGTTGCCAATCAGAGGAAGAATCACCATCAAAGGTAGGATATTGGTCTAACTTAGGCCAATTTTTCTGACTACTGGGATGGTCCACTTTTTGGTTTGAATTATTCATTATTAATAATTCCTGAAGTTTAGCCAGGTGTTCAGAAATTTCATTATTTACAGAAACAGCTGGTGCATGACCATCACAAGATTTTTTGCTAGTAGCAAAAGATTTTACAGAATCATTGTCAGCTTGTTTAATGGTTGAAATATGAGGAAGAAAGGATGGACTTTGCTCAGGTTTTTTCCCTTTATTTTTATGCAGCTTATTTACAGAAATCTCATTTAATTCATTATTGATGGTTAAGGTTGAGAACTTTTCCTGTAGGTCAGACACATAGTTTCTTATTCTTGGAATTTCAGACATCTTGTCATTTACTTTTGCAAGAGATAGAACATTTCTGTCTTCAGAAACTGAGTGTTTGGTACTTAGTGCATGGAAATCATTTTTTAGCTTCTTAAACTCATTTTGCAGAGATTTTATTTCATTCTTGAATGAATAATTTTCCTCAATAAGGGGTTTCAATTCACTCAAGGTCTTATGTAGACTGATATTTCTTTCTGAGATAGCTCTATGGTCACTTCTTATTTGTTTTTGTTGACTAAGAACAATATTCAAGGTTTCTTTGATTTTTAAATAAGCTGTATCTTGTACAGAAGAACTCACTTTACATTGCAAGTGTAAATTATTTAATCTATCATTTTCATGGATTAACACATCTCTCACATGTTTGTCTTTCACAATATTAAAATCAAGGGTATCTTTCAATATTTCCTCAGAAGTTTTTTCAATTAAGGTATAGATTTCAGGGGGAACAGAATCATTTTTAATTGCAAGAGAGGGATTAATTAAAGATGTAGAAGTTAAATGTAAAGGTTCATCAAATGACAATTTGCTAATTACATCAATAGGGCTACTAGTTACAGGAAGCTGTCTTTTAACAGGTTTAACTGTTCTTTCACCATGTTCAATAATATTACCTGCAGAAGAAGATTTATTAGAAAACATACCCAAGTGACTATCAACCAAATTACTTACCATGGCAGAGGAGGAAACTTCCCCTGGGACTGGGTTTGGGATTGTGCTTGGGCCTTCTTTCTCCTGCCTTGTTGGTAGGGATGAGGAGGTGGATGGAAATTGGGTGTTCTGGATGGGCCAGGCTGATGATGAGGAGGCTGTTGCACCTTCTGTTGGTAGTGACTCATTAGATAATCCCATTTCCATTGCTCTACTTCCATAGTATTTGGATTTTGGATGGTTGAGCTGGGTGGCTGTGAAGGTTGAGCCTGAAACTGAGGCTGATTGGGAGGCAACTGAGGAGGGGCCTGGGCCTGAATCTGGTTCCTGAGTTCTTGGACCTGATCCCACAATGTGTCTACCTTTGCTTTGTACGTCATATTTTCTGTCTTCAACTCTTTTATATGACTGGATAGGTTGCTGATTTGTTGTGGCAGAGGAAGCTTTTTTATTTTGAAGCCTTTTGGAAGACCTTCTTGAGGCACTAGAGGCTTTACTTCCTTCTGTGGTACTGGGGGAAGGGGGTTTGGTTTGTTTGCATTTCCTGTCATTTCCACATCCTGCAGTATGTGAATTCTTTGTGTTAATGTAAGATTTTTTATGACCAACTTTAGAAGAACTTACAGTGTCAGCATCATAGTCAATTTCTATTTCATCCACTTGCATGTTATCCATTTTTTCTGCCAAATTGTTGGACATACTAGTGGGAAGATTTTAATTTACTTATTATTTATTAAAAAAAAATAATAAAGGTTAGTAAATAATTGCTCCAAATAATAAAAAAAAATTTTATAAATTAAATTATAGAAAAAATAATTTTCAATATAAAGTAATAATTAAAAAATTAATTTTTTAAAAAAATGGATTGCAAGGTTAAATTGGGAATAAAAATCAAGTTAATTCAACCAATTAATTACCAATATTAAATATGGCAATATATTTGGGACTAAGCACAATGTACTTTTAAGTCAACCAAAATTAACAATAATTAATAATAAAAAAAAATTAAATTAATAATTCAATTTTATATTAATAAAAAATGTCAATTCTTCTAGGACTAAGAGGATTTAACACTCTATAATGGTCAACTAGGAAAAAAAATTTTAAAAATTGAACACTTACACTCAGTGAATCAGCAATTAAGCCACAATCACTGTTATTGCAATAAAAATATAGTAATATGAGTGAGAGGCGCAAAGGTGAACTTACTATAGTGATCGAAAAATCACTTCAAAATAATATAAAAATTAATAATATATAAACCTAAGATGTCGAACCCAAGTTCAAAACACAGTCGCAGAAAAAGTTTTGTTTTTTGCTAGGTGGTCCGTGCGTTTTGTCGTTCGTCGTCGTCGTTTGGAAAGGCCCCCAGTTGTCGGTCAGTCGTCTAGAAGAGGTAAGGAAAATAGGAGAAAAAGGAGGAGAGAAGGAGGAGGACAAGGGAAAATAAAGAAATAAATCACAAAAATATATATTTAATTTATTTGAGAGGGAAACAACGGTGAGCAACTTTGAGAGGTGACAAAAACTTAGATCTTATTAACAATAATATTATTAAATGTAAGGATTCTGCGCGGCAAACACTTTTAATTACTATCAGACTTAAAGCAACCTTTAATTTGTTGTATAGACTTTTAATTAGATTTGTATTACTAATAAAAAATATAAACGTAATAAAATGGTTATTTAATTTGTTGAGTGTGTAATAAGTGATGAGGCTATAGGGGATTATCCAAGGCCCTTTTATAGGCAATGGGTCCTCTGAAGCGCTACTATCTTTGTAAATACAATGATTAGAATGGAATAAAACAAATATATCAAAAGGGTAAATGAAACATAACAATATAGAGAAAATCATGAAACAATTAATTAAAACCCAATTAAGAAACCAATTTTCCCGTCATTAATTCCCAAATCAGTAAGTGAAAATAGTGAATAACTAAACAAGATTGGAACATAGGAACTATGAGAAAAATAATTCCAAACAGATGGTACAGTCTGATTAAAGGACATTTTAAGTGAAACAAAAAATAATTTGACGCAACAAAACATGTAATTAATCTCAATTTAGTCTAAATTAATTTATTTGTTTTTTTCTAACACAATTAAGGGTCAAAAGAAGCGTCATTAATTATTGTTTAGTATCATATGAGAGGTATTATTTAATATATAAATTTAAGTAATTAATTTAAATATATTATAAGTCAATTTTACACTTATAATTATAATACATGTTTTTCAATTAATTAAATATAAATTTATAATTATTAAATACATAAAAATGCGCCATTATTTGTAGAATATATTATATTATGTTCAATTCAACTGTATATAAAATTATATATAACCAATAAATTTAATGTAACACTTGTATATAATAAAATACTTATATAATTTCATTATGCAATAAAATATTAAGTTATATTCATTAAATACAATTCTTACCCACTCTTTAAGGTTTTATAAGTTATATATCATTTACTGGACTCCTGGAATAGCCTGGCTGACAGATATCATCAACAGTATAATTGTTTAATTCTCTATCATCAGCACATAACCTGGCTTTATCTTTCTCATAAGAGATTAGGACAGGTGAGATAACACAATGTTTAGGTGTTTCAACTACCTTTTCAATAATATTCATTATAAAAGGGTAGGGATATTGTCTTCAACATCTTTTCTCTTTGTGGGAGAAGCAGGATAAGGCTTATTCTTTAAATAGGTGTTTTTTCAGTTAATGGGCAAGATAATGAAAGCTTTATTTCTTTTTTTACAAATCCTAAGTCATGTGGCCCATGAGCAAAGGCCATAGGAAAAGACTTTATCAAGTTAATGATGGAATCTTTATCCTCACCAGAAAGTTGTTCTCCAAAAGAAGCATTGTCAATTTCAGACATAAGGGCATGCATTTCTTTTGTAGATCTTCCTTTATATTGAACCACAGAATTACAGGTGTTCAATTCTGGTTTTAATAATTTTTTAGGGGAGGAAATCTTAAATTTTCTCTTCCCATTCATCCCCATTGTGAAACGTTGGTTTGAAGGATTCAATTTTATGCTATATTTGGTTAAAATGTCATTTACCACAATGACCCAACTGCTTAAGTTATCATTTTTCATGAAAAAAAAACACACATAGCTCTTACAAAACCATGGTTATACTTGAAAAATACTGTGGCTTTGTATTTACCAATGGGGGACAAAACAGAGACATAACCGCTCCAATTATCAGAAATGATAGGCATAGGTTTTGATTCAAAATCCTGGTCCACTGAAGAAAGTGCTTCTTCAGATACTAAACTTCCTCCAGCTCCTGAATCTAAGACAACCTCACTGTTATTTCCATATATCAAGACTGGTTCCTTGAGAGGGGCAGTAATAATTAAGCTGTCCTCAAGATTTCTTATAATCTCAGCATCTTCCACTGTAGATAAATAATTATTCTCTTTATCAATATTATTTAAATAATGAATATCCTCTTCCAGAATTAATATTTCCTGGTGAGATTCATATGAAATATTGCTGGCACAATCACTTGAAGTATTATCCAGTGCAATTGTGTCATCAGCATGTTCCTCTGTCTGTTCAAAAAGATTTATTTTCTTGTCACAAAAATGGCCTTTCTTCAAAGGCTGCTGCATTTGAAGCATGTGTTTGTTGCATACTCTATAGGTGAAACAGGGGCAGAAGGTTCACCAACTTTTTCAAGGGGTTTCTGTTGGCAATTGGAGGTTTTCTCCAATGAAGTTCTTTGAATGAATCTTCTAGAATCATACGTGTTACTTAAAAAGATCTCATTAAAAGTATTGATAAAAGAAGAAGGTTCTCTTGAGAACTCATTCCTAGAAACTATTAAGTCTCTCAGAGACATAGGTAATTTATAGAGGATCCAGTCCTTTCATAATTCAAACTTCATATTTGGGTCCATTTCCCTCAGAATTTTCACAAGTTTCATAAGGAACTAAATGGGTTTTTAAGTAGAAGAAGAGCTATATTTGGCTTCTTCATACTGCCTTTGTTGAGCTAACATAAACTTGGAACCACCAAATTGTGCTTTAATTAATGTTTTCTAATCTTCCCATGAGTAGTCATTTTTATCTAAGAGAGCAGATTCATACCACATTAGGGCTACATTAGTAAATAATGAAATTTATTTTGACCACACTTCCTCATCTGGGAGTTTGTAAGAATTTTTCAGATTATCAATCCTGCAAATAATTTGCTTCCAATCAGAGGAAGAATCACCATCAAATGTTGGATATTGGTCAAGTTTTGGCAAATTCTTTTGATTTGAAGTAGTTTCCTTATTATAAGCTTGTTTCTGAGTGAGAAGGAGCTGTAACTTCTCCAATTGGGCAGTAATCTCATTGTTTAATCCTTCTGTAGGTGAACAAGGTACATCATCAATTTTTAATGGAAACTCAGTAATATCTACAGGCATTTCTGGCATTAATTTTACTTTAGATGAACTAGGGACAGGTACAATTAGAGTATCCTGTGCAACAGGTTCTTTCAAAGAAATTTCAGAAAACTTTTGATCATGTAACAATGAATTCAATTTCTCTTCAATGGTTGTTAGCCTAGTCTTCACTCTTTGAATACTAGATAAACTCTCCTTGATGGTTTCAAAAGATAACAGGTTCTTTTTTTTCAAAGATGAATAATGGTCACTTAATCTCTTTAAGTTCAACTTATGTCGCTCTAGCTCCTGTAAACAGATAGACACAGTTTCTTGTAATTTAGACAAATAATTCTTGATATTTTGCCACAAAGCAACTTTCTTTTTATGAGTTACTTTGTACTTAAATAAATTATCCAAAACTCTTTGTAATTCACTCCTCAATGATTGATAACCTTTTCCAGTTAACAAACTATTAAATTTCTGAGTCAATTGCATGTTTTTCATTATATAATTTCTTTTAGCAATAATATCCCTCAAATATTCATCGTTAATGTTAGCTACATCTGGAGTATTTCTTAATAGAGAAACAGAATAATTTTCCAGATTCTCATAAAATTCAGGATCAAGTGTCTCATTAATACTAGCCATATCAGGACTTATCATTGACGTAGCAATCAATACCAAAGGGCTAGTTACATTTGAATATTGATAAATTTGTCAACTACTATCAGTCTCTACTGGTCTCAAAGTCTCATCTCCTCTTCCAGAATTACCTGAAGGAACTTAATCAGTAACAAGAAAAGGTGCTTGAGATTCAATAGAGGGTCTTACCATGGTTTTGGAAAAAACTGAATGTGATTTTTCTTCCTCTTTCTTACTCCTTGGTAAGGGTGAGGAGGTGTTGGGTTGAATTGATGGATTCTGGAAGGATCTGCCTGAGGTGCTTGCTGTTGTTGTTGTTGTTGGGCCTGTAGGTAGTCCCACTGGGTGTTTAGCCATTCCCATTACCATTTTGAAACTTTCACTTTTTCCTGTTGTTGAGGGGCCAATTGTGGAAGGGCATTTGGAGCAGGAGAAGGTTTCCTCTTCTCTTGAAGGAAGGACTCTATGTTTCTTACCTTTTCTTCTAGAAACTCTGCTTTTGACCTCAGTTTGAGATTCTCTGACCTCAACTCCTTGATGTGAGTGGAGAGGTTGCTGACTTGCTGTTTCAAGGGCATCCTTTTTATCTTTAATCCTTTTGGAAGCTCTTCTGGGGAGTTGGCTGAAGGCTTTTGATCCAGAACAGTTTTCTCCACTTTTATTTCTATTTCTTGCATTTCCACATCCTGATTGGTCCAGTAATTGATTAATTTGAGCATGTTTTGTAGTCAATGGAGAACTTAAAGAAGTTTCATCATATTCAATCAAATCTAGTTCCTCATCATGGCCAGCAGAAGCACTTTGATCAGTCATTGTTGTAAATAACCTGAACTGAAAGAAGGAAATATTTAAACTTTAATCAGTTATTATTTTACTTTGTTTAAAGAAAAATAAGACAAAGAAAAAAAATATTTCTAGTATATAATCAATTATCAGGATTTGTTAATCAACTGGAATAATGAGAATATAATGTTTATCAGGACAAAATCAAATGAAGTAATACTCACAATTTTTATTAATTATATTGTATTACCACGGTTAAAATAAATCAACTGAAATAAGAAAATAAATTATTAATTACTAATATATATGTTTATAATTATCATGACTAAGATTCAACTGAAAAATTTAATTACCAGGACTTAATTTCATCTGAAATAATTTAATTACCAGGACTTAATGTCAACTGAAATAATTTAATATAATTAATTCAATTAATTTTATATATTTAGTATTTTACTGCCAGGACAATTTATCAACTGAAACAATAAGATAATATTTTAATTATCAGGACAAGAGGTCAACTGAAATAATTAATAATAATAATAATAATATAATTAATATAATTTTATATTACTTCTAGGACTAAGAAAAATATAGTTCCATCTTGCTCAACCAGGAAAAAAAATTATTTACCAGGCACCTCCCCCTGTAATGTGAGCAAATTAATGCCACTACAGAGTGCTGAGTAAAAAAGATATATGTAAACTATGAAATATGCAAAGTGACCTACAGATAGTAACCAATACAATTACCACAAATATATATGACTATTGCCAATATATAAACCTAAAATTTGGAGCGCGGTTTGATTCCCAGTCACAGCAAAAAAATTACTCATGTGCCTGATGATGTTTGCTGTTTTTGTTGTCCACCCGTCCTTACTTTTCCTTGTAGTTGATGGTCCCACGGTCACTGTTGACAATTCGGGAAGGTCCTCAAGTGTCCGGATTGTCTCTTGGTCTAGAAGGTTCTAATGGAGGTTTAACAGCGGTGGTAGGTTGATTTTGAAGATTTCAAAGTCAAGGTAAATAGAGAAGTATCTTTTGTTTAAATTACTCAGTTTAAAAGGTAAAATTTTTATAATTATTATTATAACTAATGAATTAGAAAATATGTAGTGTAGATACTAAAACAATAGATAGTAGTAATAAATATTATTAGATTGTAATAAAATATAATAATTTGTAAGTAAAAGATGTGTCAGCCAGGCTATTCCAGGAGTCCAGTAAATGATATATAAATTATAAAACCTTAAAGAGTGGGTAAGAATTGTATTTAATGAATATAACTTAATATTTTATTGCATAATGAAATTATATAAGTATTTTATTATATACAAGTGTTACATTAAATTTATTGGTTATATATATTTTTATATACAGTTAAATTGAACATAATATAATATATTCTACAAATAATGGCGCATTTTTATGTATTTAATAATTATAAATTTATATTTAATTAATTGAAAAACATGTATTATAATTATAAGTGTAAAATTGACTTATAATATATTTAAATTAATTACTTAAATTTATATATATTAAATAATACCTCTCATATGATACTAAACAATAATTAATGACGCTTCTTTTGACCCTTAATTGTGTTAGAAAAAACAAATAAATTAATTTATACTAAATTGAGATTAATAACATGTTTTGTTGCGTCAAAGTATTTTTTGTTTCACTTAAAATATCCTTTAATCAGATTGTACCATCTGTTGGTAATTATTTTTCTCATAGTTCCTATGTTCCAATCTTGTTTAGTTATTCACTATTTTCACTTACTGATTTGGGAATTAATGGAGGGGAAATTGGATTCTTAATTGGGGTTTTAATTATTTGTTTCATGTTTTTCTCTATATTGTTATGTTTCATTTACTCTTTTGATATATTTGTTTTATTCCATTCTAATCATTGTATTTACAAATATAGTAGCGCTTCAGAGGACCCATTGCCTATAAAAGGGCCTTGGATAATCCTGTCAGGCTAATGTCAAGTACAAGGACGTGAACTAGCTTGAATAGTCAGTTGTCTAGAAGATTTTAATGGTCCTATATGAATACTGTAGTTCTAATCCACTAAGTTGTAAAATATAATCAAATATAAAGGTCTCAGTAATATAATTCTCACTATTCTTATATATGGCTTACAATCTTTATAGTTGGTAGAAAAATAGATTATATAAATTCAGATACTATTCAAAAGTCTTATAAAAGTACTAATTGATATGTATTGTAATGGGATTGGTTATATTGGTTAAATTGTAATGATAAAGAATGCAGAAATACAACCCAAAAACCTCCTCCTTTTATACACACTGAGTTCCCCAATGATTCCCTTGATATACCACCCAATACACAGTTAATCACGCCTCTAAACAACTAATAGACATTCCCATCAACATTCCCAGTGACCCATGACATAATTAGAAGAGTAATAACCGCCAAAATCCTGAAATAATAAGGGAAATCCATCAAAATTAAAGAAAAAGACAAAAAGAGAGTATATGCGTATAAAACAATAATATTAAGGACTAAAGGAGACTTTTTAAGGTTAATAATAGCTTAATAATAAGGGGGATTGACTGTAGAAATAATGGGGCTAATCCTGACATTATACTACGTGAAATTCCCATTCAAAAATAACCAAAATTGACTGAGAAACCACCCAAAAACTTAAAAAAGAGCGTGAGATGTGGGGTAACTACATGCAGTTCTTGGCAGGCTCTTGCACAGGTAAATCCTTGACTAAAATTAGGCGAATTTAAGCGTGGTGATGAAATAAAGTGCCAAGAGTGAGGTTATTAATGAAATTAGTGCATATAAACAGGGTCAATGCATTATTAATTAAGCTAGGACACTAAATAAGCGCCTGTCGCCTATTTTAGTGTGTTTCCCCACAGTGGGCGAAGAATGTGGGGTAATTATAGTGTGAAAAAGCTAACTTTGCTAAAAATGAAGCTATTCACACGGGAAAAAAGCAGGCAGTATGTGGCCAGTACACAGAAGCCATTTCTGGCATAAAAAACACCAAATTTGAAAAGTGTTATTTTTATGCATTTAAATAGCCAAATCAATAGTTCTAAATGAGCCCAATTGATCTGTTAAAGCGCAATTTTGATATTCTCAATTTTATAGCGCATATAGTCAACTTTTAAGTGAAATAAAGCGCATTTCTTGTTTTTTGCATAAAACAATGAATATAACAGCTTTAAGTGTACTTAAAAATTATGTAGCCTTATACTTAAGGTTCTTAAGATTACCCTAACATACTCCAACTTAATATTAAGTACATAAGACCTATAAAAGGTGGATATATGCGTGTATATAAGGTGTTATAATGGCATTTTTTTGTGTATTATCATAATTTTACTTATGTATACTATTTGTGTACTCTCATTTATTATTCCCATGTATAGTTCATGTGTTTAACATAACTTATAGTTACTTTTTACTCAGTCCTGGAGATATACAGGCTGAAACTCGCCCACCCAAAAAAAACAATAAAAAAAATGATAAGTTATACATTTTATTTTATTTAATTTGTAATTTTCAGGTATTCAGAAAAAATCTGTAGCATTAAAGATTCAACTTTAAAGAAATAAAACATAATAAAATATTATGAGTACTGGTTTTTTAACCCCTCAGCTGGTTGAACAGAAATTTATTTCTGTTTAAATTTTTTAAGAAGGGTGGATAAATTAGAAATTTCTTTTTCAGGTATCCATTTATCAAATTCATTTGATTTCCCTTTAAATCTTAGTAAATACTCAGTTCCTTTTTCTTTAGTAAGGATTCTTTTCTTGAGTATTTTTTCAATCTCTGCTTTTTCCACAATTTCTTCAGGTTGCTTTTTAGGCCTTCCCCTTCTTTTTGGAAATAAGTCAGGATCATTTGCATGGTAAGGTTTCAATAATGAGATAGGGAAAACTGGATGTTTCCTATCATATGGAGCATATAATATGACTTCCACTGCATTATTCCCAACCATTTTATTTACTACAAAAGGTCCTACAAAGGGATCCTTTAATTTAACATTACCTTGTAAGTTAAAATGTAGTGTTGATATGAGGACTTCATCTCCCTTTTTAAATTCAAATTCTTTATGAGATTTGTCCCACCTTTTCTTTTCATATTCAAATGCTTTTTGGATGCATTCTTCTGCATGCTTTCTACACATTTGTTGCATATGAATAAAGGATTTAGTGCCAGGGTGTATATCCAACCTTGGTAGTTTATTTAAAAGATTTACTGGGGTATTTGGTACATATCCCAGCCAGAGTTCAAATGGTTTCTTCTCTGTTACAGAATGAGTTGTGCTGTTATATGCAAATTCAAGGCCAGGAATTAATGTTACCCAGTCATGTGTGAATTTCTCATTGTCTTTGTATTCTAATCCAAAGGCACAATATCTTCTGATCATGTCTTCTAGAGTTTGTATCATCCTCTCAGCCAGCCCATCAGTTTGTGGATGGTGTGCTGTAGACAATTTTAATTGACAACCTGATACTTCCATCAAAGATGTCCAGAACTCTAAAGTAAATTTAGGATCTCTGTCAGAGATTATGGCTTTGGGGAACCCAGCAGTATTCATCATTTGAGTCCACCATAGTAACGCCAAGTCTTTAGCAGATACCTCTTTATGGGTAGGGATAAACTTACACATTTTTGTTAATCTATCCACTATTACCCAGCAAGAATTGAAACTTTCTTTTCCTGCTAATGGCAAGCCAGTTACAAAATCCATGTTTATAATTTCCCATGGAGCTTTTGGCTGCTCTATTTGTTGTAACAACACAGCTCTCTTCCCAGTTAATCTTTTAGATTTCTGACAAGAGTCACATGTTTCAATGTATTTTTGTACATCCTCTTTCATGTTTATCCACCAGGCTGTATTTTTAACTCTGGTTAATGTTTTGTTAAAGTCAAAATGACCAGCTAAGATGTCATCATGACAAGTACTCAACATTAACTCTTTCATAGAAGTTGGTATTACTATTACATTGCTTAACTTTTTCCTGTAATATATATATCCATCTTCAATTGATAGTTTACCTTTTTCCAACGCATTTTTATACTTTGGAGGCAAGGTTTTAATTAATGCACTCATGGAGGCATTTGTTGGATCATTAAGAATGGTAGATAGTTTAGACAAATCTTTATCAGATGAATAATTTTCCAATATAGTTTGCATAAACTCTTCTTCTAAATCCACTATATAAATCCCAAATATATGTATAACCTCATTTTCAGGTACATAAGCTGGGTTGTCAGCATCATTTGGCAAAGGACTTCTGGATAATAAATCCACATTTGAATGCAATGTTCCTGCTCTGTGAGTGATTGTCATTCTTCCTCTGTACTCTTGTACAGCTAGTTGCCATCTAAACATGTGCCTATTAGGTGTTTTCATGTTTAGTAATGATTTTACTGCACTGCAATCTGTTATAAGTTCAAACTTCTGGTCTTCCAGATAGTAATGAAGTTTCTCCAAAGCCCACACCACGGCTAAACATTGCTGTGTGGCACCATACCTTAATTCTGTTTTTCTTAAGGTTCTGGATATATAACAGATAACTACTTCAGATAATTTTCCATTTATTATCTGTTTCTGCTGTAAAGCAGCACCCAAACCTATGAAACTTGCATCAGTGTACAAGATAAAAGGTAGGGTGAAATCTGGCAGTCCTAATATTGGAGCTGACATTAAACATTCCTTTAATTTATTAAAGGCGTGTTGTCTTTCATTATTCCAAATGAAAGCTTCATTCTTCCTGATTAATGTTGTTAAAGGGGCTGCAATAAATTGGTAATTTTTAATATATTGTCTATAATATCCACACATACCCAAAAAACTTTGAACCTCTTTTACATTTTTAGGTATCCCAATGTTTTTAATTGCTGCCACTTTATTCTGGGCAACACAAATTTGTAATCCAGATACAACATGTCCAAGTACTTTCAAGGATTGAAATCCAAACTTACATTTCTTTAATGCAATAGTCATATTAATTTCATCCATTTTTTGAAAGACTCTTTTCAGGTGATTTAAATGTTCATCATATGTCTTTGAAAACACTATGATGTCATCAATATAGACCAATAACCATCCTTCAACCATTTCCTGATGAAAAACACTATCCATCAATTTTTGGAAGACTGAAGGGGCATTCTTTGGGCCAAATGGCATTCTCACATACTTATATATACCCATATGTGTGGTTATTAATAAGTAATTTTGAGAATTTCTTTCCACAGGAATCTGGTGGTAACCCTTGTTCCCATCCAGACAGGAAATATATTTTG
This sequence comes from Hemileia vastatrix, assembly GCA_030280995.1. Lineage (NCBI taxonomy): Eukaryota > Fungi > Basidiomycota > Pucciniomycetes > Pucciniales > Zaghouaniaceae > Hemileia > Hemileia vastatrix. The sequence continues at coordinate 18,551,277 of JASXTE010000007.1, forward strand.
CTCCTTGTAAGGTAGCATGGATAGAAGCTATCCTTGGTAGAGGGTAAATATCATCTACTGTATATGTATTCAGAGCTCTATAATCACCGCATAATCTTGCCTTATCTTTTTCATAAGAGATTAATACTGGTGAAATGACACAATACTTAGGTGTTGTGTCCACTTTTTCAACAATACCCATTTCCAACAACAATTTTATATTGTCTTCAATATCTTTCCTTTTTGCAGGAGATGCTGGGTAAGGTTTCTTTTTTAAACTGCCAGGAATATTATCCAGATCACAGCTTAAAGAGATTTTCATCTCATGGTCTTTGACCAATCCTAGTTCATTTGAGCCATGAGCAAATGCCATAGGATATGATTTAATCAATCTCAAAATATCTTCTTGTTCAATTTTTGAGAGTTGAGGACTGAAAGAGGCCTTTTGGATTTCATTTTCCAATTCACCCACTTCATTGGTGGTTCTTCCACCTTGCAGTTGTTCTTCTCTAGGAGAAATGGTATATACTGAATTTTCAGAACATATTTTGAATTTTCTTTTACCATTCACCCCTATGGTGAAACAACTGTTTGCAGGATCTATTTTAATGCCAAATTTTGTCAATAAATCATTGCCAATAATAAACCAATCACTACAATTATTATTATCCATTACTACAAATTCACAAACTGCTCTAACATATCCATTATTATATTTAAAGAATACAGCAGTTTTGTATTTGCCAATTCGATTTAATACTGAACCAAAACCCCTCCAGTTCTTTGTCTGAACAGGTTCTAGTTTTTCCTGGTACTTACTATCAAGTTTCATTAATTCATTAAGTGAAACTACACTACCTGCAGCCCCAGTGTCAAGAATGGCATTCATTTCTTTTCCACATATGATAATAGGTGCTCTGATAGGTGTTATTTTGTAAGTATCATGAGATACATCTTTAATTATTTCAGCTTCCTCTATAGAAGTTAAAGATGTGTCTGTATGAGGTATAGCATCATTCAGGAACATTATATCCTGTTCTAATACAAATATCTCATTTTCATCATCACTGTAAGATATGTTACTCTTGCAATCCTCACTGGATTCCACATTCTCATCTTCATGATTACTAGGTTCAGAATTCTGTGAGGTTTCAATAACATTTATTCTTTTCTTACACGTGTGACCTTTAACCCAAGGTTCATTACATTTGTAACAAGTGTTATTTTCTTGTCTCTTAGGGACAAGGGGAGCTGAAGGTTTTTTCTTTTCCACTGGTAACTTACTTGTAGTAGGTTTTACCACGTCAACACTTTGTCTGTAATTACTATACTTGGTTTCATATTTGTGGTTTAATAATATCTCATTGCATATATTAATGAATCCAGAGGTGTCTCTGACAGTTTCAGTTCTAGCAACAATAATGTCTCTAACTGATATAGGCAATTTGTATATTATTTTTTCTTTCCACTCTTCATAATCCATTTTTGGATCCATAGCTTTCATGATTTTTATTAAATTCATTAAGAAGACCATGGGTTTATCTCCAGCATTTGGATTATATCTGGCCCTTTCATACAGTCTTTGTTGAGTGATTCTAAATTTTGGGCCACCAAATTGCCTTTCAATTAGTGCCTTCCATTAATTCCAGGAGTAATTAATTCCCTCACTCAATACAGATTCAAACCATAATAAGGCCACATCTGTAAATAAAGATATTAACTTTGAAGTAATTTCTTCATCAGGTAATTTATATGAAAATTTTAAGTTATCAATTCTTTGTATGAATTGTTGCCAATCAGATTTTGAATCCCCGTCAAAAGAAGGGTACTGATCTAACTTAGGCCAGTTCTTTTGGCTAGTTTTTGCTTCCCTAACCTGAGGAATATTGAGTAATTCACTTACTTTAGAAAGATGATCATTTATTTCATCTTTTACTGATTTTATATTCTCAGAGCCCATAACACTATGTTCATGTTCAATCATTGGTTTATCATCAGAGTGTTTCATAAAAACTGGTACTCTTTCTACATAAGAGGTATTATCTTTTATTGTTTCAGTATTTTTCAAAATGTTAGCTACTTCAATTTCTACTCTTTGTAACCTATCTTTTATCACAGGTACATGATTTAAGGTATCATTTACATTTGAAAAAGACAATTTTACACGTCCCTCTATGGTAGCCATAATATTCTGAGAGTGTTCTAATTTACTTTCTAAATTTCTAATCTCAGATTTTAATCTTTTATTCTCATTGATTAATTCATTATTTGAATTTTCAATAATTTTTAATTTATTGGCTGTGGTACTCAATGATTGTGTTAGTTGTAATAATACACTTTCTGTATTAATGTTTGACTCTTTTGAGAACTCTTCCAATTTTTCAATTCTCAATAATAATTTACTTATTATTTTTGATTCCATTGGATTCTCTTTTAAAAAATATTCTATTTTTTCCGTGTCCAATTCAGAAGACTCATTATCAGGGTCAAGATTTAATTCATCTGATTCCATTTTTATATTAATAGTATTTTCCTGGTGATCAATAAAACTATTTACATTGTCCTCATGTAAAGACAAGTTTAACATATTCTGTTCAAATGAATAATCCTTTAAATCCTTATCAATAATATCCAATATTTCCTTATCAATCTCATTACCTATAAGTAATTTATTTTCAGGTTGATATAATTGATCATAAGAAGTTGGATGACTTACCAAGGTCTTATCCCACTTCCCCTGCCTCTCCTTGCCTTTCCCCTGTAAGGGTGACTGCTGGAGCCCTGCTGTTGAGGATTGTTGTAGTTTTGGGCGTACCAATCCCATTTCCATTTGCTTACAGTAATTTTTTGGTCCTCCTCTTGGGCTGGAGGTGTTGCTATGGAATTGTTGGGTGCCACTGTTGGTGGTTGAGTCTTTATGTCCACTAGAGCTTGGTTGACCTCTATGAAACCTTGAGCTGCTCTCTTTTCCAGATTGTTGATCTGGTCCACTATATTGTTGACTCTTATTGTCAAGGTGTTCAGTAGGGTGGATAGGGAGTGAACTTGTTCTTGTAAAGTATTTTTTGTTTTCTTTATTGAAACCTGCTTTAAAAGCTTTTCCCTTTCCTCCAGAGACATTGACGGAGTGTTGTTGATTATGGGAGAGTCCTGGCCCTCCATTTGAATGTCCTGTAACAGGTCTTTCAGCTCTAGGTCTTAAGTTATAAGGTTTTACCTTATTACTTACAATGTCATTGTTGTCACACATTTTTACGTGGAATTTAAAGAATTGAAAGTTTAGATATGAAAACTTCAAAAAGGAGTTTTATCAGTATTTATCAATACCACTGAAGACAATTTTATTGCTTACTTATTGGTATGAAGTGAATATTTTAAGTGCCAAAAGTCAAATATGCTTTTATGTGGTCACTTGATTTAACTGGTCTACAATATGTAGCCGTGTTTTTATATTCAAAAGAAAACAACTGTCAGTATGATTCTTTCTCAATATTTAATGAATTTTACAAACCAATAAAAGAAAAGATTAAGAGTCCTGTTAAAAGAAAACAATTAATCAGTTTAATTGGTTTATTATCTGCAAAGATCACAAATTTAATTGGTCTATTGAAAGACTCCCACTAAGAACAATTATATGTTAAATTAGTGGTAAAAATTTTATCTGCAAAGATCTCAAATTTAATTGGTCTATTGACAGACCCACTAATAACAATTATAAGTTAAATTAGTGGTAAAATTGTTGATTCAATATCACAATTTTATAATATAACAGGGCTTCTTTTTCTGAAATCACTATATAAGTGACCCCAACCTGTTGTAATTATCCAAATATTTCTATAGGGATATTATTTACGTGCACCTTCTTTTGAAAATTTCACTTACAGGATTATAACAGAATTCTTGAGGAAAGGCCCCCAATTGTCAGGCTAAGGTCAAGTACAAGGACGTGAACTAGCTTGAATAGTCAGTTGTCTAGAAGATTTTAATGGTCCTATATGAATACTGTAGTTCTAATCCACTAAGTTGTAAAATATAATCAAATATAAAGGTCTCAGTAATATAATTCTCACTATTCTTATATATGGCTTACAATCTTTATAGTAGGTAGAAAAATAGATTATATAAATTCAGATACTATTCAAAAGTCTTATAAAAGTACTAATTGATATGTATTGTAATGGGATTGGTTATATTGGTTAAATTGTAATGATAAAGAATGCAGAAATACAACCCAAAAACCTCCTCCTTTTATACACACTGAGTTCCCCAATGATTCCCTTGATATACCACCCAATACACAGTTAATCACGCCTCTAAACAACTAATAGACATTCCCATCAACATTCCCAGTGACCCATGACATAATTAGAAGAGTAATAACCGCCAAAATCCTAAAATAATAAGGGAAATCCATCAAAATTAAAGAAAAAGACAAAAAGAGAGTATATGCGTATAAAACAATAATATTAAGGACTAAAGGAGACTTTTTAAGGTTAATAATAGCTTAATAATAAGGGGGATTGACTGTAGAAATAATGGGGCTAATCCTGACATTATACTACGTGAAATTCCCATTCAAAAATAACCAAAATTGACTGAGAAACCACCCAAAAACTTAAAAAAGAGCGTGAGATGTGGGGTAACTACATGCAGTTCTTGGCAGGCTCTTGCACGGGTAAATCCTTGACTAAAATTAGGCGAATTTAAGCGTGGTGATGAAATAAAGTGCCAAGAGTGAGGTTATTAATGAAATTAGTGCATATAAACAGGGTCAATGCATTATTAATTAAGCTAGGACACTAAATAAGCGCCTGTCGCCTATTTTAGTGTGTTTCCCCACAGTGGGCAAAGAATGTGGGGTAATTATAGTGTGAAAAAGCTAACTTTGCTAAAAATGAAGCTATTCACACGGGAAAAAAGCAGGCAGTATGTGGTCAGTACACAGAAGCCATTTCTGGCATAAAAAACACCAAATTTGAAAAGTGTTATTTTTATGCATTTAAATAGCCAAATCAATAGTTCTAAATGAGCCCAATTGATCTGTCAAAGAGCAATTTTGATATTCTCAATTTTATAGCGCATATAGTCAACTTTTAAGTGAAATAAAGCGCATTTCTTGTTTTTTGCATAAAACAATGAATATAACAGCTTTAAGTGTACTTAAAAATTATGTAGCCTTATACTTAAGGTTCTTAAGATTACCCTAACATACTCCAACTTAATATTAAGTACATAAGACCTATAAAAGGTGGATATATGCGTGTATATAAGGTGTTATAATGGCATTTTTTTGTGTATTATCATAATTTTACTTATGTATACTTTTTGTGTACTCTCATTTATTATTCCCATGTATAGTTCATGTGTTTAACATAACTTATAGTTACTTTTTACTCAGTCCTGGAGATATACAGGCTGACAAATCCCCTTTAGCCTCATCACTTATTACACACTCAACAAATTAAATAACCATTTTATTACATTTATATTTTTTTATTAGTAATACAAATCTAATTAAAAGTCTATACAACAAATTAAAGGTTGCTTTAAGTCTGATAGTAATTAAAAGTGTTTGCCGCGCAGAACCCTTACATTTAATAATATTATTGTTAATAAAATCTAAGTTTTTGTCACCTCTCAAAGTTGCTCACCGTTGTTTCCCTCTCAAATAAATTAAATATATATTGTTGTGATTTATTTCTTTATTTTCCCTTGTCCTCCTCCTTCTCTCCTCCTTTTTCTCCTATTTTTCTTACCTCTTCTAGACAACTGACCGACAGGATGGATCTAAAACAACCAAAAAGGTATGCCTTATATAGGTGAAAGAGAGAGAAAGCACGGAGTTAAAATCCCATATACAGGAGTATGAGAGAAGATAAAGAAAATTCCAGAAAAATATACCAAATATTAAGATTGTTTTATAAAGAATGTATTTAAAATATGTTTTTACTATATATATCAAAATAAATTGATTTATTTAAAAATGACTGTAAGTGTCACTTTTAAATAAGTAATTTTATTTTTTTGTATATATTTATTTTAGTTTAATTTTTATTTCCTTTAAACTTTCATTGAGCATGGTGTTAAGGAATAAAAAATATAAGGGACATTTAATATTAATTTTTAAATATTTACTAAATTTACTTTTTGTAACTAGTTAATTTATTACAAGTAATTTTAGAGTAAATATATTATAATTAATAATAATATAAGAAATAAAAAAAGGTGTGGCTTCATCCCAGTAAATAATTAATTATTTCATTGGGTAAGTCTAGCAGCCTGGCTGACAGCACTTCAGATAGAGGTAGAATTTTCATATATCTAGTCTTTATTCGAAACACACCTTAATAGCTATTATGAAATGTATTAAATTCACTTCTTTTTATTTCTTCTCTAAAGACTCCAAAATTTAACCCTTGAACAATGGAAAAAAATGACCTCCTGGCCAAAAAAAGAACTAGTAAGTTTTTTCTTTGCACTTGGGAAGAAGGTCCAGATGACAACAACAATGGTCCTTTGGCATTCAGCAACAATTCCTCTAATCAATGCAACAGACTATTGCAATACAATTCCAATTGGCAGTGACATTTTCAGTTTAGGAAAGACCCTCAATTGTCAAGGGTTTGGTCCAAAAGTAAGTCAGAGATAGGAAGAAATTAATGGATGTAAATTTTATGAGTTCACAATAGTAGCAACCAAATATTTTTATTTCAATCAAAGTAATAATATAATGGAATTTGAATATATCTATTTTTTTAATAGGTTCAATAAAAGAATGTAAAGTCATTAATAATTGTAAACAAGATGTCCCTTCTCCTCCAAACCCAAGCCTCTTTTATAGGCAAAAAAATATTAACCCGCAGACCTAAAGTAAAAAATAATTCAAATAACTAAGTACACAGGTTTTGTAGAAAAAGGAAAATAAAAGTAAATACACATGGACTTAGACACGATACTCAAAATTAAGACATGATACAGCCAAGTTACAAAATCTTGCGGAATTTTCAACAAAAAAATAAAAGTTTCGGCCACGAAAAAATGATTTGCCTAATCAAAAGGAAGTATTCCCACCCTATCCCCAACCCTTTTGAATAGGCAAATCATTTTTTGTTGAGAACAACTTTTATTTTTTTGTCAAAAATTCTGCAAGCTTTTATGACTTGGCTGTATTAGAATAATGAGAATAATAATTCCTACTCCAGGTTGGATTTGTCCATGTTACCAAAATACTTAATACTATTATTCTCACACAAAGAAAACATTCCCATGTCACTTCTTTCCATGATAAAACTCCCACCCAAAGAATACCTAAGTTGATTATCAGTAATTCTGTGCATCAATTTATGGTGAGTTCTCATAAGTGATAAAATTAATTGTTTCTTAAGTGGTATTATCCAAAATGATTTTGTCTTTACAGTTAATACCTGGCTGACATTTTCTATCAGTCTAGAGTCCTTGGCCAATCCTCATCCCCTCTTCCTCTTCCTCTCCACCAACATCCACCATGCCCATCCACACTGCACTCACAAAAGCCCTAGGAATCTCCATCCCCGTCGTCCAGGGCGGAATGATGTGGTCGGCACACACTCCTTTCTTTCTTTCTTTCTTTCCTTGCTTGTTCTCACTCTTCCTCCTTTTCCAGGGTTGGCCTTCCCCATCTCGTTGCAGCCGTCTCAAATGCTGGCGGTCTCGGCGTCCTTACTGCCCTCACTCAACCCTCTCCTGATGCTCTTCGCATCGCTATTCGCCTCACTCGCTCTCTTACTTCAAAGCCCTTTGCTGTTAATATCACCTTTTTACCTTCTATCAACCCTCCCCCTTATGCTGAATACGCAAAAGTGGTCATCGAAGAACGCATCCAAGTCTGTGAGACCGCTGGAGGTCCTGCTGCCGCTCCCATCATTTCCATGTTTCGTGATGCTGGCATCTATGTCATCCATAAATGCACTACCATCCGTCATGCACAGAGTGCCGCTCGGATTGGGGCTAGCATGGTCTCTATCGATGGATTTGAGTGCGCTGGACATCCTGGTGAAGACGATATCGGAGGTCTTGTTTTGGTTAGTTTCATGAATCCTCTATCACCTTCTCTTCAGACTTTTTTCTTCTCTTGTCTTGTATATTGACATCATTAGAACCATTGATTAAAATAAAATAAAATAATCAAAACAAACGCAGCTTGCCCGTGCCGCCCAAGAGTTAAAAGTCCCCTTCATAGCTTCAGGAGGTATCGCTAACGGTAGAGGGGTTGGTATTTTCTCCCCTTTGATCATTCAATCGCCCAATTTTTTCTTATCATTGAATTTATTGTGTTTTTTGTGGCACTTCAGTTGGCTGCCGCACTAGCGTTAGGTGCAGCTGGGGTTAACATGGGTGAGACATTTTTACCCAAAAAATTCCGGTATTTGTATGATGCTGATTTTTGTTTTTGTTTTTACTCAGGAACGGCTTTCATGGTCACCCATGAGGCAGAGATTCATCCAAAAATCAAGGAAGCTATGATTAAGGCAGACGAAACCCATACCACCCATATTTTTAGATCGCTTAAAAATACTGCCAGAGTGTATAAAAACAAAGTTGCCCTCGAAGTTAGAGCGATTGAACAAAGACCCGGTGGCTGCGAGTTCAAAGATATTGCTCATGTTAGTTAATATTTGGTTAGATTTTCTAACGAAATGATGTTCTCCACTCTCTAGTTCGCCACTTGAGACTGTTTATTGACTTTGATTTGAATAAACATCATTTTTTTAGCTTGTATCCGGTGCTCGTGGGCGCAAAGTATACGAAGATGGTGATATTGAGGCTGGAGTTTGGACCTGTGGAATAAGTGTTGGGTTGCTCAAGAAAATTCAATCATGTATGTCACCTATTAATTTGTTCTTATCTCGAAAATGAAGGTTCCTTTTTACTAATGAAATTATAATATCATTTTTCATGGCATTATTTAGGTGAATCTTTTCTTAAAGAAGTGGAAGGCGAAGCTGAAGAGATTATTCGTGGCATGAATAGTTTATTAGATGGCACTTCTGTTGTTTCTAGTCGACCGAGTAAACTTTAAATTAACTAATTTTGCTCATCAAAATCTGTTACAGTAAACCCCAATCTTCAAGTGAATTTTTTTTTTTTTTTCCTGTTTATTATAATTGAAAGCAGAAATTTATATAAAAATCTCGTTATGTACCTGTATGGATGGATGTAGTCTAGTTAAATTGTTGTGTGTTTTCAAAGTATTTCTTGGATTAAGTATACATTCCTCTTGGGAATACCTATAAGCACCTGAACATTATGCACTTTATAATTTGAAATTTCTTTCTTCTAACTAACTCTAGATCATTTTATAAATATGAAATATTTTTTAGGTATTTATAAGAATACTGACTTTCTAAGTATGAACATGAAAATGAACAAAAAATAAATTCATGAACAAGTAATGTGATCTGTTTGCAGACTATATAAAAACAAGCACATGGGAAACAAAAATTATCCATTACTTGTGTCCGCTGAAAACTGCTTAAGAAGATGCAATCATGACTTGCAAACCATCAAGATCTACGAGCTGGATATAATTTTTTATTTATCGACATATATTATATCATTTCTTTTAATAATTCGAACTTAACACTTCAATAAAAATGGTCTGTATTTAAATTGCGAGGGGAGGAAGGGAGGAAGCTCAACAATATGGAGGAAAATCAAACTTAGACAATTTCTTTTCTTTTCTTTTCTTTTTTTTTTTTTTTTTGAGAAGGGGGGGGGGATTAAATTAAATAACTTTGTTAAAATTATATTGATCATTCCTTTTTTTTTAAAAAAAAAAAAATTCTTACAATCTCACCCAGAAAAGGGGCATGAAGGAAAGCACTACTTGTAATGTACATCTTTGGGAAAGGCTAACAGATGGGATGAGAAACTGTGCAATAAGAGAAGAAGACTATTAAGAGAGAAAAACTAAGTAGGGAGAGGCAAATTATTTGGGAATCTTTGAGTATTTACAAGAAAGGAAACTACGTGTGATATAATGGGGGAGGGGGAAAGGAGAGCTGAGGTATGGAAAGAAACTTTATGTTTTTTTTGCTTCTAGGATGAGTTGGGCTCTGGGAACTACATGGGCAGGGCAGAAGAGGAGTACATGTTCAGGAGTGTCTCTTGCCCTCCTGTTGCACAGAGTGCACAAGGGGGAGTCTATAATTCTGAAACGGAATAGGTAGTCTTTGAGGGGGGAGTGGCTTGAACAGCATTGCGCAAATGCTGTGGCATGTGCTCTTGGGAGTTTTGAGAGTTGTTGGAACATAAGGAAAGGAGAATATTGGCCTCTTAACTTTCTGAGGGCGTCAGGGCCAGGGCATTTGAGCAGTTGGGAGCAATAGTGAGATTTAAGAAAGGTTTTGAGAAAAGAGACTGAAGGTGGGGGAGGGAGGAAAGTGGTGAGGGATTGTGCTTTCTCTGAGAAGCCATGAGATACATTTGCTAGACTGTCAGCCACTTCATTTCCAGGGATGCCTGAGTGGCCTGGGAACCACCGGAGGTGAAAACTAATGGATGGGTTGGCCTGTTGTAGAATGGAGGCAGCATGATAGATACACATTATAGTGGTGAGATTTGCTGTGGGGCGTGAGGGGGAAGAGAGAGCCTGGATGACTGCCAGGTTGTCAACCATCAAGGTAAGAGATTTCAGGAAAGGCACAAGAGGGTTTGAGATGAATAATGCCAAGCCAAGGAGGATGCCCATCATTTCTGCTTCAAACACAGTGTAGGTATTGGTGTCCCTTAGGCAGGTCACAAAGGGGTGGGCGAGGCCAGGATCAAAAGCTGCTGCCATTGTTCCTTCTGGGGATTTAGAGCCATCAGTGAAAATTTAGTAAGACAAGGGTATGGGAGCTGAAAGGGAAAGGGAGACTTCTCTTATTTCATCTTTTTTGGAAGTACTTATGATAGGGTGACCATGGAGCCAAAGGGGATGGACATTGGATATCCAGGCCTAAGTGGAGAAGGTGGGAGGGGAAGATGTGGGGGGTGGTGAGGTTGTGGAGTTGGTGACAATGGTTTTTGGGAATGGGAAGGGAAAGAGTTTTCCTTGCTAAGCTAGCCATAGGGTTAGATGATGGAAGGGAGAGGAGATGGACCCAAGAAGTATAGACTACCTGGTCCAGATGTGATTTACATGTGGGTGACACAGAGTCATGTAGGAGGGTACTCACTGCGGTGGTTCTGAAACAACCTGGTGCTCTCCTCATGGCTTTGTTGTCAACAGTTTGCAGTTGGAGACTAGCACAAGAGGATTTATTTTGATTGTGCCACACTATTTCAGTATAGTTAGTATGTGAGTGAACTAGTGAGGAGATGAGAGTCTTGAAATGTCAGAGGGGGATTCCCAGCCCTAATGATGCAAGTTGGCAAATTTGGGAGATTGATTGAACACCAGTGTAGAAAGACTCCTAAAGTCACCTTGCTGCAGACAGAATCCAAGGGAGTTGGAAAAACAAAAAGAAATCCCTGTCCCTCTAAGTAAATTTAAGATTCAATTAACTAAGCTTGAAGATCTGCTTGAAGAGATGGATGAGTTGAAATTCTGAGAGTTAGACTTTAAATGACTTGGAATCCTATAATAAGTCAAATCTAAGTGAAGCCAATGGTTACACCAGCCAACAAAATACCTAGTACCAGATTACACTGATACCAGTCACATGAAATACTTAGAACAAGCCGCAACACTTGCCCCAGAGACTGAAAGGTACAGTAAAGTACTCCAGAAACTACCCTTGGAATGACCTGTTCAAAGGTGCCTTAATAAAGGACTGCCCCAGGTTTATCCAGTTTTCCACCAAAATTAAATAGTGTACTTTATTATATTTTAATTTTATGAATTTTATAAGAAAAGAAATAAATTTGAGTCCCCCCAGGATGAGAGCTATCCAATGGTACCCTATATGTTGATATATGTTATTATAATTGTTGTTTTTTGTTAAGTATTGTTAATTATAAAAAAGACCCTTATTATCAAAACTAATAAGTCAAAAACATGTAGAAGACTAACACAGGGTGAAATAAAAGACAACTGGTAGGTAAGTTCTTTTTGAGAAATCATAGAGTAATCTATAAAGTAACCTTCAAGGAACCCTATTTTTAGTATTTGAGCTTTGTACAGATAAAAATTGCAAAAGTGATTTTGAATAATTTGGAAATCTGATTAAACAGTGACTCTTTCAACAGAGATTTCAAATGGTAAGCACATTGCAATAGTCAAATACCTCATTTAAACCAATAACCTTGAAAAATGTTAAATAGTATTTTTGCCTAATTCCAAAGGTGTAACTAATTGCTTGTTTGAATGGCTAATCTAATTTGGAAGACAAATTTACATTTAATAATCCTCCTCACTCATCTCATTTTCCATCATAAGATACTCTGCTTTCAATCTTTGAATATTGATAGATACTTATTGGAAGAATAAATTTGAATAAACATATTAGGGGGTATCAATGTTGACCGATCCGCAATTAAATTAATTGCGGAAAATAATATGCATACCCCAATTCTCTTCCGCAATTATTTTTGCTAATAATTGGGTTATTAGACACTTTACGTGTCAATGTTCACCTCTTATCCGACATTTTTTTACTCTATTTTTCATAACCATATATCGGACAACCTTCTGTCATAACCACATCTTGGACTACTCCCTGGATATGCCTTCTACCTTGCTGCGCACTTCCATTCTCATCCCATCCTGTTCATTCTATCTGCTCAGAATTTCTCCCCATTTCATCTATTTGATTCTGCTCCTTTTCATCTCGCTATCTCATCTGCTTGTTTCTTCTCCTTTTCATCTTCATTTATAATAACATGCCTCGTCATCCTAGATCTTCTCAAAGGCAGCTATCACCCAGTTGTTCTTCAATTCCCACTACTTCCTCTTTCCCCCGCTCAGCTGAGAAATCAAAGACCGTTCAATTAAAAAAAGATGAACATCTCATTCTTATCAACTGGCTGAAAACCAAATCTAACTATGATTCTTGTTTTGGTACTGAGTATGCCACTAAAGTAGGACGGCCCCCCGCATCAAAAGTTAATGGCTATCTTCTAATGGCAAATGAATTACAGAATAAGACCAAGGGAAGGATTGATCTTTTTCCTAAACAGATTTCTGAACAATTCAAGCATTACCGAGCAAAATACAAGAAGGCAAAGGCTCTTTCATCTTCCACTGGTTTTGGGGTTACCAACAACAATATAACTAAGGGCATAAAATCCATAGACGATAAACTTGAAACTTTATGTCCTTACTTTAAAGAGGTGGATGCAATTTTTGGAGAGCGAGCCAATGTTAATCCTGTAAACATGTTGGATGGTGAAGATCCTATCTCCAAACATGATGTCAAAGCAAATCTTTTCCCATCCTCTTCCTCCACTCAAGCCTCCCCTCTTCTAAATTCTACAAATCTAGATAGCTTTGCTATTGATCCTATTGGCGATTTAACCCAACCCAATCTAACTCAGGTCTGTTTTTTTTTTCTTTTATCTTATCAATACTTTTTTTTATTTACTTAGATTTTCTTATTTCTTGAAAGGCTGATGAACAAGCCCAGGACCCACAATCAACTGAGTCTGAAGCTAGTGACAATGATGAGGAGGAAAATGCTATGTTGAAAAAAAAGCAAAGGGCTTCAAGTAGTCTAAATTTCCACTCCCAAAGAAGACAAAAAAGTGATACTTCATCACAAACCCCTTTTTCGTCTATGGAACAATTTTTAGAGAAACGTGATGCTGGTAAGTGATACCATACCTATTAATACTTTACTCTGCTTTTCTTCTACTTTTTGTTAAAATTGCTTATCACTCTAGAACAAGTGGAAGCTGCTAAAGAGACTCTAAAGTTTGAAAAGCAAAAATATGAGCTCTCTTTAAGGAGGGATGATAGGCTACAAGATTTGGAAGAGAGGAAGTACAAGCTCTCTTTACGGAAGGATGATTGGGCCCAAGATTTGCAGGAGAGGAAGTACCAGCTCTCTTTACAGAAGGATGATCAGGCCCAAGATTTGGAGGAGAAGAAGTTTGAGTTAACTCTAAGTATTGAAAAATCAAAAAAAGAGGAGAAAACACTTGAACATCAAAACCTATTAGAGCAGATGAAATATAAGTTTGATCATGAAGAAAATTCCAAAAAGAAAGATTTCTTGATAGAATGTGTTAAAGCTAATAAATCTGTTGAGGAAATTGAACGTTTAAAGAAATTGTTGGGTGACTAGTTTGTTTTATTTCTCTCACACTTCAACTTTTCATATTTATTTGTACATAAAATTTCCAATAATATCCTTTATTTCATTACTCTACCACTTTTTTTAAATAAAATTTTCATGTCTCCTTTGAAAATTTGACAATTCCCCACCCCTGAATTTTTTTGAAGTAAGGGGTGGGTATCACAAAAATTCTTTCATGTCATGAATCTTGAAAGTCTTATATGAAAATTTGGCTTTACTACCTCCTGCATTTTACTGGTATCCCAAAAATTCTTACATGTCAAGAATTTCACAAGTCTTATAAGAAATTTTGGCAAAACCCCCCATGAATTTTATTGAAGTAAGGGACAGGTATCACCAAAAAATTTTCACCAAAATATTTACAAGTCAAAAAAATTCTATATCTGTTTTAAAAAATTGGCAATACTCTCCCCTGCATTTTATTGAAGCAAGGGGTGGGTATCACCAAAATTTTTCTAAGTCATCAATTTCACATGTCAGATTTGAAAATTTGGCAATACCCCCCCCCTGCATTTTATTGAAGTAAGGGGTGGAAGTCATCTAAATTTAATTTAATTACATAAATTATTAAATGAATATCTAATATATATCAATTTCCCTAGTTTAAAGTAATGACAATCCCTCAAGCCAAAATGCAGACCAAGTCTAGAAACAAAAGTTTGGGACTTTCTACAGGTATAGGCAAGAGGAACCTCACGAATCAAACAAATAAATGTTATCATGATTACCTGTTATACAACCAAAGGTCGTTGGCTCATCACATTACTTGAGAGAATTGATATATAAAAAATATTTATTAAAAATTTATGAAAAAATATAAAATTTTCGATGACAACTCTAATCCCCATAATTTTTGGATCTAGATAAAGTTTTTTTAAATCGAATAACTTTACCTTCTTTCTTTACCTTATTGATTCTTTGTATCAACTTATTACTGATTCGAAATGGGCAACCAAAATGTGTGAAATCTTGACAGGATTCCAAACCAGGAGGAGCTTTGGTCGTTTGATGATTATCCTTAGATGAATTCCAAATAGTTTCGATGATACCATTTCCCAAACCAAAATCAATGATGCACCAGTGGTCTGGAAAATATAAACCATGTCCTTTGATTTCAGCTGGAGATGGTATTGGGTGGCCAGTTATTGGATTGATATATGAGAATATACCAAAAGTAAGAAAATTGGCATCATTCCTATCGATATGAATCCTATTGTGAAATCCAGAATGAGTGATAATAACATTAGAAAATAAAAGATATTCGTGGCTGATATCTTCCCATATGGAGTCACACCAATTCAGTATTCCAACTTTGGTTGCAAGTTCATGATTTTCTTCAAATGCTTTATTACAGAGCTTTTTGAGTCGAAAAGCAAGAAAAGAGTCAAAGGAAGGCAGAGTGTCCCATAAGTGAAAATCTTCATCTTTTTGAGCTTTAGTGATATTCTTGACCAACAAATATATGCCTATATAATTGAAATGCCTAGATAATAATCATATAAGAGTTTCAGAATCCTTATCCTCTAAATATGCAATATAAAAATGTGAAATAAGACAAGTGAAATTTGGAAAAAAGGCTCAACTTCAAAGGTCAAAATCTCAGCAACCACTGAACCTAATTCAAACCTGTTTGTGGGAAATGAAAGATATGCTTTAGTAGAATCTTCAGTTAAAGGACATGTGATTTAAATAAAACTAACCCTAATTTGTTACATAAAAAAATGTAATAAAAATTTAAATTGGGAAAAAAAAGGCTCAACTTTAACGGTCAATATCTCAGCAACCACTGAATCAAATTCAAATCTGTTTGCAGGAAATGAAAGGTAGCCTTCAGGAGAATCTTCAGTAAAAAGAACATTAGATTTGAATAAACCTAACCCTAATTCCGAGTCTGATTTTCAAAATTTTACAAAAACTTGAAAAGTGGTAATGAAGATGAGATCAAAAGGAGTTTTATAAGTTCACTGTTATCCAGATAAGAGTCATACATATATTTAAGTATGAAGTTTTCATAAAAGGAATGAGATATCATATAGGCATGAAAAAAGGAGATGAAACTTACCTTGATTGAAAAGTAGGAAAAATAGAGTGAGAAAGATTGATGTTGGAATTGTGGGGAAATTGAATATGGAGTAATTGAAATGCATAAAGAATGTGCAATGTATGTGTTTCAATGAAATGGAGCCAAAAAAAAAGTGAAATAAGGGAAAGGGGGGATAATGACAATGCCAAGGAGGGATGAAGAGTAGGGTGATGGAGCTAAAAAATAAAGTAAAGAGGGAGAGAAAAAAAAGGTTAATTATACCATTGAAATCCAAAATAACCACTTACAAAAAAAATTTAGATAAAAAAAATAAAATAAACAGAAAAAAACAAAAAAAATTATAATTAGTAATCAAAAAATCAAAAAAAAAGAATAAAATGACTTACCTGGAGAGATTAGATGACAAAATGAATGAAACCGAATTGTTTGAGGGATGTTGGAGGAGAATAGGAAAAGGATATGAGGGATGAATGAAAAAAAAATCACTGACAAAATATGAAATTTCAGAAAATATGCAATTTCATGTTGAGCTGGTGAAAGAAAACCAATGAGCCATCCAAAAAAAAGATATTCACCGTAAATTCAAAAAAAAATGAATATGCAACAAACCAAAATACAAAACCAAGTGAATAAAGTACACAAAGAGGACATTTAGAAAGTATGAAAATGTAAAAATTAAAAATTAAAAGCGTTGCAAAGTGAAATGTTGGAGAGTAATTGGCATTATAATGGAACATATGCCAGTTGATTGAATGATTTGTGAGTCAAGGGAGGGGAGTGCCGGTGGTGGTTCAGGATCCTCTTCTTCATAAAGATCATTCCACTCATCCTTTAAATCAGCTAGAATATTGTGGAGTATTACGCAAGTCAAGATCCAATGATTTGCAGTTTTGATCTCCAATTTTTTTTGAAATTGGATTCTGAGCTCCCAAAGACTAGAAAATCGTCCTTTTAAAATACCTATAGCATGTTCAATTCGTACTCTTGATTGTGCAAGGTGATAATTAAAGGCAGTTTTGGGGTCATTTTCTGAAGTTGCACCACGGAAAGCAGGTATAATGTACTTTCCACTTGCATATGCTGAGTCTGCAAGGAGGTACTGAGATTCGTCAAAGTATGAGTCAGGGGATTGAGAAATCCTCATTCTTTGGAAGACGGAAGAGTCATGACATGATCCAGGGCAGCCACTGTGAAAAGCAATAAATTTTTTATTGACATCACATACAAGTTGAACAGCGATAGAGTATCTAGAAAGAAGATAAAAAGTTAGATTGTAAAAGATGAGAACTTGGAGAAGATTTAGAAGAAACCTTTTTTTGTGATCAAAATAATGGTTGCCATCATGAGCAGGCTTTTCACTCAAAGGTATAGTTGTGCCATCAACAAATCCTACACAGCCAGGGAAACCTTCAGCTTGCATTACTTGAGAGGATTCAAGTCGCTGTTCTGGAGTTGGCAAAGCAAGAGTTTGAGACTTGAGGGAAAGGATAGCAATCATACAGCGCTTGGTGTATAATATCACGGTACCATATCCTATGTTAAAGAGATTATCCAAACGTCTTACGGCAGCACCATTTCTGTTTGAGCCAAAGTGACATAGAGCAACAGCAAGTTGGATGGCAGGATTACGCTGTTTGTTATGAGAATTGTTATGGAAGATAGGATGTTCAGAAATGAGTTGATAAAGTTTGAAGAAAGAATCGGGAGAAGTTCTAAAAAGTTGGGTGAAGTTTAAATGAGGAATGTTGAGAATGGAGGCCAGATCATATTGGGGATCATGATAAAGATTTGGCCCCCTGGTGATGATGTAACGCTTTTTGGAAAGTAAACACATATAAGCTAAAGCATCTTCCAAATCAGAGTCAGATTTATAGTAGAGAACTAAAAGTAAAGTGATGGCATTAATAGTGGAGTGAAGTAGCCATCTAGTAGAGAGGTGTTTCATTGTTGCCAGTGGAAGGGTTATTTGATGAGGTAAGTGGGAATTCACCGCCAAATGTGCAGTTGGGGTGTGTAGATAGAAAAAAAACTTAAGTGTTTTCCACCAAAATTAAGTAGCATAGAGTGAGGAAAGACTTAAGGATGGCATCAGCAATTATGAGTCATGTGACTTTCTTGCAAATCCATCATGGATGAGATGAGTTTGGGATCAGGGATTAGGAATGGAAATTGGGGTATAAGAGGCGGGATAATGCATTATCGTGGATTTCTTATCCACTAGCGCTGGGGCTAGTGGATAAGAATCTTCCGCAATTATTAATGTCTGATCCTGGGAAAAAAAATTACTGATCCCTAATTGCGGATCCCTGAACATTGATACCCCCTATTGAAATGGTAAAGCATTATTTATGCATATAGCTTTATGAGTAGAAATGTTCTCAATTTTATTAAAGAAGAAGAACAGATTTGATTAAAAGTCAGGTTGATTTTTGAAACCCTGTGCAGCCAAAAATCAGTGCTGCAATTTGTGAGGAATATGAAATTTACCAAATAATTATATGAATATATTTTATAATTTTAATAAACCCTTACAACATCAAAATTTGGTCTAGGTTCTATAGTTTTTATATTATTGAAGCTAGTAGAAATGTGCATAGAGAAATGTGTTTTCACTAATCCATGAAAATTTTTAATATTTTGGACTAATTGATTTAATATTCCATAAAAAATATGTCTATAAGTTGTGCATCCATTGAAATTAAAAAAGGTTGTGCAAATTTGAAATTTAAAAGGAAAGAAACCCCCCCATATTTATAAAACCAATCCAATTTACATTACTGAAGAACAAAGTCAGGTAAATTTTTTGGAAGTATTTTTCACATACATGAATTTTTTTTAATGAATAACATATTTGGGATGGAATTTTCTGTATATATACTAATATTCATCCAAAATAAGTTATCTCACATGCTAGAAGGTGTCTCCCCCAAACTGAACTTCTATACTTCAGGAAATAATATGGACCTTCTAGCAGGTGCCAATTTTTTTTCTCATAATAAAAAACTAAGTGTAAATAATATATCAAAAGCAAATACTATTTAAAAATTTGAATACATTTTCATATCTAAAATTTATATCTCAATGTATTTTTTCAGGATGAAAAAAAAATTTCATCCACAATTAACATCAAAAAATGTTCTTCCAGAGGTGAAATTGAAGGTGCTACTTCATTCAGCCTGAATAATTACAAACCCTTATTCAAAAATATTTTCAATTAAATTTTGGTTTCCTTTTAGCACCATAGTATTAAGATTTTACATTATCTAATGAAATCAATTTATCCCATGTAAATTGGAAAGATTTTTATCCATGATGTACCAGAAGTTGAAGACATAAACTTGATATGATTGAATGAAATAATTTAAATACTAATAGATGTAAATGAAATTATCAATTTTTTTAAATTCTCAAATTTATTTTTTCCATTCTTTTGACATCCCAGAAATATTTTTTTATAAAATATATCATGTTACCCTATCACAAAGTCACCATGAATAATCAAACACATTTTTAGTTTATGAAAGTGTGATTTTAAACAATGTAGATTAAAATTTTACAAAAGCATTTCTTTTAAATAAAAATGAAATAAAATTAAAATAATAACAGAAAAAAAAAGGAAAATTTTTGTCTAGCTCCATAAATACTTACATTTTGACCCTTTTTTATCCTGTGTAAATTTTTATTAGCCCTTTTTTCATCCCCTGGGGCCCCCACCAGACCTGACTTGGGGCTAAGAAAGGGCTGACAATGTGTCAACTTAGTCTTATTCAAAATGTCTAAGTTTTATCAAAAGAAACTGACATCCTTCCTACAGTTTTGACTATCTTGATTTGTTCATTGAATGAATTTTTTTGTCATACTTAGCATTCATTGTTGCTTTTTTCCTTCCCATGATACCCCATAATCATATATTTTTTCATTTTTAATTTATGAAGCACATACTTGATCATTATTCAATAAGAATTATATAAAGGAGTTATTTAGGAGAAAAAGTTACTATAACCTATAGTTTTCATAAATTTTTTATCATTCTTCAAAATTTCATGTCTTAAAAACTGGATGCTGTGTGCCTTCTTTTGATGTAACTTTTTTTTAAAAAATAAATTATCATTAATGTTTACACACTTTTTATAAATTTTTTAATTTAGCTAAATTTTTTGGAATTTTTTTCTTAAAAAAAAATAAGATTTTTGATGTCTTTTAAATGATTGTGTGATTTTGTGAATTTTTTTGAATTTTTTATGAATTTTTTCCATTTTTTGTGAAATTTTTTGGACCTAATATTTTTTCTTTTGGCATTGTTTTGATTTTTTTTGATTGTTTTAATGCTTGAATAGGAATCAAGTCACATGCCAAAAAGACACAGCATCTTTTCAAGCACATAGCTTGATTCCAATTCCTCTAGTGAAAGTTTCCAGATGGACCACAAATTTTTGCAGAATTATATTTCTTATGGTCCATCTAACAACTTGCACTGAGGAATTGGGTTCCAGCCTTGTGCTTGAAAAGACGCTATGGTAAGGTAAACTCTTACAGTCGCCTTGCTGTAAGCAGAATCCGGAGGAGATATGTGGATTTAGCTGAAAACCCCGTCCTTCCAATAAAATAACAAAATGGGAATTCTAAATCACTAAGCTAACCAATCTACTTGGATCGGATTAATAAAAATAATGAAACTCTAAAATAATTAACGCTTATTGAGATTTAATGAAAGTGGCTGTTGATAAAGAAATACTGATAACAACAATTAAGGTGTACCAGTGAAAGATCTGTAAAGATTGACTTTTATGTTTTTATAATAATTTAAATTTTTATGAGACAGCAATAATCAAGTCCCAGCGATGAAGACCTTTCTAAAGATACCCTATATGAAGTGTGATTTAAATTGTTGAATTGTATTTCTAAAATGTTATGTATAAATAATAATGTTATAAGGGTATTAC